>JAWNKW010000186.1:0-600000 GCA_035041775.1 Chymomyza caudatula | reverse complement strand
TTTCATCCTGTTCCACGAGACCCCACCAACAGCGAGATATGGATATTGAAAATAGTCGGCTTCAAATAACTTTCGAGCACGACTGAAAACGAATGATTTCGTGCACATCAAACATACAGCGAGCACAGCACCATAAACACTCCTATCAATCTTACGTTACGATTCGAAAATCGATTAGGGATTGAAGAAATGTCGGTCGTTTGACCGAAAACGAATCTACTGGTCGCACATAGGCGAAGTTAGCCTTTCCAGTTGCCGGATATTGATACCAATATTACCAATATTACACGTTAGAAAACATGAGCAGGAATGTGGTTATGTATGAATTTGAAATTTTGTGACGCAGATCGCTTGATGCAAATAAACCTATCAAGTGGAGCAACCCGATTAACATTTCACTAAACCGTTTTTAGTAACCACAAAACAATTTTGGATTCATTTATATATATATATATATGTATATAGATATAGACAGATATACTATAGTATATATATTTTATGATTTGCATTTAAGTACTTACGCTTTTGTTAAACATTTTTTTACTTTTCCGCAAAAAAGTATTGGGATTGGCCAAAAAGCTAAAATCTATAATTTTATATTTTTCGACGATTTAAGCACTTTAGTGTGTTAGTCAAATAACTTTATTAATATCGGCTTTAGCAAGCTAAATGTTTTTCTATCGTGTTGGGCATGTCTTCAAAGGGTTTCCTATTGAATTTGAGCACTCTAGTCGCTATACTTGAGTCGCCAGAGGAATAATAAGAGTAAATAATTTTTTGTTTTTAATTTTTTTTTTTTTGGTTTCAATTTCTCTTAGCTAATTTCGGTTGTTTTGATTAACGTGCAGAAACACCTGAGTTGGTTACCAACTGTTACTTTACCGCAAAAAAGTATTGCGATTGGCCAAAAAACTAAAATTTCACTGACAACTTTTCCGGCGATTTAGCGTTGTTTTTGGATTGGGCACGTCTTCAAAGGGTTTCCTATTGAATTTGAGCACTCTAGTCGCTAAGAGTAAATAATTTTCAAAATTTTAATTTTTTCAGTTTTTTGTTTAAATTTCTGCTAGCTAATTTCGGTTGTTTTGATAAACGTGCGGAAAAGCATGAGTTGGTTACCAACTGTTTATTTGTTTTTCATTTTAATACTATATAATTAACCTTAACCTATCTATGTATTTCATTTTGCAACAGAATCCCTCGGATATCAAGTCCTGGCGAATGTGCTACGAGTATATGACCTGCTATTTTGGAAAAAAGGAACCCAAGGTGTGGCTGGAATACATAGCATTTGAACGTGATCGTGGCGAAGCCAAAAACATTGCATTGCTCAGTCAACGAGCGCTGACGACATTGGAGCCAAAACTTGTTGGCGTCTATGAAGCACAGCGTGCACTGGCTCATGTTGGAAATTGAAACAATTGAGGGCTTTTAAATAATTAATCACTCAGTTATATTTCTGGTTTTTCTTTTTATAATACAAAACTTGTTTGTAGTTTAAGTAAAGTCTTGAAGCCAAGCTAAATTGTGCGTAATTATTTGGCTTGGACAACTTATGGTACGATTTGTTGTACGCAGTTTTGATAACAACGGCAAAGCTACCGTCGCTGTCGCTCCCATTTCTGTGGGAGTCACTGTCGATGTTGTTTCGCTTGTTGAGGTTGTGATGCGTGCTTGTGCGATTCGATATATCAGTCTATACGGAAACGCCGCAGTAGTAACATATACGCCGCTGAGCTTTAATATCCGTAACAGTGTATTAAAATAATCTATACGTGCTTCGAGGAAAACTAATTGCATTTTGAAATGGAGTTCAACAATCGTTTGCTTTTGAAGATTATTGAGTTGGTAAGTCTAAAAATTTTGAGTAACACAAATTTTGTTGTCACTTTCGCCTGTTACTTATTGTTTGTACTTGATTCACATATGAATGTGAATGTATGTATGTATCTCTATATACATATATAAAAATAAGTGTACTTTTTGATGTCACCATTAATTGGGAATACGTGTCGACGGATGTCAACCAAAAATGTTTGGGTACCTCTGTCTGTATATGGTTTTTGTGAAGTTTGGACAAATTCCAATTAAAACGATTTTCCATATAAAACATACTAAATGTGTTTCTACTTAGATAGTAGGCGGCGGCAAGCATTTTGACAAATCTTGTTTAACAACATTTGAATTGTGGTAGATGTAGAGTTAGAGGTAAATAAAGAGGATATAAAGGTTCGGTACCCATATCCGACTTAGTATGAGGTAGAGAGAGAAAGCGCAGGATGTGGAACGGGAAGAATTAATTTATATAATGAATTTATTGGCGGCTTTATCAATGAGCGGAGCGCGCGGGTTCAGCTAGTACATTATATTAATATGATTTGTTCATCTTACTAAATGTGTGTGGGTATGTATGGGAGGGGACTTTGCCGTTTTCTTCCTGCATCCAATTGGTTTTTATTGCGAATGCCGCTTGATTGCTGGACCCAACATTTCTTTATTATTTTTTCGTGAAGTGGTTTCCCATTTTGCGTCGCAATTCACGCTCAATTTGCGTGGCTTCATCGGATTCATGTTTTGTTTTGCTCCGGCTGTTTTATACTATATAGGTTTTGGGTCATTTAGCAGAATGATGTCATTAAAAGAATGTAGACCAAAAATTAATGTGGCGTCATTACCATGAGAAGAAACTCAATAAAACGCACAAAAGCCTGATACAAATACAAGTATACAAAAAAAACTTGACTTGATTTGGCTTTTGTTTTGTCTATTTGGATGTTTAGTGATGTCATCCACAGATCTGAGAGCCATATATTTGAGTTTACAGTCTGTCTGTGATCAGAACAGCAACAAAAATACTTTTAAGTCTATAGAAACCATCTTGAAGAGCCTACATTCTAGCTATACTTAGCAGCAATAATACCTTTTAGCTATTTAAATATATTTTTTATTCAGATTTACAGTCCCTCTAAAATTGGAGGCAATCACGGTAGGATTGCCATGTGTACTGTGAAAATGATCAACATCTGATGAATTTCAAACTCTCCTTCTATTAACAGAATTATACTTTTTGTATGTGATTAAAAATAAGAATTATCTTTCTTGCTATTATTACAGTGTTAAATTATTTTGACAAAAATTTAACATTTTAACGTAATTTCACTAGAATCAAATATAATTATTTTTAATTAATGTTTAGAATTTCGGCCAAGGCTTCTGCAGGTTTTCTACATTAAAATTAGTTTATATTTTTTTAAATATTATTTATATATATTTCTTGAGTATTTATTATCTAATAACGTTCCAACACGAATGAAAATGAACGAGTTCGTGCACATCAAACATAACGCCAGCGAGCACGACACCATAAACACGATTGATCTGATGAAGTCACTTTGCTTAACAAACCTTCCCATCTGCTTGAAATTATTATATTGAGACTCCAGAGCCGCTAACATCAAAGCCGGAGATGACAAAGCAACCGTTGTTTCAGTTTTAAAAGCAAACGTTGCTAAAATTGAAAAAACGAACGTGTCCGACGCTATTGTAGAACTGCGCCAGAACTTTGGAAACAAACATTACCTTATTAGCCACCTTCTATACTTTATACGACAAGCTTTGACCGGCTGAGGTGGTATTCTCCAAACTGCTCCTCACACGGGGGAAGCAGCCATCAACTTTCACAGAATCAGAAAGGATGTTCAGCAAAGCTGGATTCCTTATTAGTGATAGGCGAGCATCTCTTTAATCGAAACATGTGGACATGATGCAGTTTGTGAATAGGAACATAAAAATCTCCCAACGATCTCATCTTTAAGTTTATGAGAGAAGAAATGTACATCCTAAAAAGGGAATGGTGACTTGTAATGACTTCTATAAAGCTACATAACGCAATAACTCAACATTTTGCTATGTTGATTGATGCTACTCTTCCATATTTCCATTGGCTATATATAAAGTAAAAATTATTGAAAAATTACTTTTTCTATTATATAAAGACCTTAAGTTGGGAAGTTGTATATACTCTTATATATTTGTGGCCATATGAAAGAGTAGCTTAAGTCGACTAAGGAAATTTTGAGTTATTGCGTTCTGTAGCTTTATAGAAGTCATTACAAGTCACCATTCCTATATAGATATGCGTTCTGGATTTTTAAAGATGTCAATTCAAGTCACTATTTCTTTTTTAAAACTTGTACATTTCTGACTTATAGTGAGTTCTATAAAGTTCTATAGCGCAATAACTCAACATTTCCTTATGTTGACTTAAGCTACTTAGAAAGTAGAAATAGCTTAGAAATAGAAAAAATAAGATAATATGATAATATCGAATGGCGCGACTATCGATGCAGCTCTCCTATGTATACACACATTCGAATTTTAAGGTCATTGCGATCATGGTGGAATAAAGAAAGGTGTGCTCACTCTCAGTATGGGTCTCTTTAAATTGTTGCCAATCTAGTATATTTCTCATAGTTTTGGTTAGTGAACGTCGGTGCGCGCATTGTCAACGCATAGCTGAGCTTTCGCTCACACAAATTTTGGCAACTGAAAATACTGAGAGTGAGCACACCTTTGTTTATTCCATCATGATTGCGATGGTAAACCATTATCCAACCATAGAGGAATAAGTATAAGGTGCGCCAACTCTGAGCAGTTGTCTCTTTTTAGTTGCCACACGCTCAGTTAGTTTGCCTTGGGCATTTGTGTTGAGAGCTCGTTTGAGTGCAGATGGCATGCAATTTTATTTATTTTTGTCTTATGTTATACATATATGCGCGTTTTTTATCACTTGTTTAGCTGGAAAACAAGAATAAACAGCATTTTGGTTTAATTTAATTTAACTGCGAGTATGTAAACAAAACATATTTCTTTGATGCTCTCTCGCTCACAAAAACCGTGGCGACGACAGCGGCAACCTGAGCGGCTACCATAGCGGCAACAGTAAGAAGAAGAGTTGGCGCACCTTCTACTTATTCAACTATGCATCCAACTATTAAGAGCGCAAACAAAAGACAACATCTGATTCACATTTTGTATAGACTTGCAGCTCTATTATATAGTGGACTGATTTTGATCAAATTTGGTTTAAATGTGTAGATCGGGAAAAAACTGAGCCAACCAAGTCTGTACAAAAAGTGAATCAGTGTCGTCACTCACTCTCATCCCGAAAATTGCATCATAATGGTAAACAGTTTTGAGCGTTGACTAACCAAATTCGTAAGAGACACGCCTTTAATAACGCACAGTGTACGTAATTGCGATACATAATAAAAGTGAGAGACTCTATATATTGTATATAGCGCCATAGTAATAACAATGATGATCATAATGATGATGTCATGGAAAAGTGTGCGAACGAAACGCAACGTTCCGATCGTAGCAGCGTTTTTATACCCTGTACACAAAGTGTAAAAGGGTATTGTAGATTTGTGCAATGTTTGTAACAGGCTACGGACCATATGTTCCATGGTCAGAAATGATCAGTAGCAATAGTCGAGTCGACATAGCCATGTCCGTTTGTCGACTGTCTGTCTGACGTGGTTATTACACCGTCCTCGGATACTATGAGAGTTTGACCAAAAGTTTGTTGGCACAGTTATGCAGCCTGTTATTATGCATATGTTGTGTAAAAATTAGTCAAGATTGCATAGGAACTTATAGATAGATATATTATATATAGGTAATAATGTGCCAAAGTTAGACACCGTCTCTTATAAACTGTATTAAAATATCTCATTTTTCGTAGACATGTTAATATATGTATAAGGCTGAGCTAAATTTGAGATGTAGGTCCATGTTATGTTTACACCCCCCGCAGCACAGTAACCTCGATTTCGGCCGTGCCCCTTAACATATGGTAACAATATATTGCATAGAAATTTGATTTTGGAGTGAAAAATGGGTACAGGGTATTCCACTGTCGGGCACCGTCATTATTTTCAATGTATTAATGGGATTCTGATAATTTTTGCAACACAGATGCACATAAGCAAGCCTCTATCAAGTTTCTGTATGCATTGGGTATAAATAGTCATCTGAGCGTTGTATTAGTCATGCGTCAAAGACAGCAAACATATAAAAACCACACCCCAACTTAGTCCTTAAATAAACAATAGTTTATTAATGACTTGGTAAGCAACAATGTGACGATTGTTGTTGCTCCGCTCCTATAGGTAGTTTGAATTATTATTGGTCATAAGAGACAGTTCAAATACAAATTGTAGATAAGACCCATTTGTTTATACAAGATATAGAAACCTTTATTGTCCAAGTCCGAAAAATACATTTCAGTAGACAAACAAAAAAAAAATTGTATGTAGACCATCATCATCGCACGGTAAAATGGGAACAAAAGTATGTACGATATGACTGTAAACATTTTGCTACTGGCAAGTATTCAATTATGAGGGTTTCCTATTGCGAAGTTGATTATTGTGGGGTTAAAAATGACTTGTATGCCATAAATTCAGTATTATTGGGCCGATGTTGTTCAGTCTCGAAGCATTGGTTGAAAAGACTTAGAAATATCTGTCGCAGTAAATTGTAAAAAAGGAACATACTTTTAATAACACTATGCAACAAATTTGACCTCAATGAAAGGCCTATCACTAAAACATATCTTTTCCGGTAAATTTTCGGTTGCTGATTTCGAATCCGGAAATTATTTTGGATTTTGTAGCACCGTTTTCGAATTATCGCTATTTCGCTAAGTTCGAGATTTCGAAAGTTGCGAAGTCAGCAAATCTCATATATCTTGGGAACCTTCCTACCGATCGAGATTAATTGTAACTCTAATTAAAGATAATTTAATATCAAATCAATGTTTTTCAGACGGTTTTGGTCTAACTTGATTCGATTGCAAGTGACAGGACAATGAACTCAAATTTTTTTTTTACTTTTCCGCAAAAAGGAATTGCGATTGGCCAAAAAACTAAAATCTCTAATTTTATGTTTTATGTTGTCTAAGCACTCTGACAACTTTTCCGGTGATTAAGCGATGTTTTTGTGTTGGACATGTCTTCAAAGGGTTTCCTATTGAACTTGCAGGTCAAAGTTGGAAAAATGAGGAAAAAATCCCTTTTTCCATTTTTACCCGTTCAAAACTCATAATATGGTAGATCGAATAATCGATATATTTATTTTTACCGTTTTGTCATAGTGAAAAATAATGTACTTACTTTTTTTCCTGTAAATAGAAGCGTGCCAGAAGGCATACTTTTGGGAACCACGTTCTGCAAACACAGCGCTTGGTCAGTATCATGGAATAAAGAAATACAAGGATGCGCATGCTGCCAACGCGATTGCCAAGTATTTTTTTTGAGGGTTCCATTTTCTCCCAACAGAACAGTCATTTATATGTTCGAAAAATGAGCGCATATATAATCATCTTCTAGAAGAGGAGAAGGGAGAGAAGCTCCCCCGTGTGGTGAGCGGGTTAGAGAATACCAACTCAGAAGGTCAAAGCTTGTCGTATGAGGCGACTAACAATGACACTGGGTTCTTTCGAGACCAGTAAGCCACCAAAGGCATTTAAAGGGTTGTGCGTGAGGTTTGGGACTCACCACGTAAAACCACAATTCCAATAAAAGAATGTATTTACATCAGGCCGTAACCCGATAGCGGGTTGTTATGGCCAGTTAAGAAGAAGAAGAGAAGTTTGAAAAGACCCGAGTATGATCAGATTGTCGATTTCGAGAAGTATTTCTGATCGTTAGCTTAAAAAAATTAACATATTAAAATCATGTTTATCAATTTAGTAAGTTATTTGTATTTATAAAAATTAAAAATTCTAATAAAATGTAAAATAAACTTTACTTGCATACATGCATAAACGCTTTTGAAGAATTACGTTCATGAAAACAAAAATATTAATTTTTTGAATAATAGAAAAATGCACCTACTTTTAATTGATGCTCTTGCAAATTTTCATTTGAATTAATTGTGGGAACAATAATTTTTCGGCTTCTATGCAGATATATTTTCTTCTTCTCGCGTTGTTTAAGGTAATTTATTAAAAATATTTTATTTGCACAATTACACGACTTAGAAGCGGATGCAAGTGTCGGATTCGACACACAAAAAGAGCTGAAGTCTATTGTCCTTTTCTTGGACTAAACGTAACTATCGCGGGATCAATAATAACAAGCAGTTTTGAATCTTCTAAAGGTGCGAAATATGACTGCATAAAAACAGCCAAAACAATCACATCATTCTCATGGATGACGAATTTTCGATTGCTGTTAGTGTACTTTCCATAAATCACCTATTGATCGTAAGGAGGAGTCATTTAAGAGTCTTTTTTCAATCGCGCAGATTAATTAGTGATGTAAATCCAGACCAAAACATCGATGTTTACCATCGCAGAGTCCATAGACATTGGACATCGATGTAGGTCGATGCATCGGACTAAAAGCATCGATGGTTTTTCGATTTACAAATTTTGCTTATTATTATAGAAGAAACTTCGTTATATATTATGAAATATTTGAAACTAAAGCTATCTAAAAGATATTTATAAAGCCAATAGAACTACGACTAAAAATAAATGTTTTGATAACCGTCCCCTAAGCAGTCTATTTCGCTGAGAGTTTGGCCTTTGAATAAACTTTGGGACGACAGTCTCAATTCTGCAAACACTATTTGTAAAACGGAGAAAAAGTTACTTACTTTGGCATGATCTTGGTGGTTTCAAAAACATCGATGTTTTGCCGCTGCATCGTATGTTCGAGAACATCGGAAAATGAAAGGCCAACCTTGTGCCGCTCACAAAAAAGAAAGAATTGCATATGAGAGTTTTTTTTCCGGCTATGTATCACAGTGATTTCACCCCTCTCTCTCTCTCTGTCTCTCTGGGTCAGACACTCAAAAAATTTTATACCCTGCGTCGGCAGATGGCGCATACCTTGTAATTCATATGACTTGGAGCAGTCTTTTCGCTGTTCTCACATTTTCTTGCAAACTATAACTGATAGTACAAAATGGTGGCCAGATTTGAATTCAGCTAGGAAATTACTATAAAACAACTACCATCTTTCCCGCAGCAAGAAAACTAAATACATTTTTTTGTTGCGTTGTGTTATCAATGGCGATGCCCAAAGATAACGACGGTAACTTTGGATCAATCCTACGTTTTGCTATAGAAAGTCGCGATAGTGCTCTTAGCCAGAATTTGACAACTGCTAATGTTACATATCTAAGTTTTCGCATACAAACCGAAATCATCGAAGCTGCCTCAGAGGTAATAAAGAAAGAAATCAGTGGAATTGAATAATTCTCAGTTGGTATGAGATACGTTCATACGATTGGAAAGGAATCTAAAATCAGAGGATTTTCTCTGCTTCGTTCCTGTAGAAGATTTGCACTTTGGAAAAGCTGGATCTGGGTTTGTGGTGTATGAGTGTTCTACAATGTTTACATGACATGATCAAATTGACCTCAAGTGATTGTGCACGGATTAAATTTAATCATTGCTACTTTTATTATTCTAAAGGCTACGACGGAGATCGAAACATGAGTGGAGAATTGAAAGATTGTGGTACCAGTTAAATGGCTATCATGGCTAAAATAAAGCTATAACGATTACGTGTCATATTCTATATGCTGTGTGTCAACAATAAAAACAGCGATGAAACTTTTCCGTAAGCGATGAAACTATAAAAAAGGCTATATTGTAGCAACTGGCCTTTATGCTAGACAAATTGGTCTACAAAAATTCTTTAAGACGCGATGGGTGGAGGATTTAGATTCGCTTAGCCTTTCTTATGAAAAATTGGATTAGCTTCCACCAGAGGATTGGGACGAAAAGACACTACCTGTTGACGTACAGCGATTTGCTTTACTGTCGATTACATTATCGAAGTTGATATTTAAACGCCGAAGAGCATTTTCGCAATATTTTTGTTTTGGCAACTCACGCAGCAGAAAATAAAAATATAATTGCGTCAAAATGCGTAAAACTTGATACAAAAGAGCTATTAGTTCTGATTTTAACTGTTAGCACTTTTGGAGCACAACTGAAGAGTTTGAAACCTAAATTACAATTTGGCAAAGGTAATTTCTACACTTTAAGAATTGGCATTCTATTAATATGACTAGTGTTCGACCTGTCGTCGACATTCGACGACTTAATAAAATAATATAAGGAAATTTACGAATATTGTAATACTAAGTGTGTATTGGTAGCATGATCCAACAATTCTTTGCATCATGTTGCACTTCGGCTGTTGGTGTGTAAATATCCGACAAGTGTCCGGCCCGTGAGGGCTATGAAAGGTCATGACTGTTTTATATGTATTTGTGGCTCATATTAATCATAGAGAGAAAAGAAATCAGAAATGCTAAATGAGTTTGAATTACAAAATTTATGGATTTTGATTTGCAGTCAGGTTCCGACTGCGGGGTGATCCCTAGTATCAATAAAGGTTCAAACATTCGTTTCCACACAACGTAACATTAATGTTATTTGTTTACCGGGCCGTAGCGTGGCGTAGCTCCACCATTTTTGGTATTTTTGTTTTGGAGGTTGGTGCAGTTTGAGCCAGATTATGCCAAACTGAGCGGATATTCGTACCATCAAACCATATGCGATTTGTAGCTGAAGGAATAGCTTTGGAATGGTATGGTAGCTAATTTACTCACACCCCATATATGAGAAAATCATGAAAGGAAATAATTTACGATTTGATAGCAGCTATTAATTTCATTTCGAATGTATTATATCTTTTTATATCTATAAATATATACTATAAGTGGTATGCAAAATATGATTAGAATAGTCATGGCAGTGAAACCAGAACTTCATTTATCCAATTCGTATATTTCACTTTAGCGCTATGCGATAAGCTCTCAGATTTATGATTAATTTCGTTAAAACTAATGCCTGTCATTAGATATGAATATAGAACAGAAGCCAATACGATTACATCAGTTTTAATTATAGGGATGAAGTCATTCATTTGTTTCGCGCTTCTGTTTACTTTGATTTTAACTTTGATATGCGTATCTTTGTGTTTTTGTCTGACTCTCTGTAATAGTCTAAGTCTACTGTCTTTGAGTTGTTGTCCGTCCTAAAACAATCTGTATCAAAGGCAATCTGCCAAAGAATCTTGTATCTTCAATTAACGCACTTCATCTTTGAGTTGTTTATTCCGTTTGTCTGTTTGTAACTGTGTGTGTCTTTAAGAGGTAATCCCAAGCGGTAATGAACCCCATTTGCAGATCTTCACTTTAACCAGCGTCATATTGATTGAAAATATATCGGATCATACCTATAGCAGCCAGGCCATGCTTGTTTGTGGCACGCTGACAGGCTATTTAATAATTTGCAGCACTCTGGTCATAGGTAATGTTCCTGAAATACAACACTTCCAGCAATTTTTGGTATTCCCTCATTATTTTTTAGCTCATCTACTCGGCGCCAACATTGACAAACGCCTCGATATATTGTTCAGTGTGGCCGCATGTGTCCTATTTATATCAACGGGCGCGATTATAATAGATCGCTGGACCATTGCATATGACAGTCCTAGTGATAAGAATACGATTGTGGCTGCTGGCGCTTTAATCTTTGCCAATGCAGCTATCTTTCTGGCTGATACTTTTGTCATATTTCGTGCCTAATAAACTTTTTCGAGAATTTTGCATTAGCTTTAATAGAAGACAAGTTTCTAAATCATGTGTATCTACTAATAGGCCCTCTACTCTTAATCAACTTTAGGGTATTGCCATTGCCTGCATTGTGCTATACGAGATTGTGGGCAGGCTCTCTTCTCGTCCACTCATTGTATGCGGTACTATTGGCGGCTTCACTATCATCTGTGGCGTGCTCCTAATTGGTAAGCCAAGTTACTAACTTACATGGACAATCTTTAATCCCTTCTCTGCACTTTTAAACAGGTCACGTGATTGGCTCGCTCTTGGAAAAACGCCTGAATGCGCTAATCTCCTTACTAGGATGCGTGTTCTTTGTCGCCTCCGGTGCTTTGGTCATTGATGAATGGCATGATAGCTTGGACTTATTCAAGGAAAGCAAGCGCCAAGCTTTAGCCGCTGGCTCGTTAATGATCATCAATGGTGCCGTCTTTCTTCTGGACACCATGTCAATTTGCAGAACGTAAAGTGTTTCCATATCAAATATATGTATTTTTTTTTTTTTTTAAATCGAATTTCTCATGAGCTTATGTAACTCATACTGAAGATGAAAACAAGAATCTGACAGCAAACTTTCTACAAGAGCGCAACTGTTACTGCAAGAAAAAAAAAACAACGTACACCTCTATCTAAATGTATCGACCATATATGTATGTACATTTAAAATTTTTTTTTTAAACTATGTATTTTTAAATGTACTGCTATTTTTGTATCATGTACCTTAAAACATATTTATACCGAATGTTAAACAATTGCTTTATATACATGTTTAATCAAAATTCAGCTAAGATGAATATCAAAATTGTTAACAGGAATCTATTGAAATATATGTATATAAACATATGATGTGTAAACTAATTAGATAACTGTTATTATATAACTATTTTTCACTGGGAAACTCATAGAGTTAAATGTGCCTGTCGTTGCGAAAGATTGCCAACTTTTTATGTGTACTTTCATTTTGTGCGTAATGTCGGCATATGTATGTATTTGTTCGTAGTATAATTATTCTATTATAGTCTTATACTATGGTATTTGTTAGTTTCTTTAGACCCTAGCTAGGTATGTTGATTAATTACACTGTGCGACAGTGAAAATACACCCGACAAGTTATATAGTGTAGGTTGGACATCTAGTCGAGTAGAGCTCACAACAATTTTCTTTTCTTGGGAACCCTCCAATTTTTTTTTTTATTGGCAAATAACAGTTTTTTTGACTTCATTTACTAATACATTGATATCTGGGTCATTTTTCAAGCAATTTTCAAATTTTAACGAGTTCTGAAAAGAGAATTAATTAACCTTGAATTTCTCAGTGAAATTTGCATCACGCACGATTTTGCTCATTTGCAGAAAGCAAAACAAAGACGAAACCGAGACATAACGGTATTTTGTTTTGGATTTACACAAGGTACAGTTAATATAGTAACTTATGACTTATGAGATTTGTTGCTATGCAAAAGTTACCGAACGTAACGATACATCATAGAAAGAACGATGAAAAAATTTCACAAACTTAATTGATTTTAATCGTTTGACAATTGCTTGATCTTTAAAATCTTCAAAACAGAGTTATTAACTACTTACTTAAATGTTCTCGCAACCAATATACATGAGCGGCCATAATTCTTACTTCAGAAAAAATAGCATAGCTATGTAACTTTTTGTCCGATTTTATCGATCGAGCAATCAATATCTTTGAAATTGAATGCACTTTTAGAAAATTAATACCTATTTGATACTTTTCATGTGAATTTTTACATTTTTCAAAGTTGGGAAAAAAAAGGAAAAAAAAACTTTCTCCATTTTTACCCGTTTAAAACTCATTATATGGGAAATCGATGTTAATACCATTTTCAAGGTCAATCAATTCTCTTTTCAGAACGTGCTAAATTTTGAAAATAGCTTGAAAAATGACGTAAAAAAAAACTGTTATTTGTCAATAATAAAAAAATTAAAGGGTTCTCAAGAAAAAAATGGTTTTGAGTTCTACTCGACTGTACAACCTACACTATGTAACTTATCGGGTGTATCTCGTTTTTTTTTTGTCGCAGAGTGTTATTTTTGTTAATCGAATATAAAGTTTGAACCCGTTACACCGTGCTTTACGAATAACTGTTCCAAAATTAATATACTCTGCTAGGGTTAACTAGTAACACTCTACGTTGCCGGTCATTATCTTTATTGCTATTTGGAATATTTATTCCATTTTCTTTGCCTGCTGTTGAGATTTGTTTTCTGTTAACCAACTCATTAATTTAATTTTTTTAAATTTTCATTTGGTTTTCAATCCTGCTCACTCCCAGACGTTCCGTGGTGGAAATTTTGCGTACAGAACCGTCTAAAAATAAAGTCGAGATAAATCGTTTTTAGCGTTTCTAGACTCCAAAAGGTTTGGAACCAAGTTGTGATTTATATTCATTTGTTTATTCCGTTAATTTACAATATGTATACATGATTTATTGTAGTTTTATTTTTTATTTATTTTTTAATTTCGGATATATTTACCTTTATAGGGTGGTAAGTATTAAAATCCCATTTATTATGGTAATACATATATTATTGATGCTATTATTGTTAATTTTCCTTAAACATGAATGTGATATGTTCCATGATTAAATTTAAAACATTAATCAACCTCCTTCTGGAATGCGTAAATCACGATGAATCGCGGAGTCCCCAAATTAGCAAGCCATAACACCACGTAGGCACAACTATTGACTTGTAAATAAGTACTTTATTGTTAAGACTCAACTGGCTCCTAGGTGTTTAATTAGGCTCATTTATCTGTTTCACAGTGTGACACTTGATTATAAAGCGACTATAAGTCGTATCGGACTAGCTAAAAATTTTGACATCGCTTGGCCAAACATTGTGTGCAGGGTCTAAATAAATTCTAAATTGCTTTAAGTTCATTTTGCATTCGAAGCACTATTTCCTTGAGATAAAAGGGAACGTTCCCAAAGAGGCATTTTAGGCGTTTCGATGAAAATATTTGTCCATATTCTGCCACTTGCAATGTAACCCTTAATAGGTGCTTGTTACACTATGCGAGATTTCTAAGAGAGTTCATGCGATATCTTTCTTGCATCGTTTGTACGCACGGTAATATTGAACAAAAGTTGCCTGGCCTTTTTATAACCTGTATACAAAGTGTAAAAGGGTATCATATATTTGTGCAATGTATGTAACAGACTGAAGCAGGCGTATCGGACCATATTTTCCATGGGCAAAAATGATCATGAGCAATAGTCGAGTCGATATAGCCATGTTCGTTTATCTGTCCTTCGGAACAGAGCAAGTTTATCTATTCATGTCAAAATATTACCCGCTCCCCCGCGACAGACTATCATGGATTACGACAACACCATAAAAGCTATCCGATTAAAACTTGGCACAGTTATACACACTATACACAAAATTGCACTTTATATAGAAACGTTAATATTTAAGCTGGAGCCACAAAATTTGGTATGCAGCCTATAAACTAAACAACGTTGACCTTTTTTCGAACCGTCCCCCCTACCATCGTAGTACAGTTACCTTTATTACGCTCATACCCCACTTTGTATCGATACAAAAACTAGCACAGAAATTTGATTTTCATGGGCAAAGTGGGTACAGGGTATCCCACCAATTTGTATACCCTGTTCACAAAGTGTAAACGGTATTATAGACTTGTGCAACGTATGTAATAGTAAAAAGGGGGCGTGGCAGACCAAATGTTACATGGGCAAAAATGATGAGGAGCAATAGCCGAGTCGATAAAGATATGTCCGTCTGTCCGTGTAGTCTCTATTTCTCAGAGACTATTAGAATTAGAGCCACAAAAATTTGATTAAAATGGTTTCCGGATTCGAAATCAGCGACCCAAAATTTACGACCGCTAAGTATTACTTCCCGAGGGGGAGAAGACATGAAGGCCACAGCTATTATGGCACTGACGTTCATCGCGACGCAGGAATTTTAATATCGCTTCTGCCATGTTGCTTATAGCAATCCAGTTGTTTTGCTGACTTAGTAGGATACCCATGTAGTCAGTGAGTTAGAAATGCCACTCAATGGGTTAGCTCTTCCCTTTCAGAAAAGAATCTTGGACAGTCAACAGATGTTTGGCGACGTTTGAGAACCAATGTAAAAAGTATCTAAATAATTTGTTTGTGCTAAAAATAGAAGTATATTTAGTAAAATATAAAAAAGAATTAATATATTAGAGAAAATTACTTTCACCTTTATTAAAAAAATGTTTAAACTAGTTGTGAATTTTAAGTATGCTATGAAGAAAATACAAAAAAAAGCTCGTAAGTATGCAAAGTTGTTTGTGGGAGCTTACAATATTTGAGTGCATAACCTCCGTAATTATACCCTGTACACAAAGTGTAAAAGGGTATTAAAAATTTGGGCAATGTATGTAACAGGTAGAAGGAGGAATGGCAGACCATATGTTCCATGGGCAAAAATGGTCAGGAGCAATAGTCGAGTCGATATAGACATGTCCGTCTGTCCGTGTTGTCGCACCGTTCTCGGATACTATAAGAGCTTGAGCAACGATTTTTTCACCAAATAATGCGCATTATACCTATTCAGTACAAGTTTGTCGAATTATGTCGATATCTCACCCCCTTCCCCCGTGACAGATTTGCGCGGTGAACAACCGCTCCGTTCAGTCAATCATTTCAAAACTCGACAAAGGTGTGCGTTGCGTGTATGTGCATCTATGTTGCAAAATTATCGAAATCGGATAAATACATCAAAAGTTATAGTCAAAAATATGCTAATTTCACAATTTCATGTATTTAATTCTTTGCGCATCGTGTATATCCGCCACTGAAAAATCAAGTATATATTCAAAGTGGTTTTCAGTGTCCCATCCATGGATGGATTTGTTTTACTTTTATTGTGAAAGAAAAGTAAGCGGCTAATGGAAATTTTTGCTGAAAAAACACAAATTCAAGCGTCAAAAAACTTAAAAACCTAAAAAAATAAAAACTTTTTGAAAGGTTTGTGAAACTGTCAAATAAAATAAAAGTTGAGGAAGTTCAAGACGTTTGCAGCAGTTCTTGTATATCTATGAACACACAAACCTACACTATGAAAGACAAAAAAAAATGAAAAAAATTGGCTTTCGGCACAATCTCTCTTTGGTCTTGTAATGTTGGCGCATCCATATGCAGATTTAAAAAGAAAAAAAATATGTCTGCATTACTGACATTGACACAAATTGGCTGAACTATGTGCTCAAAACTACAGAAGGGTCTGTTGCCGAGTTTCTGTCTGTGGCTGCTTGCCTCGCTATAAGAAGCAATGAAATAACAACTGAAACTTAAAATTGCACCATATGTAAAGTAGCCTACCTTCCCTTCGACAGTTTACTTGCGTCCCACACCCACCACCTTCGCCAACTTTATGATGATCCTGTGCACAAGCACATCTCTACTACAACACACACAGTCAGAAAATAAATTTGCGTGCGACACGCAGTGCCCACGATCCCATTCACAAGCACACCAATGCAGGTACATTATGACCGATCATTACACTTTTAGCAACCCGATACAGGACGACCTCCATAGTGGGCTGCCTCTGTACATTTGATTGCTCTCAAATGCAACTCGTCTCAGCCCGACAAATCAAAGATCGTCTCTCAGCAACGGCCATAATTGTCTGTGACCGCATTCTGCAAAATGTTTGTGCACTTTTGCAAGTAAATCAGGCATATAAATTTTCGAGTTTATAGATTCAACGGTGCGGCAAAACTGCGAATTTATGGGGAAATGGGTAAATATACTAACCTAATCAATTTTCCCGCGAATACGCAAAAAATTCGGAAATGTTGTTTCGCTAGCTCTTAAGGTTTCGCCGATCTAGCGACTCATACAAACAGACAGATGAACATGGCCCAATCGCTACCCGAATTAATGAAAATATCAACAGATATTGTTGCCGCTTCGTTTTAAAGCGGTAATATTTTACTATAGAAGTACAATAAATAGAACAAAACTCGTACAAATTTAAGGATTGGTTAAAGGTTGAGTTTATTTAATTGTACTATTTTGTGCCTATAATTATAAATGCTGCTGTTCGCCGCCAATGGTAAAACGCAAGTCCCGCCAATCGCCGATTACACGCCAAGTGAGATCTATCGATTTCGATACCTACACAACTCGATAGAGTCGCTAACAAATAGTGTAACCACATCAGGTTTTGGCAAACAGTTGGTAATTTGAATTCTATCAGTTGTTCACAACAGATATTTATTAAAGCAATCTTAATCTATATATTGAAATTTAACATTACTTGCCCAAGATTACTGAAGTTATGATAATGCTTAGGCATATCGTTGATGAAAAGGATGCATAAAAGTAGATACCACGTTTTTTTAATTTACTTTTAATAGTGTTCAGGGTATCCAATTGTCGGGCACTGTACCGAATTACTGCATACAATTTGTTCGATTATGCGGCCCAGCAGCCAAATGTTAATTAACATAGCTCCCACTCACCACCCTACATACTTTATGTTAGCCGCCAGCTAAGCGGGATTGTCGCCACAATCTTGAGTTACTGAGCTTTTTCAGCAACTACATTTTATGTTTTCAATTGTTGCTAATTAAAACACGATAATCTAGTAAAGTAATGTAATTTATTTATAAGTCCTGATACGCAGGTTTATTTGTTGATATTAACGATAGTAGAAGAAAGCAGGCGGAACTAAGAGTAGCCCGTGCTACTGATGTTGAAGTTTTTAGCAGACAGGCGATCAACTATGATCGTGTCATGATACGATAAATATGTTGTTTTGTGCGTCGTACCGACTTCGGTTCTTCTTCTTCTTAACTGGCCATAACAACCCGTTACCGGGTTACGGCCTGATGTAAAGCTCTCCTCCAGGCGTCTCTGCTTTGCGCGAGCCTTTTCCAATTGGTAATACCAAAGGTATCTAGCGTACTCTCTACCTGGTCCTTCCAACGGAGACATGGTCTGCCCTTTCGTCGCTTCCCTTCGACAGCCGCATTGAAGACTCTTCTCGCAGGAGCTTCTTCATGCATACGCTCAACATGACCTAGCCAGCGGAGCCGCTGAATCTTAATTTGCTTGACTATGTCAATGTCGTCGTAGAGCTCATAGAGTTCGTCATTCCATCGTATGCGGTAGTCGTTCCCAACACGTAGAGGGCCAAAGATCTTACGGAGTACTTTCCGCTCAAACACTCCTAGGGCATTGTCATCAGACTGCGACATCACCCATGCTTCAGCGCCATAAAGCAAATCGGGAAGGATGAGCGTCTTATAGAGTGTCAGTTTCGTCTGGCGGGAGTGGTCTCTACTACTCATTTGCCTACTGAGACCAAAGTAACACCTATTGGCAAGAGTGATTCTCCGCTTAATCTCCATGCTGACATCGTTCTTTATTGTGACGGTGGTGCCAAGGTAGACGAAATCCTTGACAACATCAAAAGTATAGTTCTCAACATCAATCTGAGAGTCCAACCGCTGTGTATCTCTACTCGAAGAAAGCATATACTTCATCTTGCTCTCATTTACCACCAGACCCACCCTGGCAGATTCTCTTACAATAGCCTCAAAGGCTCCGGTAACCGCTCGCTTTGTACGCCCGACGATATCGATATCATCTGCGTATGCAAGCAACTGGACACCCTTATAGAATGCAGTCCCGTTCCGATTCACTTCGGCCTTTCGCAACACATTCTCCATCAAAAAGTTGAAGAGGTCGCAGGAGAGGGCATCGCCTTGTCTGAAGCCTCGCTTGGTATCAAATGGCTCCGAGAAGCTCTTTCCTACCTTGACGGAGCTGCGTGTGTTGCTCCACGTCATTCTGCATAGTCGTACCAATTTTGCAGGGATACCAAACTCAGACAGTGCGGCATATACGCGATCCCTCAACGGGCTATCAAACGCTGCTTTATAATCAACAAAGAGATGGTGGGTGTCGATTTGTTTTTCGTGGGTCTTTTCCAGGATTTGGCGTAGTGTGAATATCTGGTCTATGGTGGACTTGCCAGGTCTAAAACCACACTGATAAGGTCCAATCAGTTCTTTCGCAAACGGTTTTAGTCTTTCACACAATACGCTTGATAGGACCTTATATGCAATAGAAAGTAGACTGATACCACGGTAGTTAGCGCACACCGTGAGATCACCCTTCTTGAGGACAGGGCAGAGGACACCATGGTTCTTATCATCGGGCATGCTCTCATCTAGCCATATTCTGCAAAAGAACCGGTGCATGCATATTACCAACTCATTGCCGCCAGTCTTGAACAGCTCAGCAGGCAGGTCATCTGCACCAGATGCTTTGTTGTTCTTGAGCCGCTTGATTGCGACCCTGACTTCGTCATAGCTAGGCGGCGGTATATCCACGCCGTCGTCTATAATTGGGGACATCGGAAAGTTAGCTCCGGGGGCGGCATTGTCATCATCATCGCCCGATAGCAAGCCAGAGAAGTGTTCCGTCCACAACCTCAGTGCACCCTGTGCATCCACTACTAGATTTCCCTCTGTATCTTTACAGGAAGATACTCCGGTACTAAATCCTTCAGTCAGACGCTTGGCGTTTTGGAAGAACTTCCTGCTTTTGCACATATCGATCTCCCCTCGCTCACGCTTTTCCTGCTCGCGTTTTGTGCGTCTGAAAAGGCGCCTCTCGATCTTCCTCATTTCCCGATAGTGATCTCGCACAGATCGCGTAGCAGCCGATTGTAGAGTCCTTCTATAGGCGGCGTTCTTTACTGCAGTGGCTTCGCGACACTCCTGATCGTATCATTGGTTCCTTGGCAGTGGGCGTTGGAATCCAAAGACGTTCTCCGCGGCGGAACCCAAGGAGTGGGATATATGCTTTAAGAGTCCCTCGGCGTTATCAGGTTCTGAGGGAGATTGAGTGAGCTGCTCAGAGAGTTGAGAGGAAAAGGCCTCAGCAGTCTGCTGTGATTGCAGCTTTGTGATGTCCAGCTTTCGCTGCGCACTAGATCGCAAATTCTTCGCTATGCCTAGACGCATGCGAACCTTGGCTGTAACAAGGTAGTGGTCAGAGTTGATGTTGACCCCTCTGAACGTACGAACATCAAGCACGCTGGATGCATGCCTTCCATCAATCACAACATGATCAATCTGATTGCGTGTAGATTGATCAGGAGACAGCCATGTAGCCTTATGGATATCGGGATGCAGAAATCTGGTACTACAGACTACCATGTTACGCGCCGCGGCGAAGTCAATTAGCCTGAGACCATTGTTCGAGGTGGTCTCGTGAAGGCTGAATTGTCCGACAGTAGGACCAAAGATGCGCTCTCTTCCAATCTTTCCATTAAAATCGCCTAACACGATTTTAACATCATGGACTGGGCAGCGGTCGTAGATAGACTCCAGTCTATCATAGAACGCATCCTTGGTCACATCGTCCTTGTCCTCCGTCGGCGCGTGCGCACAAATTAGGCTGATGTTCACTGGTGTGAACCGGGAGACACGGTTGCGTAATCTCCGGCCAACAACAAATCCGCACCCAAATTCGTGGCGTTTCGCATGGCAGCTGTAGTAGATGTAACAATCAGCCCTGTCCTGTCCATCGCATCTCTTGGATGGCGGTAATGTCAGCTCTGCACATCCTCAGAGCATCCGCCAGTTGGGTAGAGGCACCATCCCAATTAAGGGTCCGGACATTCCAGGTGCATACCCTCAAATCATAGTCCTTTGTACGTTTCCATGGGTCGTCAACTTTGGGGGCGTTCCTATCCGAGGCAGGTTTATCATCTTTCATTGGGTGAGGTTTTTACGCGGTGGGTCCCAAACCCTACGCACAACCCATTTAGAGCCCAGGGAGGGCTTCGCTGCGCACATTAGCTCACTACTCTAACACCGGGTGGCGATTAGAGCAGCTATCCAGGGGGCACCACGAGGAGGTTGTGCGTTGACTTGGTTAAGGTAGACCTGGCCATTCCCCGGTGAATGGCGATCAGAAGCTTTCAACCTCTTCCACCAGCACCCAGGCCCACCAAATTAAATTAACAATAGCTAAATGTGTAATGATCGGTCATAATGAACCTGCATTGGTGTGCTTGTGAATGGGATCGTGGGCACCGCGTGTTTCACGCAAATTTATTTTCTGACTGTGTGTGTTGTAGTAGAGATGTGCTTGTGCACAGGATCATCATAAAGTTGGCGAAGGTGGTGGGTGTGGGACGCAAGTAAACTGTCGAAGGGAAGGTAGGCTACTTTACATATGGTGCAATTTTAAGTTTCAGTTGTTATTTCATTGCTTCTTATAGCGAGGCAAGCAGCCACAGACAGAAACTCGGCAACAGACCCTTCTGTAGTTTTGAGCACATAGTTCAGCCAATTTGTGTCAATGTCAGTAATGCAGACATATTTTTTTTCTTTTTAAATCTGCATATGGATGCGCCAACATTACTAGACTAAAGAGAATTTGTGCCGAAAGCCAATTTTTTTTCATTTTTTTTGTCTTTCATAGTGTAGGTTTGTGTGTCCATAGATATACAAGAACTACTGCAAACGTCTTGAACTGCCTCAACTTTTATTTTATTTGACAGTTTCACAAACCTTTCAAAAAGTTTTTATTTTTTTATGTTTTTAAGTTTTTTGACGCTTGAATTTGTGTTTTTTCAGCAAAATTTTCCATTAGCCACTTACTTTTCTTTCACAATAAAAGTAAAACAAATCCATCGAGCATATTATTCCTATGTCCAAAACATGGATGGGACACTGAAAACCACTTTGAATATATACTTGATTTTTCAGTGGCGGATATACACGATGCGCAAAGAATTAAATACATGAAATTGTGAAATTAGCATATTTTTGACTATAACTTTTGATGTATTTATCCGATTTCGATAATTTTCCAACATAGATGCACATAAACGCAACGCACACCTTTGTCGAGTTTTGAATTGATTGACTGAACGGAGCGCAAATCTGTCACGGGGGAAGGGGGTGAGATATCGACATAACTCGACAAACTTGTACTGAATAGGTATAATGCGCATCATTTGGTGAAAAAATTGTTGCTCAAGCTCTTGCAGTATCCGAGAACTGTACGACAACACGGACAGACGGACATGTCTATATCGACTCGACTATTGCTCCTGACCATTTTTGCCCATGGAACATATGGTCTGCCATTCCTCCTTCTACCTGTTACATACGTTGCCCAAATCTATAATACCCTTTTACACTTTGTGTACAGGGTATAATTACGGAGGTTATGCACTCAAATATTGTAAGCTCACACAAACAACTTTGCACACTTACGAGCTATTTTTTTTATTTTCTTCATAGCATACTTAAAATTCACAACTAGTTTAAACATTTTTTTAATAAAGGTGAAAGTAATTTTCTCTAATATATTAATTCTTTTTTATATTTTACTAAATATACTTCTATTTTTAGCACAAAAAAATTATTTAGATACTTTTTACATTGGTTCTCAAACGTCGCCAAACATCTGTTGACTGTCCAAGATTCTTTTCTGAAAGGGAAGAGCTAACCCATTGAGTGGCATTTCTAACTCACTGACTACATGGGTATCCTACTAAGTCAGCAAAACAACTGGATTGCTATAAGCAACAAAAAAAATAGCTCGTAAGTATGCAAAGTTCTTTTGTGTGAGCTATCAATATTTGAGTGCATAACCTCCGTAATTATACCCTGTACACAAAGTGTGAAAGGGTATTAAAATTTTGGGCAATGTATGTAACAGGCAGAATGAGGAATGACAGACCATATGTTCCATGGGCAAAAAAAACTAAGCAACGTTGACCTTTTTTCGAACCGTCCCCCCTACCATCGTAGTACAGTTACCTTTATTACGCTCATACCCCACTTTGTATCGATACAAAAACTAGCACAGAAATTTGATTTTCATGGGCAAAGTGGGTACAGGGTATCCCACCAGTTTGTATACCCTGTTAACAAAGTGTAAAAGGTATTATAGACTTGTGCAACGTATGTAATAGTGAAAAGGGGGCGTGGCAGATCAAATGTTACATGGGCAAAAATGATGAGGAGCAATAGTCGAGTCGATAAAGACATGTCCGTCTGTTCGTCTAGTCTCTATTTCTCAGAGACTATAAGAATTAGAGGCACAAAAACTTGACCAATTCATTTTCCCTAGGCAGAGGGAGTTTGTCGAATCATGTCGATATCTTACCCCCGTCGCCAGTGATAGACGGTTTAGACCCATACCATAAAAGCCATCCAAATGAAACAGATATGCACACTGTTACTGTACATGTGTGGTGTAAAAATCATTATGTTCGGATAGAAACTTTAAAAGACAACAGAATTTCACTTTGGGTGGGCCCCAAACGCTACGCACAACCCTTTTAAGGCCAACCTTTAGTGCATCGATACAAGAATTTGCATAGAAATTCGTATTTCATGGGAAAAATGGATACAGGATATCCCACTGTCGAGCACCGTCCCGACTGTCTGCATCAATTTTTTGTTTAAATTTGATAGTTGAAGTGTTAGTTTATTAAATAAAGAAATCTTACTTTATAGTAAAGCAAATCAAGTTAAAAAACTGTATGCAGTAATTCGGTACAGTGCCCGACAATTGGATACCCTGAACACTATAAAAAGTAAATTAAAAAAACGTGGTATCTACTTTTAATCATCCTTTTCATCAACGATATGCCTAAGCATTATCATAACTTCAGTAATCTTGGGCAAGTAATGTTAAACTTCAATATATAGATCGAGAATGCTTTAATAAATATCTGTTGATATTTTCATTGATTCGGGTAGCGATTGGGCCATGTTCATCTGCCTGTTTGTATGAGTCGCTAGATCTGCGAAACCTTAAGAGCTAGCGATACAACATTCTCCGAATTTTTTGCGTATTCCCGGGAAAATTGATGTTAGTCGAATTAGGTTAGTATCTGCCCCCCATTCCCCCATAAATTCGCAGTTTATTGCCGCACCGTTGAATCTATAAACTCGAAATTTTACAGAGGTTTGCGTCGTAAAATTTTATATGTCTGATTTACTTGCAAAAGTGCACAAAAATTTTGCAGAATGTAGGCTACTTTACATATGGTGCAATTTTCAGTTTCAGTTGTTATTTCATTGCTTCTCATAGCGAGGCAAGCAGCCACAGACAGAAACTCGGCAACAGACCCTTCTGTAGTTTTGAGCACATATTTCAGCCAATTTGTGTCAATGTCAGTAATGCAGACATATTTTTTTTCTTTCGCCAACATTACTAGACCAAAGCTAATTAACACCGTTTAGAGATTGTGCCGAAAGCCAATTTTTTCCATTTTTTGTTCTTTCATAGTGTAGGTTTGTGTGTCCATAGATATACAAAAACTTCTGCAAACGTCTTGAACTGCCTCAACTTTTATTTCTTTTGACAGTATCACAAACTTTTCCAAAATTTTTTAAATTTTTAATATTTTAAGTTTTTTGACGCTTGAATTTGTGTTTTTTCAGCAAAATTTAGCCACATACTTTTCTTTCACAATAAAGCTAAAACAAATCCATCGAGCATATTATTCCTATGTCCAAAACATGGATGGGACACTGAAAACCACTTTGAATATATACTTGATTTTTCAGTGGCGGATATACACGATGCGCAAAGAATTAAATAAATGAAATTGTGCGCATCATTTGGTGAAAAAATTGTTGCTCAAGCTCTTATATTATCCGAGAACTGTACGACAACACGGACAGACGGACATGTCTATATCGACTCGACTATTGCTCCTGACCATTTTTGCCCATGGAACATATGGTCTGCCATTCCTCCTTCTACCTGTTACATACGTTGCCCAAATCTATAATACCCTTTTACACTTTGTGTACAGGGTATAATTACGGAGGTTATGCACTCAAATATTGTAAGCCCACACAAACAACTTTGCACACTTACGAGCTATTTTTTTTATTTTCTTCATAGCATACTTATAATTCACAACTAGTTTAAACATTTTTTTAATAAAGGTGAAAGTAATTTTCTCTAATATATTAATTCTTTTTTATATTTTACTAAATATACTTCTATTTTTAGCACAAAAAAAATTATTTAGTTATTTTTTTCATTTGTTCTCAAACGTCGCCAAACATCTGTTGACATTTTACTAAATATACTTCTATTTTTAGCACAAAAAAAATTATTTAGTTATTTTTTTCATTTGTTCTCAAACGTCGCCAAACATCTGTTGACTGTCCAAGATTCTTTTCTGAACGGGAAGAGCTAACCCATTGAGTGGCATTTCTAAGTCACTGACTACATGGGTATCCTATTAAGTCAGCAAAACAACTGGATTGCTATAAGCAACAAAAAAAATAGCTCGTAAGTATGCAAAGTTCTTTTGTGTGAGCTATCAATATTTGAGTGCATAACCTCCGTAATTATACCCTGTACACAAAGTGTGAAAGGGTATTAAAATTTTGGGCAATGTATGTAACAGGCAGAATGAGGAATGACAGACCATATGTTCCATGGGCAAAAAAAACTAAACAACGTTGACCTTTTTTCGAACCGTCCCCCCTACCATCGTAGTACAGTTACCTTTATTACGCTCATACCCCACTTTGTATCGATACAAAAACTAGCACAGAAATTTGATTTTCATGGGCAAAGTGGGTACAGGGTATCCCACCAATTTGTATACCCTGTTCACAAAGTGTAAAAGGTATTATAGACTTGTGCATCGTATGTAAAAGTGAAAAGGGGGCGTGGCAGATCAAATGTTACATGGGCAAAAATGATGAGGAGCAATAGTCGAGTCGATAAAGACATGTCCGTCTGTTCGTCTAGTCTCTATTTCTCAGAGACTATAAGAATTAGAGGCACAAAAACTTGACCAATTCATTTTCCCTAGGCAGAGGGAGTTTGTCGAATCATGTCGATATCTTACCCCCGTCGCCAGTGATAGACGGCTTAGACCTATACCATAAAAGCCATCCAAATGAAACAGATATGCACACTGTTACTGTAAATGTGTGGTGTAAAAATCATTATGTTCGGATAGAAACTTTAAAAGACAACAGAATTTCACTTTGGGTGGGTCCCAAACGCTACGCACAACCCTTTTTAGGCCAACCTTTAGTGCATCGATACAAGAATTTGCATAGAAATTCGTATTTCATGGGAAAAATGGATACAGGATATCCCACTGTCGAGCACCGTCCCGACTGTCTGCATCAATTTTTTGTTTAAATTTGATAGTTGAAGTGTTAGTTTATCAAATAAAGAAATATGCCTGATTTACTTGCAAAAGTGCACAAAAATTTTGCAGAATGTAGGCTACTTTACATATGGTGCAATTTTCAGTTTCAGTTGTTATTTCATTGCTTCTCATAGCGAGGCAAGCAGCCACAGACAGAAACTCGGCAACAGACCCTTCTGTAGTTTTGAGCACATATTTCAGCCAATTTGTGTCAATGTCAGTAATGCAGACATATTTTTTTTCTTTCGCCAACATTACTAGACCAAAGCTAATTAACACCGTTTAGAGATTGTGCCGAAAGCCAATTTTTTCCATTTTTTGTTCTTTCATAGTGTAGGTTTGTGTGTCCATAGATATACAAAAACTTCTGCAAACGTCTTGAACTGCCTCAACTTTTATTTCTTTTGACAGTATCACAAACTTTTCCAAAATTTTTTAAATTTTTAATATTTTAAGTTTTTTGACGCTTGAATTTGTGTTTTTTCAGCAAAATTTAGCCACATACTTTTCTTTCACAATAAAACTAAAACAAATCCATCGAGCATATTATTCCTATGTCCAAAACATGGATGGGACACTGAAAACCACTTTGAATATATACTTGATTTTTCAGTGGCGGATATACACGATGCGCAAAGAATTAAATAAATGAAATTGTGCGCATCATTTGGTGAAAAAATTGTTGCTCAAGCTCTTATATTATCCGAGAACTGTACGACAACACGGACAGACGGACATGTCTATATCGACTCGACTATTGCTCCTGACCATTTTTGCCCATGGAACATATGGTCTGCCATTCCTCCTTCTACCTGTTACATACGTTGCCCAAATCTATAATACCCTTTTACACTTTGTGTACAGGGTATAATTACGGAGGTTATGCACTCAAATATTGTAAGCCCACACAAACAACTTTGCACACTTACGAGCTATTTTTTTTATTTTCTTCATAGCATACTTATAATTCACAACTAGTTTAAACATTTTTTTAATAAAGGTGAAAGTAATTTTCTCTAATATATTAATTCTTTTTTATATTTTACTAAATATACTTCTATTTTTAGCACAAAAAAAATTATTTAGTTATTTTTTTCATTTGTTCTCAAACGTCGCCAAACATCTGTTGACATTTTACTAAATATACTTCTATTTTTAGCACAAAAAAAATTATTTAGTTATTTTTTTCATTTGTTCTCAAACGTCGCCAAACATCTGTTGACTGTCCAAGATTCTTTTCTGAACGGGAAGAGCTAACCCATTGAGTGGCATTTCTAAGTCACTGACTACATGGGTATCCTATTAAGTCAGCAAAACAACTGGATTGCTATAAGCAACAAAAAAAATAGCTCGTAAGTATGCAAAGTTCTTTTGTGTGAGCTATCAATATTTGAGTGCATAACCTCCGTAATTATACCCTGTACACAAAGTGTGAAAGGGTATTAAAATTTTGGGCAATGTATGTAACAGGCAGAATGAGGAATGACAGACCATATGTTCCATGGGCAAAAAAAACTAAACAACGTTGACCTTTTTTCGAACCGTCCCCCCTACCATCGTAGTACAGTTACCTTTATTACGCTCATACCCCACTTTGTATCGATACAAAAACTAGCACAGAAATTTGATTTTCATGGGCAAAGTGGGTACAGGGTATCCCACCAATTTGTATACCCTGTTCACAAAGTGTAAAAGGTATTATAGACTTGTGCAACGTATGTAAAAGTGAAAAGGGGGCGTGGCAGATCAAATGTTACATGGGCAAAAATGATGAGGAGCAATAGTCGAGTCGATAAAGACATGTCCGTCTGTTCGTCTAGTCTCTATTTCTCAGAGACTATAAGAATTAGAGGCACAAAAATTTGACCAATTCATTTTCCCTAGGCAGAGGGAGTTTGTCGAATCATGTCGATATCTTACCCCCGTCGCCAGTGATAGACGGCTTAGACCCATACCATAAAAGCCATCCAAATGAAACAGATATGCACACTGTTACTGTAAATGTGTGGTGTAAAAATCATTATGTTCGGATAGAAACTTTAAAAGACAACAGAATTTCACTTTGGGTGGGTCCCAAACGCTACGCACAACCCTTTTTAGGCCAACCTTTAGTGCATCGATACAAGAATTTGCATAGAAATTCGTATTTCATGGGAAAAATGGATACAGGATATCCCACTGTCGAGCACCGTCCCGACTGTCTGCATCAATTTTTTGTTTAAATTTGATAGTTGAAGTGTTAGTTTATCAAATAAAGAAATATGCCTGATTTACTTGCAAAAGTGCACAAAAATTTTGCAGAATGTAGGCTACTTTACATATGGTGCAATTTTCAGTTTCAGTTGTTATTTCATTGCTTCTCATAGCGAGGCAAGCAGCCACAGACAGAAACTCGGCAACAGACCCTTCTGTAGTTTTGAGCACATATTTCAGCCAATTTGTGTCAATGTCAGTAATGCAGACATATTTTTTTTCTTTCGCCAACATTACTAGACCAAAGCTAATTAACACCGTTTAGAGATTGTGCCGAAAGCCAATTTTTTCCATTTTTTGTTCTTTCATAGTGTAGGTTTGTGTGTCCATAGATATACAAAAACTTCTGCAAACGTCTTGAACTGCCTCAACTTTTATTTCTTTTGACAGTATCACAAACTTTTCCAAAATTTTTTAAATTTTTAATATTTTAAGTTTTTTGACGCTTGAATTTGTGTTTTTTCAGCAAAATTTAGCCACATACTTTTCTTTCACAATAAAACTAAAACAAATCCATCGAGCATATTATTCCTATGTCCAAAACATGGATGGGACACTGAAAACCACTTTGAATATATACTTGATTTTTCAGTGGCGGATATACACGATGCGCAAAGAATTAAATAAATGAAATTGTGCGCATCATTTGGTGAAAAAATTGTTGCTCAAGCTCTTATAGTATCCGAGAACTGTACGACAACACGGACAGACGGACATGTCTATATCGACTCGACTATTGCTCCTGACCATTTTTGCCCATGGAACATATGGTCTGCCATTCCTCCTTCTACCTGTTACATACGTTGCCCAAATCTATAATACCCTTTTACACTTTGTGTACAGGGTATAATTACGGAGGTTATGCACTCAAATATTGTAAGCCCACACAAACAACTTTGCACACTTACGAGCTATTTTTTTTATTTTCTTCATAGCATACTTATAATTCACAACTAGTTTAAACATTTTTTTAATAAAGGTGAAAGTAATTTTCTCTAATATATTAATTCTTTTTTATATTTTACTAAATATACTTCTATTTTTAGCACAAAAAAATTATTTAGATACTTTTTACATTGGTTCTCAAACGTCGCCAAACATCTGTTGACTGTCCAAGATTCTTTTCTGAAAGGGAAGAGCTAACCCATTGAGTGGCATTTCTAACTCACTGACTACATGGGTATCCTACTAAGTCAGCAAAACAACTGGATTGCTATAAGCAACAAAAAAAATAGCTCGTAAGTATGCAAAGTTCTTTTGTGTGAGCTATCAATATTTGAGTGCATAACCTCCGTAATTATACCCTGTACACAAAGTGTGAAAGGGTATTAAAATTTTGGGCAATGTATGTAACAGGCAGAATGAGGAATGACAGACCATATCAAAACCAGACCATGGGCAAAAAAAACTAAGCAACGTTGAACTTTTTTCGAACCGTCCCCCCTACCATCGTAGTACAGTTACCTTTATTACGCTCATACCCCACTTTGTATCGATACAAAAACTAGCACAGAAATTTGATTTTCATGGGCAAAGTGGGTACAGGGTATCCCACCAGTTTGTATACCCTGTTAACAAAGTGTAAAAGATATTATAGACTTGTGCAACGTATGTAATAGTGAAAAGGGGGCGTGGCAGATCAAATGTTACATGGGCAAAAATGATGAGGAGCAATAGTCGAGTCGATAAAGACATGTCCGTCTGTTCGTCTAGTCTCTATTTCTCAGAGACTATAAGAATTAGAGGCACAAAAATTTGACCAATTCATTTTCCCTAGGCAGAGGGAGTTTGTCGAATCATGTCGATATCTTACCCCCGTCGCCAGTGATAGACGGTTTAGACCCATACCATAAAAGCCATCCAAATGAAACAGATATGCACACTGTTACTGTACATGTGTGGTGTAAAAATCATTATGTTCGGATAGAAACTTTAAAAGACAACAGAATTTCACTTTGGGTGGGTCCCAAACGCTACGCACAACCCTTTTAAGGCCAACCTTTAGTGCATCGATACAAGAATTTGCATAGAAATTCGTATTTCATGGGAAAAATGGATACAGGATATCCCACTGTCGAGCACCGTCCCGACTGTCTGCATCAATTTTTTGTTTAAATTTGATAGTTGAAGTGTTAGTTTATCAAATAAAGAAATCTTACTTTATAGTAAAGCAAATCAAGTTAAAAAACTGTATGCAGTAATTCGGTACAGTGCCCGACAATTGGATACCCTGAACACTATAAAAAGTAAATTAAAAAAACGTGGTATCTACTTTTAATCATCCTTTTCATCAACGATATGCCTAAGCATTATCATAACTTCAGTAATCTTGGGCAAGTAATGTTAAACTTCAATATATAGATCGAGAATGCTTTAATAAATATCTGTTGATATTTTCATTGATTCGGGTAGCGATTGGGCCATGTTCATCTGCCTGTTTGTATGAGTCGCTAGATCTGCGAAACCTTAAGAGCTAGCGATACAACATTCTCCGAATTTTTTGCGTATTCCCGGGAAAATTGATGTTAGTCGAATTAGGTTAGTATCTGCCCCCCATTCCCCCATAAATTCGCAGTTTATTGCCGCACCGTTGAATCTATAAACTCGAAATTTTACAGAGGTTTGCGTCGTAAAATTTTATATGCCTGATTTACTTGCAAAAGTGCACAAAAATTTTGCAGAATGTAGGCTACTTTACATATGGTGCAATTTTCAGTTTCAGTTGTTATTTCATTGCTTCTCATAGCGAGGCAAGCAGCCACAGACAGAAACTCGGCAACAGACCCTTCTGTAGTTTTGAGCACATATTTCAGCCAATTTGTGTCAATGTCAGTAATGCAGACATATTTTTTTTCTTTCGCCAACATTACTAGACCAAAGCTAATTAACACCGTTTAGAGATTGTGCCGAAAGCCAATTTTTTCCATTTTTTGTTCTTTCATAGTGTAGGTTTGTGTGTCCATAGATATACAAAAACTTCTGCAAACGTCTTGAACTGCCTCAACTTTTATTTCTTTTGACAGTATCACAAACTTTTCAAAAATTTTTAAAATTTTTAATATTTTAAGTTTTTTGACGCTTGAATTTGTGTTTTTTCAGCAAAATTTAGCCACATACTTTTCTTTCACAATAAAACTAAAACAAATCCATCGAGCATATTATTCCTATGTCCAAAACATGGATGGGACACTGAAAACCACTTTGAATATATACTTGATTTTTCAGTGGCGGATATACACGATGCGCAAAGAATTAAATAAATGAAATTGTGCGCATCATTTGGTGAAAAAATTGTTGCTCAAGCTCTTATAGTATCCGAGAACTGTACGACAACACGGACAGACGGACATGTCTATATCGACTCGACTATTGCTCCTGACCATTTTTGCCCATGGAACATATGGTCTGCCATTCCTCCTTCTACCTGTTACATACGTTGCCCAAATCTATAATACCCTTTTACACTTTGTGTACAGGGTATATTTACGGAGGTTATGCACTCAAATATTGTAAGCTCACACAAACAACTTTGCACACTTACGAGCTATTTTTTTTATTTTCTTCATAGCATACTTATAATTCACAACTAGTTTAAACATTTTTTCAATAAAGGTGAAAGTAATTTTCTCTAATATATTAATTCTTTTTTATATTTTACTAAATATACTTCTATTTTTAGCACAAAAAAATTATTTAGATACTTTTTACATTGGTTCTCAAACGTCGCCAAACATCTGTTGACTGTCCAAGATTCTTTTCTGAAAGGGAAGAGCTAACCCATTGAGTGGCATTTCTAACTCACTGACTACATGGGTATCCTACTAAGTCAGCAAAACAACTGGATTGCTATAAGCAACAAAAAAAATAGCTCGTAAGTATGCAAAGTTCTTTTGTGTGAGCTATCAATATTTGAGTGCATAACCTCCGTAATTATACCCTGTACACAAAGTGTGAAAGGGTATTAAAATTTTGGGCAATGTATGTAACAGGCAGAATGAGGAATGACAGACCATATGTTCCATGGGCAAAAAAAACTAAGCAACGTTGACCTTTTTTCGAACCGTCCCCCCTACCATCGTAGTACAGTTACCTTTATTACGCTCATACCCCACTTTGTATCGATACAAAAACTAGCACAGAAATTTGATTTTCATGGGCAAAGTGGGTACAGGGTATCCCACCAGTTTGTATACCCTGTTAACAAAGTGTAAAAGGTATTATAGACTTGTGCAACGTATGTAATAGTGAAAAGGGGGCGTGGCAGATCAAATGTTACATGGGCAAAAATGATGAGGAGCAATAGTCGAGTCGATAAAGACATGTCCGTCTGTTCGTCTAGTCTCTATTTCTCAGAGACTATAAGAATTAGAGGCACAAAAATTTGACCAATTCATTTTCCCTAGGCAGAGGGAGTTTGTCGAATCATGTCGATATCTTACCCCCGTCGCCAGTGATAGACGGTTTAGACCCATACCATAAAAGCCATCCAAATGAAACAGATATGCACACTGTTACTGTACATGTGTGGTGTAAAAATCATTATGTTCGGATAGAAACTTTAAAAGACAACAGAATTTCACTTTGGGTGGGTCCCAAACGCTACGCACAACCCTTTTAAGGCCAACCTTTAGTGCATCGATACAAGAATTTGCATAGAAATTCGTATTTCATGGGAAAAATGGATACAGGATATCCCACTGTCGAGCACCGTCCCGACTGTCTGCATCAATTTTTTGTTTAAATTTGATAGTTGAAGTGTTAGTTTATCAAATAAAGAAATCTTACTTTATAGTAAAGCAAATCAAGTTAAAAAACTGTATGCAGTAATTCGGTACAGTGCCCGACAATTGGATACCCTGAACACTATAAAAAGTAAATTAAAAAAACGTGGTATCTACTTTTAATCATCCTTTTCATCAACGATATGCCTAAGCATTATCATAACTTCAGTAATCTTGGGCAAGTAATGTTAAACTTCAATATATAGATCGAGAATGCTTTAATAAATATCTGTTGATATTTTCATTGATTCGGGTAGCGATTGGGCCATGTTCATCTGTCTGTTTGTATGAGTCGCTAGATCTGCGAAACCTTAAGAACTAGCGATACAACATTCTCCGAATTTTTTGCGTATTCCCGGGAAAATTGATGTTAGTCGAATTAGGTTAGTATCTGCCCCCAATTCCCCCATAAATTCGCAGTTTATTGCCGCACCGTTGAATCTATAAACTCGAAATTTTACAGAGGTTTGCGTCGTAAAATTTTATATGCCTGATTTACTTGCAAAAGTGCACAAAAATTTTGCAGAATGTAGGCTACTTTACATATGGTGCAATTTTCAGTTTCAGTTGTTATTTCATTGCTTCTCATAGCGAGGCAAGCAGCCACAGACAGAAACTCGGCAACAGACCCTTCTGTAGTTTTGAGCACATATTTCAGCCAATTTGTGTCAATGTCAGTAATGCAGACATATTTTTTTTTCTTTCGCCAACATTACTAGACCAAAGCTAATTAACACCGTTTAGAGATTGTGCCGAAAGCCAATTTTTTCCATTTTTTGTTCTTTCATAGTGTAGGTTTGTGTGTCCATAGACATACAAAAACTTCTGCAAACGTCTTGAACTGCCTCAACTTTTATTTCTTTTGACAGTATCACAAACTTTTCAAAAATTTTTAAAATTTTTAATATTTTAAGTTTTTTGACGCTTGAATTTGTGTTTTTTCTGCAAAATTTAGCCACATACTTTTCTTTCACAATAAAACTAAAACAAATCCATCGAGCATATTATTCCTATGTCCAAAACATGGATGGGACACTGAAAACCACTTTGAATATATACTTGATTTTTCAGTGGCGGATATACACGATGCGCAAAGAATTAAATAAATGAAATTGTGCGCATCATTTGGTGAAAAAATTGTTGCTCAAGCTCTTATAGTATCCGAGAACTGTACGACAACACGGACAGACGGACATGTCTATATCGACTCGACTATTGCTCCTGACCATTTTTGCCCATGGAACATATGGTCTGCCATTCCTCCTTCTACCTGTTACATACGTTGCCCAAATCTATAATACCCTTTTACACTTTGTGTACAGGGTATATTTACGGAGGTTATGCACTCAAATATTGTAAGCTCACACAAACAACTTTGCACACTTACGAGCTATTTTTTTTATTTTCTTCATAGCATACTTATAATTCACAACTAGTTTAAACATTTTTTCAATAAAGGTGAAAGTAATTTTCTCTAATATATTAATTCTTTTTTATCTTTTACTAAATATACTTCTATTTTTAGCACAAAAAAAATTGTTTAGTTACTTTTTTCATTGGTTCTCAAACGTCGCCAAACATCTGTTGACTGTCCAAGATTCTTTTCTGAAAGGGAAGAGCTAACCCATTGAGTGGCATTTCTAACTCACTGACTACATGGGTATCCTACTAAGTCAGCAAAACAACTGGATTGCTATAAGCAACAAAAAAAATAGCTCGTAAGTATGCAAAGTTCTTTTGTGTGAGCTATCAATATTTGAGTGCATAACCTCCGTAATTATACCCTGTACACAAAGTGTGAAAGGGTATTAAAATTTTGGGCAATGTATGTAACAGGCAGAATGAGGAATGACAGACCATATGTTCCATGGGCAAAAAAAACTAAACAACGTTGACCTTTTTTCGAACCGTCCCCCCTACCATCGTAGTACAGTTACCTTTATTACGCTCATACCCCACTTTGTATCGATACAAAAACTAGCACAGAAATTTGATTTTCATGGGCAAAGTGGGTACAGGGTATCCCACCAATTTGTATACCCTGTTCACAAAGTGTAAAAGGTATTATAGACTTGTGCATCGTATGTAATAGTGAAAAGGGGGCGTGGCAGATCAAATGTTACATGGGCAAAAATGATGAGGAGCAATAGTCGAGTCGATAAAGACATGTCCGTCTGTTCGTCTAGTCTCTATTTCTCAGAGACTATAAGAATTAGAGGCACAAAAATTTGACCAATTCATTTTCCCTAGGCAGAGGGAGTTTGTCGAATCATGTCGATATCTTACCCCCGTCGCCAGTGATAGACGGTTTAGACCCATACCATAAAAGCCATCCAAATGAAACAGATATGCACACTGTTACTGTACATGTGTGGTGTAAAAATCATTATGTTCGGATAGAAACTTTAAAAGACAACAGAATTTCACTTTGGGTGGGTCCCAAACGCTACGCACAACCCTTTTAAGGCCAACCTTTAGTGCATCGATACAAGAATTTGCATAGAAATTCGTATTTCATGGGAAAAATGGATACAGGATATCCCACTGTCGAGCACCGTCCCGACTGTCTGCATCAATTTTTTGTTTAAATTTGATAGTTGAAGTGTTAGTTTATCAAATAAAGAAATCTTACTTTATAGTAAAGCAAATCAAGTTAAAAAACTGTATGCAGTAATTCGGTACAGTGCCCGACAATTGGATACCCTGAACACTATAAAAAGTAAATTAAAAAAACGTGGTATCTACTTTTAATCATCCTTTTCATCAACGATATGCCTAAGCATTATCATAACTTCAGTAATCTTGGGCAAGTAATGTTAAACTTCAATATATAGATCGAGAATGCTTTAATAAATATCTGTTGATATTTTCATTGATTCGGGTAGCGATTGGGCCATGTTCATCTGTCTGTTTGTATGAGTCGCTAGATCTGCGAAACCTTAAGAACTAGCGATACAACATTCTCCGAATTTTTTGCGTATTCCCGGGAAAATTGATGTTAGTCGAATTAGGTTAGTATCTGCCCCCAATTCCCCCATAAATTCGCAGTTTATTGCCGCACCGTTGAATCTATAAACTCGAAATTTTACAGAGGTTTGCGTCGTAAAATTTTATATGCCTGATTTACTTGCAAAAGTGCACAAAAATTTTGCAGAATGTAGGCTACTTTACATATGGTGCAATTTTCAGTTTCAGTTGTTATTTCATTGCTTCTCATAGCGAGGCAAGCAGCCACAGACAGAAACTCGGCAACAGACCCTTCTGTAGTTTTGAGCACATATTTCAGCCAATTTGTGTCAATGTCAGTAATGCAGACATATTTTTTTTTCTTTCGCCAACATTACTAGACCAAAGCTAATTAACACCGTTTAGAGATTGTGCCGAAAGCCAATTTTTTCCATTTTTTGTTCTTTCATAGTGTAGGTTTGTGTGTCCATAGATATACAAAAACTTCTGCAAACGTCTTGAACTGCCTCAACTTTTATTTCTTTTGACAGTATCACAAACTTTTCAAAAATTTTTAAAATTTTTAATATTTTAAGTTTTTTGACGCTTGAATTTGTGTTTTTTCAGCAAAATTTAGCCACATACTTTTCTTTCACAATAAAACTAAAACAAATCCATCGAGCATATTATTCCTATGTCCAAAACATGGATGGGACACTGAAAACCACTTTGAATATATACTTGATTTTTCAGTGGCGGATATACACGATGCGCAAAGAATTAAATAAATGAAATTGTGCGCATCATTTGGTGAAAAAATTGTTGCTCAAGCTCTTATAGTATCCGAGAACTGTACGACAACACGGACAGACGGACATGTCTATATCGACTCGACTATTGCTCCTGACCATTTTTGCCCATGGAACATATGGTCTGCCATTCCTCCTTCTACCTGTTACATACGTTGCCCAAATCTATAATACCCTTTTACACTTTGTGTACAGGGTATAATTACGGAGGTTATGCACTCAAATATTGTAAGCCCACACAAACAACTTTGCACACTTACGAGCTATTTTTTTTATTTTCTTCATAGCATACTTATAATTCACAACTAGTTTAAACATTTTTTCAATAAAGGTGAAAGTAATTTTCTCTAATATATTAATTCTTTTTTATATTTTACTAAATATACTTCTATTTTTAGCACAAAAAAATTATTTAGATACTTTTTACATTGGTTCTCAAACGTCGCCAAACATCTGTTGACTGTCCAAGATTCTTTTCTGAAAGGGAAGAGCTAACCCATTGAGTGGCATTTCTAACTCACTGACTACATGGGTATCCTACTAAGTCAGCAAAACAACTGGATTGCTATAAGCAACAAAAAAAATAGCTCGTAAGTATGCAAAGTTCTTTTGTGTGAGCTATCAATATTTGAGTGCATAACCTCCGTAATTATACCCTGTACACAAAGTGTGAAAGGGTATTAAAATTTTGGGCAATGTATGTATCAGGCAGAATGAGGAATGACAGACCATATGTTCCATGGGCAAAAAAAACTAAGCAACGTTGACCTTTTTTCGAACCGTCCCCCCTACCATCGTAGTACAGTTACCTTTATTACGCTCATACCCCACTTTGTATCGATACAAAAACTAGCACAGAAATTTGATTTTCATGGGCAAAGTGGGTACAGGGTATCCCACCAGTTTGTATACCCTGTTAACAAAGTGTAAAAGGTATTATAGACTTGTGCAACGTATGTAATAGTGAAAAGGGGGCGTGGCAGATCAAATGTTACATGGGCAAAAATGATGAGGAGCAATAGTCGAGTCGATAAAGACATGTCCGTCTGTTCGTCTAGTCTCTATTTCTCAGAGACTATAAGAATTAGAGGCACAAAAATTTGACCAATTCATTTTCCCTAGGCAGAGGGAGTTTGTCGAATCATGTCGATATCTTACCCCCGTCGCCAGTGATAGACGGTTTAGACCCATACCATAAAAGCCATCCAAATGAAACAGATATGCACACTGTTACTGTACATGTGTGGTGTAAAAATCATTATGTTCGGATAGAAACTTTAAAAGACAACAGAATTTCACTTTGGGTGGGTCCCAAACGCTACGCACAACCCTTTTAGGGCCAACCTTTAGTGCATCGATACAAGAATTTGCATAGAAATTCGTATTTCATGGGAAAAATGGATACAGGATATCCCACTGTCGAGCACCGTCCCGACTGTCTGCATCAATTTTTTGTTTAAATTTGATAGTTGAAGTGTTAGTTTATCAAATAAAGAAATCTTACTTTATAGTAAAGCAAATCAAGTTAAAAAACTGTATGCAGTAATTCGGTACAGTGCCCGACAATTGGATACCCTGAACACTATAAAAAGTAAATTAAAAAAACGTGGTATCTACTTTTAATCATCCTTTTCATCAACGATATGCCTAAGCATTATCATAACTTCAGTAATCTTGGGCAAGTAATGTTAAACTTCAATATATAGATCGAGAATGCTTTAATAAATATCTGTTGATATTTTCATTGATTCGGGTAGCGATTGGGCCATGTTCATCTGTCTGTTTGTATGAGTCGCTAGATCTGCGAAACCTTAAGAACTAGTGATACAACATTCTCCGAATTTTTTGCGTATTCCCGGGAAAATTGATGTTAGTCGAATTAGGTTAGTATCTGCCCCCAATTCCCCCATAAATTCGCAGTTTATTGCCGCACCGTTGAATCTATAAACTCGAAATTTTACAGAGGTTTGCGTCGTAAAATTTTATATGCCTGATTTACTTGCAAAAGTGCACAAAAATTTTGCAGAATGTAGGCTACTTTACATATGGTGCAATTTTCAGTTTCAGTTGTTATTTCATTGCTTCTCATAGCGAGGCAAGCAGCCACAGACAGAAACTCGGCAACAGACCCTTCTGTAGTTTTGAGCACATATTTCAGCCAATTTGTGTCAATGTCAGTAATGCAGACATATTTTTTTTTCTTTCGCCAACATTACTAGACCAAAGCTAATTAACACCGTTTAGAGATTGTGCCGAAAGCCAATTTTTTCCATTTTTTGTTCTTTCATAGTGTAGGTTTGTGTGTCCATAGACATACAAAAACTTCTGCAAACGTCTTGAACTGCCTCAACTTTTATTTCTTTTGACAGTATCACAAACTTTTCAAAAATTTTTAAAATTTTTAATATTTTAAGTTTTTTGACGCTTGAATTTGTGTTTTTTCTGCAAAATTTAGCCACATACTTTTCTTTCACAATAAAACTAAAACAAATCCATCGAGCATATTATTCCTATGTCCAAAACATGGATGGGACACTGAAAACCACTTTGAATATATACTTGATTTTTCAGTGGCGGATATACACGATGCGCAAAGAATTAAATAAATGAAATTGTGCGCATCATTTGGTGAAAAAATTGTTGCTCAAGCTCTTATAGTATCCGAGAACTGTACGACAACACGGACAGACGGACATGTCTATATCGACTCGACTATTGCTCCTGACCATTTTTGCCCATGGAACATATGGTCTGCCATTCCTCCTTCTACCTGTTACATACGTTGCCCAAATCTATAATACCCTTTTACACTTTGTGTACAGGGTATATTTACGGAGGTTATGCACTCAAATATTGTAAGCTCACACAAACAACTTTGCACACTTACGAGCTATTTTTTTTATTTTCTTCATAGCATACTTATAATTCACAACTAGTTTAAACATTTTTTCAATAAAGGTGAAAGTAATTTTCTCTAATATATTAATTCTTTTTTATCTTTTACTTAATATACTTCTATTTTTAGCACAAAAAAAATTGTTTAGTTACTTTTTTCATTGGTTCTCAAACGTCGCCAAACATCTGTTGACTGTCCAAGATTCTTTTCTGAAAGGGAAGAGCTAACCCATTGAGTGGCATTTCTAACTCACTGACTACATGGGTATCCTACTAAGTCAGCAAAACAACTGGATTGCTATAAGCAACAAAAAAAATAGCTCGTAAGTATGCAAAGTTCTTTTGTGTGAGCTATCAATATTTGAGTGCATAACCTCCGTAATTATACCCTGTACACAAAGTGTGAAAGGGTATTAAAATTTTGGGCAATGTATGTAACAGGCAGAATGAGGAATGACAGACCATATGTTCCATGGGCAAAAAAAACTAAACAACGTTGACCTTTTTTCGAACCGTCCCCCCTACCATCGTAGTACAGTTACCTTTATTACGCTCATACCCCACTTTGTATCGATACAAAAACTAGCACAGAAATTTGATTTTCATGGGCAAAGTGGGTACAGGGTATCCCACCAATTTGTATACCCTGTTCACAAAGTGTAAAAGGTATTATAGACTTGTGCATCGTATGTAATAGTGAAAAGGGGGCGTGGCAGATCAAATGTTACATGGGCAAAAATGATGAGGAGCAATAGTCGAGTCGATAAAGACATGTCCGTCTGTTCGTCTAGTCTCTATTTCTCAGAGACTATAAGAATTAGAGGCACAAAAATTTGACCAATTCATTTTCCCTAGGCAGAGGGAGTTTGTCGAATCATGTCGATATCTTACCCCCGTCGCCAGTGATAGACGGTTTAGACCCATACCATAAAAGCCATCCAAATGAAACAGATATGCACACTGTTACTGTACATGTGTGGTGTAAAAATCATTATGTTCGGATAGAAACTTTAAAAGACAACAGAATTTCACTTTGGGTGGGTCCCAAACGCTACGCACAACCCTTTTAAGGCCAACCTTTAGTGCATCGATACAAGAATTTGCATAGAAATTCGTATTTCATGGGAAAAATGGATACAGGATATCCCACTGTCGAGCACCGTCCCGACTGTCTGCATCAATTTTTTGTTTAAATTTGATAGTTGAAGTGTTAGTTTATCAAATAAAGAAATCTTACTTTATAGTAAAGCAAATCAAGTTAAAAAACTGTTTGCAGTAATTCGGTACAGTGCCCGACAATTGGATACCCTGAACACTATAAAAAGTAAATTAAAAAAACGTGGTATCTACTTTTAATCATCCTTTTCATCAACGATATGCCTAAGCATTATCATAACTTCAGTAATCTTGGGCAAGTAATGTTAAACTTCAATATATAGATCGAGAATGCTTTAATAAATATCTGTTGATATTTTCATTGATTCGGGTAGCGATTGGGCCATGTTCATCTGTCTGTTTGTATGAGTCGCTAGATCTGCGAAACCTTAAGAACTAGCGATACAACATTCTCCGAATTTTTTGCGTATTCCCGGGAAAATTGATGTTAGTCGAATTAGGTTAGTATCTGCCCCCAATTCCCCCATAAATTCGCAGTTTATTGCCGCACCGTTGAATCTATAAACTCGAAATTTTACAGAGGTTTGCGTCGTAAAATTTTATATGCCTGATTTACTTGCAAAAGTGCACAAAAATTTTGCAGAATGTAGGCTACTTTACATATGGTGCAATTTTCAGTTTCAGTTGTTATTTCATTGCTTCTCATAGCGAGGCAAGCAGCCACAGACAGAAACTCGGCAACAGACCCTTCTGTAGTTTTGAGCACATATTTCAGCCAATTTTTGTCAATGTCAGTAATGCAGACATATTTTTTTTCTTTCGCCAACATTACTAGACCAAAGCTAATTAACACCGTTTAGAGATTGTGCCGAAAGCCAATTTTTTCCATTTTTTGTTCTTTCATAGTGTAGGTTTGTGTGTCCATATATACAAAAACTTCTGCAAACGTCTTGAACTGCCTCAACTTTTATTTTATTTGACAGTATCACAAACTTTTCCAAAATTTTTAAAATTTTTAATATTTTAAGTTTTTCGACGCTTGAATTTGTGTTTTTTCAGCAAAATTTAGCCACATACTTTTCTTTCACAATAAAACTAAAACAAATCCATCGAGCATATTATTCCTATGTCCAAAACATGGATGGGACACTGAAAACCACTTTGAATATATACTTGAATCTTCAGTGGCGGATATACACGATGCGCAAAGAATTAAATAAATGAAATTGTGCGCATCATTTGGTGAAAAAATTGTTGCTCAAGCTCTTATAGTATCCGAGAACTGTACAACAACACGGACAGACGGACATGTCTATATCGACTCGACTATTGCTCTTGACCATTTTTGCCCATGGAACATATGGTCTGCCATTCCTCCTTCTACCTGTTACATACGTTGCCCAAATCTATAATACCCTTTTACACTTTGTGTACAGGGTATAATTACGGAGGTTATGCACTCAAATATTGTAAGCCCACACAAACAACTTTGCACACTTACGAGCTATTTTTTTTATTTTCTTCATAGCATACTTATAATTCACAACTAGTTTAAACATTTTTTCAATAAAGGTGAAAGTAATTTTCTCTAATATATTAATTCTTTTTTATATTTTACTAAATATACTTCTATTTTTAGCACAAAAAAAATTATTTAGTTACTTTTTTCATTGGTTTTCAAACGTCGCCAAACATCTGTTGACTGTCCAAGATTCTTTTCTGAACGGGAAGAGCTAACCCATTGAGTGGCATTTCTAAGTCACTGACTACATGGGTATCCTACTAAGTCAGCAAAACAACTGGATTGCTATAAGCAACAAAAAAAATAGCTCGTAAGTATGCAAAGTTCTTTTGTGTGAGCTATCAATATTTGAGTGCATAACCTCCGTAATTATACCCTGTACACAAAGTGTGAAAGGGTATTAAAATTTTGGGCAATGTATGTAACAGGCAGAATGAGGAATGACAGACCATATGTTCCATGGGCAAAAAAAACTAAACAACGTTGACCTTTTTTCGAACCGTCCCCCCTACCATCGTAGTACAGTTACCTTTATTACGCTCATACCCCACTTTGTAACGATACAAAAACTAGCACAGAAATTTGATTTTCATGGGCAAAGTGGGTACAGGGTATCCCACCAGTTTGTATACCCTGTTAACAAAGTGTAAAAGGTATTATAGACTTGTGCAACGTATGTAATAGTGAAAAGGGGGCGTGGCAGATCAAATGTTACATGGGCAAAAATGATGAGGAGCAATAGTCGAGTCGATAAAGACATGTCCGTCTGTTCGTCTAGTCTCTATTTCTCAGAGACTATAAGAATTAGAGGCACAAAAATTTGACCAATTCATTTTTCCTAGGCAGAGGGAGTTTGTCGAATCATGTCGATATCTTACCCCCGTCGCCAGTGATAGACGGTTTAGACCCATACCATAAAAGCCATCCAAATGAAACAGATATGCACACTGTTACTGTACATGTGTGGTGTAAAAATCATTATGTTCGGATAGAAACTTTAAAAGACAACAGAATTTCACTTTGGGTGGGTCCCAAACGCTACGCACAACCCTTTTAAGGCCAACCTTTAGTGCATCGATACAAGAATTTGCATAGAAATTCGTATTTCATGGGAAAAATGGATACAGGATATCCCACTGTCGAGCACCGTCCCGACTGTCTGCATCAATTTTTTGTTTAAATTTGATAGTTGAAGTGTTAGTTTATCAAATAAAGAAATCTTACTTTATAGTAAAGCAAATCAAGTTAAAAAACTGTATGCAGTAATTCGGTACAGTGCCCGACAATTGGATACCCTGAACACTATAAAAAGTAAATTAAAAAAACGTGGTATCTACTTTTAATCATCCTTTTCATCAACGATATGCCTAAGCATTATCATAACTTCAGTAATCTTGGGCAAGTAATGTTAAACTTCAATATATAGATCGAGAATGCTTTAATAAATATCTGTTGATATTTTCATTGATTCGGGTAGCGATTGGGCCATGTTCATCTGTCTGTTTGTATGAGTCGCTAGATCTGCGAAACCTTAAGAACTAGCGATACAACATTCTCCGAATTTTTTGCGTATTCCCGGGAAAATTGATGTTAGTCGAATTAGGTTAGTATCTGCCCCCAATTCCCCCATAAATTCGCAGTTTATTGCCGCACCGTTGAATCTATAAACTCGAAATTTTACAGAGGTTTGCGTCGTAAAATTTTATATGCCTGATTTACTTGCAAAAGTGCACAAAAATTTTGCAGAATGTAGGCTACTTTACATATGGTGCAATTTTCAGTTTCAGTTGTTATTTCATTGCTTCTCATAGCGAGGCAAGCAGCCACAGACAGAAACTCGGCAACAGACCCTTCTGTAGTTTTGAGCACATATTTCAGCCAATTTGTGTCAATGTCAGTAATGCAGACATATTTTTTTTCTTTCGCCAACATTACTAGACCAAAGCTAATTAACACCGTTTAGAGATTGTGCCGAAAGCCAATTTTTTCCATTTTTTGTTCTTTCATAGTGTAGGTTTGTGTGTCCATAGATATACAAAAACTTCTGCAAACGTCTTGAACTGCCTCAACTTTTATTTCTTTTGACAGTATCACAAACTTTTCAAAAATTTTTAAAATTTTTAATATTTTAAGTTTTTTGACGCTTGAATTTGTGTTTTTTCAGCAAAATTTAGCCACATACTTTTCTTTCACAATAAAACTAAAACAAATCCATCGAGCATATTATTCCTATGTCCAAAACATGGATGGGACACTGAAAACCACTTTGAATATATACTTGATTTTTCAGTGGCGGATATACACGATGCGCAAAGAATTAAAAAAATGAAATTGTGCGCATCATTTGGTGAAAAAATTGTTGCTCAAGCTCTTATAGTATCCGAGAACTGTACGACAACACGGACAGACGGACATGTCTATATCGACTCGACTATTGCTCCTGACCATTTTTCCCCATGGAACATATGGTCTGCCATTCCTCCTTCTACCTGTTACATACGTTGCCCAAATCTATAATACCCTTTTACACTTTGTGTACAGGGTATAATTACGGAGGTTATGCACTCAAATATTGTAAGCTCACACAAACAACTTTGCACACTTACGAGCTATTTTTTTTATTTTCTTTATAGCATACTTATAGTTCACAACTAGTTTAAACATTTTTTCGATAAAGGTGAAAGTAATTTTCTCTAATATATTAATTCTTTTTTATATTTTACTAAATATACTTCTATTTTTAGCACAAAAAAAATTATTTAGTTACTTTTTTCATTGGTTCTCAAACGTCGCCAAACATCTGTTGACTGTCCAAGATTCTTTTCTGAAAGGGAAGAGCTAACCCATTGAGTGGCATTTCTAAGTTTACTGACTTCATGGGTATCCTACTAAGTCAGCAAAACAACTGGATTGCTATAAGCAACAAAAAAAATAGCTCGTAAGTATGCAAAGTTCTTTTGTGTGAGCTATCAATATTTGAGTGCATAACCTCCGTAATTATACCCTGTACACAAAGTGTGAAAGGGTATTAAAATTTTGGGCAATGTATGTAACAGGCAGAATGAGGAATGACAGACCATATGTTCCATGGGCAAAAAAAACTAAACAACGTTGACCTTTTTTCGAACCGTCCCCCCTACCATCGTAGTACAGTTACCTTTATTACGCTCATACCCCACTTTGTATCGATACAAAAACTAGCACAGAAATTTGATTTTCATGGGCAAAGTGGGTACAGGGTATCCCACCAGTTTGTATACCCTGTTAACAAAGTGTAAAAGGTATTATAGACTTGTGCAACGTATGTAATAGTGAAAAGGGGGCGTGGCAGACCAAATGTTACATGGGCAAAAATGATGAGGAGCAATAGCCGAGTCGATAAAGATATGTCCGTCTGTCCGTGTAGTCTCTATTTCTCAGAGACTATTAGAATTAGAGCCACAAAAATTTGATTAAAATGGTTTCCGGATTCGAAATCAGCGACCCAAAATTTACGACCGCTAAGTATTACTTCCCGAGGGGGAGAAGACATGAAGGCCACAGCTATTATGGCACTGACGTTCATCGCGACGCAGGAATTTTAATATCGCTTCTGCCATGTTGCTTATAGCAATCCAGTTGTTTTGCTGACTTAGTTGGATATCCATGAAGTCAGTGACTTAGAATTGCCACTCAATGGGTTAGCTCTTCCCGTTCAGAAAAGAATCTTGGACAGTCAACAGATGTTTGGCGACGTTTGAGAACCAATGTAAAAATTATCTAAATAATTTTTTTGTGCTAAAAATAGAAGTATATTTAGTAAAATATAAAAAAGAATTAATATATTAGAGAAAATTACTTTCACCTTTATTAAAAAAATGTTTAAACTAGTTTTGAATTTTAAGTATGCTATGAAGAAAATACAAAAAATAGCTCGTAAGTATGCAAAGTTGTTTGTGTGGGCTTACAATATTTGAGTGCATAACCTCCGTAATTATACCCTGTACACAAAGTGTAAAAGGGTATTAAAAATTTGGGCAATGTATGTAACAGGTAGAAGGAGGAATGGCAGACCATATGTTCCATGGGCAAAAATGGTCAGGAGCAATAGTCGAGTCGATATAGACATGTCCGTCTGTCCGTGTTGTCGCACCGTTCTCGGATACTATAAGAGCTTGAGCAACGATTTTTTCACCAAATAATGCGCATTATACCTATTCAGTACAAGTTTGTCGAATTATGTCGATATCTCACCCCCTTCCCCCGTGACAGATTTGCGCGGTGAACAACCGCTCCGTTCAGTCAATCATTTCAAAACTCGACAAAGGTGTGCGTTGCGTGTATGTGCATCTATGTTGCAAAATTATCGAAATCGGATAAATACATCAAAAGTTATAGTCAAAAATATGCTAATTTCACAATTTCATGTATTTAATTCTTTGCGCATCGTGTATATCCGCCACTGAAAAATCAAGTATATATTCAAAGTGGTTTTCAGTGTCCCATCCATGGATGGATTTGTTTTACTTTTATTGTGAAAGAAAAGTAAGCGGCTAATGGAAATTTTTGCTGAAAAAACACAAATTCAAGCGTCAAAAAACTTAAAAACCTAAAAAAATAAAAACTTTTTGAAAGGTTTGTGAAACTGTCAAATAAAATAAAAGTTGAGGAAGTTCAAGACGTTTGCAGCAGTTCTTGTATATCTATGAACACACAAACCTACACTATGAAAGACAAAAAAAAATGAAAAAAATTGGCTTTCGGCACAATCTCTCTTTGGTCTTGTAATGTTGGCGCATCCATATGCAGATTTAAAAAGAAAAAAAATATGTCTGCATTACTGACATTGACACAAATTGGCTGAAATATGTGCTCAAAACTACAGAAGGGTCTGTTGCCGAGTTTCTGTCTGTGGCTGCTTGCCTCGCTATAAGAAGCAATGAAATAACAACTGAAACTTAAAATTGCACCATATGTAAACACTTTATTTGCGTCCAACACCCACCACCTTCGCCAACTTTATGATGATCCTATGCACAAGCACATCTCTACTACAACGCACACAGTCAAAAAATAAATTTGCGTGCGACACGCAGTGCCCACGATCCCATTCACAAGCACACCAATGCAGGTACATTATGACCGATCATTACACTTTTAGCAACCCGATACAGGACGACCTCCATAGTGGGCTGCCTCTGTACATTTGATTGCTCTCAAATCACGACAGCTACCTCAAGCAGCGAATGCAACTCGTCTCAGCCCGACAAGTCAGAGGGGCATATAAAATTTTCCGACGCAAACCTCTGTAAAATTTCGAGTTTATAGATTCAACGGTGCGGCAAAACTGCGAATTTATGGGGGAATGGGGGGCAGATACTAACCTATTTCGCCTAACATAAATTTTCTCAGGAATAGTTTCGTCTGGTGGGAGTGGTCTCTACTACTCATTTGCCTACTGAGACCAAAGTAACACCTATTGGCAAGAGTGATTCTCCGTTTAATCTCCATCGTTCTTCATTGTGACGGTGGTGGGGATGTAACTACTCTTACATTAAAAAGATATCGCACAGTCACTCACTTTGCATCCAATACCCCATCCCACAACTACATATCACGAAATGGTAAGTAGATAGCGTTAAAAAGAGGGAAAGGAACATAGTGAGTGCTGGGCCGGTGTTCCCTAAACATCCTAAGCCACGTGGCTTAGGAATTAGTGGCCTCTGTAGAGGGCTTGCGCATATTTGCACTCCTTGTAATACAAATTTTCATTCCAGACCTATATGCTAGATCCGAAGTCCAATAGCCTAACAATAAAAGGGTAAAAATGCAGCCACAAAAGTCAAAACAAAAGAGCCCGCCCTCATCACATGAGCATCGCCTGAACGAGGTGGATTATGATGTGGATCGTGTTTTCGAAGTTCGCAAGGTTGGCAAAAAATTCTTTCAATTATTACCTGTTTTCTAACTGTATACACAATTCATTTAGCGCCTTGGAAGAGGCGCATATGGTATAGTTTGGAAGGCAATAGATAGGCGACAAAAGGATACTGTGGCTTTGAAGAAAATCTTTGATGCCTTTCGCGATGAGACCGATGCACAGAGAACTTATCGCGAAGTTGTCTATCTACGCGCTTTCCGACATCATCCCAATATAATACGCATGCTAGATATTTTTAAGTAAGCAGTATTTTAGCTAAAACATTTACAGATTTTACCTAGTGATCCTCTCATATACAGAGCAGCCAATAACCTGGATTTTTATTTGGTATTCGAGTTCATGGAAAGCGATCTACATAATGTTATCAAAAGAGGTGACATACTTAAGGATATACACAAACGCTTTGTCATGTATCAGACGATTAACGCCATTAAGTATATGCACTCAGGAAATGTTATACACAGGGATCTTAAGCCGAGCAATATACTTATCGACAGCAAGTGCAGGTTAGACATATGACCAAATACATACTATACATAATTAAAATTGCGAAGTTTTATATGAGCCCTCAAATGTCCTTCTTTGCAGACTCAAAGTAGCTGACTTTGGTCTGGCCCGCACGCTCTCCATAAAACGTCGTACTGGGGACTACGATAAGGAGACTGTGGAGAATGAACCTTTACTTACTGACTATGTGGCCACACGTTGGTATCGTGCACCCGAAATTCTGGTAGGCAGTCAGAAGTAAGCAATATATATAGAAAACATAGGGGCCCCCTTAATAGCCCCTCAGTTTATTTTAAGTTCGGCTAAAGATTGTAATTTTGTGCAGATATACTAAGGGCATTGACATGTGGAGCCTAGGCTGTATTTTGGGTGAAATGATACGCCAAAAGCCGCTGTTTCAGGGCACAAGCACAGTAAATCAGGTAAGCTATTAAGTAACTTAATAAAACATAGATTCCATATTTGTAACATGTATTTGACATGTGATCATTTGAAGGGTTCAATAACACTATGCAACAAAAAAACATAAGTCTAAAAAATATAATTTCCGATACATTTTCGAATCTGAAAATCATTTAGGTTTTCTAGCACCGTTTACGAATTATGCCTATTTTAAAACATTAGAGATTTCGACAGTTGCGAAAGTCAGCAAATCTCAAGTTGCTCGTGAATCTTGTTACCGATCAAGCTGACGTGTCTGTCAACTTAAAGGAAATTAAATATCGTTTCAATGTTTCTCAGACGGTTTTGGTATACCTTGATTCAATTGCGAGTTACAGGGCAAGGAGTTCAAATAACATTTTCGGAATTAGATTCTTTTTTTTTTAAATTAAAAATTACAAAAAGTTACTAGACACCATCCGTCGCCCATAATGCATTATTTCTTTTTTGTAAGACAAAAGCATAAACTAACGCAGTATTCTACGATGAAAGAAGTTGATCCGAAACTTCTAAGAAAATGTGTATTTAGTAGACAAATCAATATTATATATTTATATATTATATATATTGATATAATATTTGTCTACTAAATACACATTTTCTTAGAAGTTTAGAAGCCTATTTAGGCTAGGAAAAATTTGTTCACCATTTTTCACCAACTATATGGCAACAAATATGATCATAAGAGGTGCGATATATAAGTTTTATTGATAAATGTTGCCAAATCATACATTAAATTAATAAAAAAAAATTCCTGCATTTTATATGGTAATGTCTACATGTAATGGTTACTGTTCACGAACGCTTTAACTCCCAGCTAGCATTTTTTTAAATTTCTGATCAAATGCGAGTCTTTTTCTAGTCTTTTTGGAGTGATGATCATAAACAACTGTTCTGTCGGGAGAAATGTACATTTAAATTTACGGCTTACACCCACACCATAAAACCTACCCAATTGAAACTTGGCACAATTATACACACTAAGGGATAGAGAAACAAAAATGTTACCAAAAGATGCGCATTTTCATTAAGGAGTTTGCGGAATAAAGTCGATATCACACCTCGTTCTCTTGTGACAGAATTTCACGGTTACGCCCACACCAAAAAATCGATCCGACTGAAACTTGGCATAGTTATTCACACTGTTACTGTGTGTATGTGGTGTAAAAATGGTAATAGTGTGAAAATTGTTGAACCCTTCTCTAATAAGCAGCAACAAAAGCTACGGTCAGACAGGACGATAATTGGCATGCAAACACACAAAAATCGGGCAAATCAAATTTCCTTTTTAAGGTTAATATAGATCTATTGCCGATTAAGCCCCTGCCACCCCAATTCATTTACCTTAATTACGTCGACACAATTTGCCCAAAAATTTGATATTCGTGGGAAAAAAAATGAGTACAGGGTGTCTCACTGTAGGACACCGTCCCGAAGGCATAAAATTATTTTCTTTTTGTTACGTCGTATATCGCCTGTGGGCTAGTGATGTAAATCCAGACCAAAACATCGATGGCTTTTGAATATACTTTGAGATGACACCCTCAATTCTGCAAACACTATTTGTAAAACTGAGAATAAGTTACTTACTTTGGCATGATCTTGAATTATAGTTGGTTGGCGTATGAGATGCTGAAATGTTCGATGGTTTTAGAAAAAAAACACCACTACTGTGGGTTTTTCGATTACAAAATTTTAAATTTTAAAAAGTCTTTATGACTTTTTTACTATATTTGTATAGTATTGTTTCGATTGCTTTGTCTTCAGCGTTTTTAGATTCGGAATTTTTCTTTTTATGTAGTCTTTCTATGTAGATCAGCTACGGCTGTTTTACTTGCAGTTATTGTGATTTCAACGTTCTCTTCCTCAAGCCATTATCGAGTTGTCAAACTCATTAATGATGAGTCTGCCTGCCCTTTTGAGCTGTGGTTTTCGCATATCATTAAGCAAAGCTCTCTTGATCTCCAACCAATCTCTACCTTTTACTTTTATCGATGTAGCGTTCTTTGAGTATAAAAATGCATGACTAATAAGTCTGACTTCTAATTATATAAAAGTCAGTTACGTATTTTTCTCTCATTGCTAGTGGTTTTGGTGCTTTTTCCAACATTTCCATGATCAGATTTACTTCTGTTACATGCATATAAAGAAGAAGCAAAACTTCCTCGATGTAAAAAACTTGTGACGAAAGCGTAGATACTTGTATGCAAATCATAAAATTAATGATATAATTTATGTGACGAGAAAAGTAGTGTATATTGTTCTCTTTTTCTTTGATAATAGAATTTTAAAGCACATTTATATAGGTTTTCTATAAATTATTCATTTTCGTCAACTGGGTGGTCTAATTGGACGTCCTAAAAACACACCTTGCCAAAAAGCAGACTGTACGTAACTAAACAGAAACGTCGTTCAATTAAGATTCGAATAATGTGTAATTGAAAGCATTCTTATAAATTTGGTAAAACAAAAAATGTGATTAAATGAATGCACTTCAGTTCACGCTCACGCACACTATTAAAGACAATATAACACCGATAGGGGCTTAAATTAAACCGTTGAAAAATCGAAATTTAAAGTTTAATGTAATTTATTTCGTCAATTAATGGACCAAATTATTTTGAAAAAGTTTGAACTTTTTGGAAACGTCGCGCAGTGGGGCCATCTGACTTCAAAATCGGCGAAAATCATAACTTTTGAAGGAGTAAAGATATTGTGAAAATTTTAAATGTATGTTACAGAAGCTAAGCTTTAATATGAATGCACAAACAAGGTGATGAGAATACAGGGTGCCCCAATAGACGGTTTCAAACTTCGATTTTATAAACAATGCCCGAGCAACATATTCCAAGGAGATAATTGATTTTTATTTCTATCACAAATATACATTTTATATTTTAATTTGGGTTAAAAGCTTAATATTATTTAAAAAAAAATATAAGCTATAATGTTTAAAATAAATTTATATCACTCATGTGATATTTTATATTATTATATATTTTCTTCAAAACAGTCATCAAAATTGGGTGGCATTTCCAAAAGAAAGAAAATTCCATTTTCTAAATTGAGCTTATTACTCATTGAATCATCAAAATTTTGATAATCTTTTTGATTGTGTTTGCAAATTGCACATCTCAATGTTGAAGATTATTTAAATTAGTAAAATTCGAATATTTTTTTGTAATAATAAGAAACTAAAACTTATTTTTTGTATATGCTTTAACGCTTTTATACAAAAATTTGCACATAAACTTTCGATTTTCATGGGAAAAATGGGTACAGGGTATCCCAATGTCGGGCACCGTTGCAACTGTCTGCACCAAATTTTTAATTTTTCAAAATTTTATTGGTAAATTTAATGGCTGGAGTTAGAGGTGTGCAAATTAAAAGAAACTGTCGATAGTGGGAAAAACTATCGAAGAGCCTACCATCGTTAGTACAATCGATGGTTTTGCAGTTGTTCTCCTTGATTCTCATACATGGTACTTAAGCTCTTCACAATTCTTAAGCATTTCACAATTTTTCATCCTCTTTTTTTACAATTGCTAATAATACTAATTTATATATATTAATCGTTTTGAGACATGGTTTCTCTTGATTCCCTTTCGACTATAGTTTTTTTTCAGACATGGTACCCCTTATAATATATATTTTATGGGTCAAAAACATATGTCCGTCTGCCCATGTTGTTCCAGATATAGGTAATAATGTTGTGGCAATTTTAGGCCCCTCCTCCTATAACAACCCGTGTTATCGGGTTACGGCCTGATGTAAATACATTCTTTCATTGGAATTGTGGTTTTACGTGGTGGGTCCCAAACCCTACGCACAACCCTTTTAAGGCCTACTGGTCTCAAAAGAACCCAGTGTCATTGTTAGTCGCCTCATACGACAAGCTTTGACCTGCTGAGGTGGTATTCTCTAACCCGCTCACCACACGCGGTTTTGAAGTTACTAGCCGATCTTTATCATATTTAAGCCAAGTTTCGATTGGATAGCTTGTATGGTGTGGGTGTAGGCCGCGGAAGAACGGGGTACCATATCGACATGAATCAATAAACTTGCTCTGCTCCGGGAAAATGCGCATCTCTTAGTACCTGTGGCTCTTACTCTATTAGTCTCTGAGAAACAGAGCCGCCTTCTGCCGCTGTTTCCGTATTGTGAACTTTGATCAAATAAATAACTACCTTTTGTCAATTGATTGGTCTACGTTATGTAGTTGCGTTGATATGGAATCTGCGATTGAAGTTTTTTATTCAGTAAGCACGTTTACAATTTAGTTCAGTTTTTCGGTTCTCTAAGAGACCCATCTGGTTTACCAATAGACTGTCAAATCTTAAAAATATTAAATCTAGGTACTATAAAAAATTTAAAATAAATGCTTCCTCAATAGACTTTCAAATATCAAGTAGCCCGTAGTAAGTATTTACAATTAAATAGTTAATGTTATTTGAGTTATTTAGCTCACTGTAGGTCTATGCATCTCTATGCGTTTGTTAACCATAACCGTAAATCCACAGTTTTTCCATCTGCATTTTTCCTTCATGATGTAACGGCTTGCAATGACTTTGCCATTGCTGATTTGTTTGCTTACTTTTTTCAGACCACCTATTCCTCAGCTCCACAATCTTACACATCCTATCCTTTTAATATTGTTGCACCTAACAATGTTTTCGTGCCTCAAGTTACTTCTTAGTGATCTTAGGTTCTGTAAATCCTCAAAATCATCTTTTGTTCCGGGCCCTGACAACATCCAGACTGATGTTATCTTTACTGATTTTAATAAAGCATTTGATTCTGTTGACCATAGTCTACTTCTCCTTAAATTAGATCTTATTGGTTTCCCTTCCTTGTTCTTGAATTGGGTTGAGTCATATTTAACTAACAGAACTCAGAAAGTCACTTATCAGACCTGCCACTCTAAAACTGTTTACGTTACTTCTGGGGTTCCACAGGGCAGCCACCTGGGTCCATTGTTTTTCTCCCTTTTTATTAATGACCTTCCGAATATAGTGGATAGTTGTCGGGTTTTAATGTATGCTGACGATATGAAGCTTTGTTTGACGTTAAATCATCCTCCAAGGGTGGTGTTCGCTTAATTCACTTAATCTTAATCCCCTAAAATTCAAATTCATGTCTTTTTGTCGTGGTAGCCCTACAGTTTCTGACTTAGTTGTCCTTTTGAACTCCAAATTATGTTTTAATCTCCATATGTCTTCAATTGTATATAAAGCCAAATGCACTCTTGGCTTTATTAAACGCTGGGCTAAGGAATTCAATAACCCTTACAGAACCAAACTCCTTTTTACGGCCCTTGTCCGTTCCTTGTTGGAATACTACTCTGTTGTGTGGAACCCTCAATATATTGCACACATTGAATCTGTCCACAAGCAATGCCTTATTTTGCGCTTCGTGTCTAATCAATCGTAGGGGCTATTTTTTTCACAAGTTTTTTTGTGGAGAGGTTGACTCCCCATACTTAGTCAGTCAGCTTGGGTTTGTTGCTCCTCGCCGCACTACGAGAAATTTCGTCCTTCTATCCCTAAGAAATTGCAGCAGTATCTTTATCCTCCATGACTCTTTTCATGTTCTTTGCACATCCTATAATGACCTTCACCACCTTATCTCTTCTAATCTTTTTCTATCTACTCTAAAGCTTACTATCCTAGAGTATCTTCGAATTACTGAGAGCCTCTGATCTGGTTGCTGATGGTATATAACTAGTAGTTGGGTTATGGATGCATACCAGTTCGGTGTGGATGGTTACAAATCACTTCTGGTGCGTGAGGAATGCTAATAGTATCTTTCATATCGGTAGAAATTCAGTGTATTCCGCCCGTGAATAAAACAAGTACAGTGTTCTATTAAAATTATATTTTATCCATTTGTTTTGACCGTATTAATAATCATTTTATGCTTTAATTATTTAAAATTTTATTATACCGGTTAAGGTACCAAAAAGTGCCCCAGCGATTTTTAAAAGCTAATGATGCAAATCGATTTGTAGGTGGAAAAAAAATTCTACAAAAAATTTCAGATCGAAAAATTAATGAATTGTCGCTTTATTTAAAAAAAAAAACGCGTTTTTCACTTTTTGAATTATTGCGACTAAACTACTGAATATTTTTGAACCAAAATTTCCACGATAATACTTAGTTATGTTTTAACTTTCTAAAATTATTAGGACATCGTATTTAATGTTGATATAACGAAAAAAATTCATTTCATGGCCCTTGTTAATAAGTATTATCGTGCAAAGCGTCAGTGCGTCAGCTCATTCAAAACTTTTCCATCAACCATAGTGAGTAAAAACTCATAATTGATGGTGATGGCGTTTCCTTCCGTGATTTGAATAATAGTTGGTTCTATTTCCTTGATTTGATTTTGAATATCAGTCACAGTTGCTCTGATAAGTTCCGAAGATTCCTTTTCATACTTGAACATTATCGGACGACAATAATGGACTGACGAAGGCCGAGGATTCTTCCAATGTTCGGAGTCGCCGCTTCTTAGCCGTAGGGGAACAAGCGATGCCATGAACATGTCTGCATCCGAAATACCTTTTTCAGCCGCATTTATTTTTTGCTTATAAGCACTTTGTCCAGATGATCCGTCACAGCCCCACTTGTTGATCAATGTGAGTTTTTCTGGGAGAAGACCCTGGCCTTCAGGCAAACTCTCTAAAAGTCGACGCGCAGTATGATCCATCAAATCCTGAAGCTTAACTTTCGCGCCGCACTCAATTATGTCTTTAGAAAGAGGTACTGCATCCTTCTTGGCATATCCGATGTTTTTGTAGCTGGGAAGAATATTGACGGAGTGCCGCAATAAGCAGTTGCGCAAATTGCAATACTTTTCTTTCGACAGTCCCAAATCCATGAATAGTACTAAAGCCTCCTCAGAGGTAATCTTTGTGTGTACGACATTTGGTGGTGTGGGAATGCTATCCTTACTCCTCTTGAGTGATGGATATTGATTTGATAATGTGCGCTTTTGCTTTTTCATGCTCTGTTTTGTACCTAAAGGACAACGCTTCCGACAGATTGCGTTTGTATTGATCGGCTCTGTGACATCTGCAAGTTTCTTTCTTTTTGTTCTGGTTGAACAGTCTTCAATCGATTTAGTCGGCCTTCCAGTCAGTTTTCGTTCTTTTTTGAAAAAGAAATACGATTGCGACTGGAAGCTTGCCATGTGGATTTGAAGTTTGCATAAACAGAATGTAGTTTATTTTCCAATTTTCCACTCTCTCAACGTCTCCATTGCCTATTTTATCGTTGAGTTCATTTATAATAGCCGATACGAACTCTTTTTCGTTTGATGAACTTCTGAATATCTCAAACAATTTCAAGACATTGTTACACTTTTATAACTATATTTCAATACTTTGAATTATATTGAGAAATACTGTGCAACGTCTTTTAAAGTCAAAACACTTCTATGAAGATCCACAGAAAAACAGAGGTAAATATAATATATTTTATAGATCGTACCCAATGTAATAATCTAAAAATGCACTTGTTGCTATTTTGTCAAGTTAATCAGTTAGTTAATGCTTATAAAGTTTCCACCCACTGAAAATTCACCAATAAGGGGAAGGTACAAAGGTTGCATTACTACCTAAAAATTACTTCTTACCTGTAATACCCACAAACATCCACAATTTTGCTTATGACATAATATTTTAAAAGGAGAAAGGTGTACCTGCTGTGCGTTCTTCTTCTTTGTCTAGACCAGCTGCAGCTTGGTTTTTGATGCCAGGCTGCTTCGATTATATTGTTGTTGCAGGTAAACTCGCAAGTCTTCGCAACCAATTTTTTTTTTTATTTGGGTAAAGACTTCAATTACAAAAATTTAAGATGCAATTTTTATTAACAACTTCTAACTTTTTTTTATTCTCTGCTAAAGGTTAAAAAAAGTCAAAATTTAGTGATTAGTCAAAACAGCTTTATTCATAAAAGTAAGGAAACAAGAAGAAAATTTAATTTCTCTATTTCTCTTTTGATGCGGACAGAAAGAAGGCTCTAGTTTAAGCGGTTCTATCAACCAAACCAATTATCCAAATTGACTAAATTTATTATATTCTGAATCTCTGGTCATTTCTCTATCAGGCGCATTTATAAATTTTTCAAATTTCTTCCATCAAAATTTTGATATATTTTCAATTTCAAGCAATGCCCCATTGTGCGACGGTGCAAGGGTAATGTGCAGAATGGAGGAGATACTCATCTGAACCAGCATTAGGGTGGACAAACTATGGCAGAGGCAGCTAACTCCGAACTTCAGAGGACCACAGCTGAAGCTATAACCTTCGCTTCAGCAAGGCAATGCGAAATGCTGTCTCAAATAATTGAGTCAGGGTTTCAGCGGTTAAACGTAGGCCCTACCATTCAAACGCAAACTGTGCCTGTGGTCGGGCAACAGATTTATGGCCAAATGGTAAAAAATTTAGGTAGAGCAGCAACACCCGCATGTATTAGTTTAGTTTCAGAACCAGCTAATATCTCTATTCCCAGAGTTATACCTCAAGGCAGCCTAGGAGTAGATATCCGTCCAGATCGAATAGGCCAAATCATTACTAATTGGAAGATTAGATTTTCAGGAAGAAAATTTGGCCATCAATGATTTTATTTACCGTGTTGAAGCCCTGACAGTACAAACGTTAGATGGCAATTTTGATCTGTTAGCTCGTAATACAAGTAGCTTATTTGAAGGCAATGCCAGTGAGTGGTTTTGGCGATATCACAAAAGCGTTTCAACTGTCCATTGTTCCAACTTGTCCTTTGCGCTTAGAGAGCGTTTTAAAGACGAACGTACTGATCGTCATATTCGTATAGCTATTGAGTGTTGCTATTAGTGACATTAAATGATAAACTTTCTGAATGTATGTTAATGTCAGTAGTGCATCACAAAACTCATCATTCGATTTTTGCTTGCGCTAGTGATATTAAATGATAAACTTTCTGCACCACTGACTGAGTCCTTACTCTTGGAATCACTCCGCTACAATCTCTTACCCGATATTCAGCATGAGATTCTGTACATGGAAATTAAGAGTATTGCGTAGCTACGTCACATAGTTCGAACTCGGGAAATATTTATGCAGGCTGTGCCCAAAACTAGTATGCAACCACCGCGTGCTGCGCCGAGGCGTAATGTTAGTGAATTGTGCACATAACAAGAAAATGTACCCGATATTGAATCTGGTGATGAAATAGAAGTGACGGAAATAAAAACGGTTTGTTGGAATTGCAGAGCAACCAGTCACCAATTTCAGGATTGTGTTGCTGAGCGCCGCATTTTCTGCTATGGGTGCACCATTGAAAAGTGCACGCTAACTTGTTGCGACCAAAGCCGATTAGGAAGATCCATCGCAATATCACCATATTTAACAGATTTATCCCAAAACCACGCTGCACCACTTCATGATCGTTTACAAAACAATAAACATGTTGATATAGAACTTTGTTTGCCAGTTTACCAGTTACAATAAAACAAAATCGCTCTAATTTGCGTTGAAGCGCGTATAAGAAACTCATAAGAAAAGAGAGAATACTCTTACTTTCTGCGGTAATATAAAATATAAATGATGTAAGGCCATATGCAGAAGTAGAACTGTTGGGTAAAACTCTAAGCGGTCTTATGGATACTGGTGCTTCAGTTAGTTGCATAGGGGGCACTTTTGCTAAACAGCTACCAGAGAATGAGAAAAAAGTATATAAACCATTTTCGTTCAATGTTCGCACAGCCGATGGGCAAGCCCAGCGCATAGTGGGTAAAATCATTACCCCAGTATATTTTCGTGGCGAAGAACATTCCCTTACCCTCTATATAGCGCCATCTTTGTCTCAAGAACTTTATTTAGTCATCGATTTCTGGATTATTTTTAAATTGTTAGCCCCGGTCTCACACCTAGGGATTATTATGTATCATTTCTGGACGACCACACAACGATCATTGACCAATGAACAGAGCAAACTTCTAGCAGCAACAATAAAAAGATTCCCTGCCTATGCAGATAAAGGTTTGGGACGAACGACTCTGATTACACATATAATATAGACGTGGAAGGAGCTACACAAATTAAACAAAGACATTTCCCTGTGTCACCAGCAATAGAAAAATTTATGTACGACGAGTTGGACCGAATGCTAGCTCTTGGTGTAATAGAAGATTCCAACAGCGCTTGGTCCTCACCAGTTGTTTTTATAAACAAGCCTGTGAAGGTTCGCTTATGTCCAGATAGCCGAAAAGTTAATGCTGTAACAGTGAAGGATGCTTATCCAATGCCTTTCATTGATGGAATATTAAGCCGTTTGCCTAGAGCAGGATATATAACGTGTCTTGTTCCGAAATATGCTTTTTGGCAAATTCCACTTGACCCAAAATCTAGGGATAAAACAGCTTTTACTGTACCAGGAAGACCGTTGTATCAATTTACGGTAATGCCCTTTGGCTTGTGTATTGTACCAGCATAGCTACGTCATGAAGTTTTTATTTAGACGACCTCGTAATAATCACTGATACGTTTAAAAGACATATAGAAGTTTTGAGAGAAATAGCTACACAGATTACCTGAGCTGGATTGACCGTTAATGTACAAAAGAGCAAATGTTGGAGGAGGAAGTTAAGTATTTGGGCCATGTGGTAGGCCATGGTTCTATAGGCACCGACCCAGGGCAAAATATCGGCAATTGCAGACTTTCCAACGCCTCGATTCATAAAGCAGCTGCGCCGCTTTCTTGGCTTGACTGGATGGTATCACAAATTCATCCGAAATTGTGCTTCCATCGCGTCACCATTAACAGATTTGCTCAAACAAAATCGTAAATTTGATTGGCCTGAATAGGCTCAAAAAGCATTTGACGCATCCGCTTTTATGTCGCGTAAACTTAATCAGGCACATCGAAACTATTCAGTGACAGAAAAAGAAAGCTTAGCAGCTATTTTGAGCAAACAAAAATTCAGGGCATATGTTGAGGGTCATGACTTCACAATAATTACTGATCACGCATCGCTTAAATGGCTAATGAGTCAATCAGATCTCAGCAGCCGTTTGGCTAGATGGGCTTTAAAACTTCAAGGCTACTCGTTCAAAATTGAACACCGAAAAGGGAGTCAGAATATTGTACCAGACGCGATTTCGCGCACCTTTACTGAAGATTTATCATCTATTAATATTGATGCCTGTGTTGATCTACAATCTGAGCATTTCAAGTCAGACGAGTACGAAGCATTGAAAGTCAAAATAATACTAAACCAAACCGCTTATACCTGATGTTAAAGTTATAAACGGATACATTTATCGCACAGCCGAACATGCTACTGGGCATAAGATAGCAGATGACATGGCTTGGAAATTATGGTTACCAAAAAAGCTGAGGCCTAATGCTTTGCTTATGGCTCATGATAGTCCACTATCACCTCATTGTGGAATAAACAAAACTCTAGAACGGTTGAGTAGATATTTCTTTTGGCCTAACTTAGTAAGGGATGTCCGAGAATACTTAAATTGTTGTACAGTCTGCAAATGCACAGAACACCCACATCAAGTACTGCGTCCTCCTTTAAGCAAAACAGGCGAATCCCAGAGATTTGTCCAAAAACTTTACGTTGATTTCTTAGGCCCATATCCTAAATCTCGCTTAGAAAATCTTGGCATTTTCATAGTTTTACCCCATTTTTCCAAGTTTCCATTTTTAAAAGCTGTTAAAAAGTTAACAGCTGATGCTATACTTCGCTTTATTGAAGAAGATTTATTTCATTAATTTGGCGTACCTGAAGTGTAGCTATCTGATAATGGAGTGCAATTTAAATCACATGTGTTCAATGCGTTACTCCAAAACTACGGTATTCAACATGCTTACACGGCTGTCTATGCAAGTCAATGCCTCTGAACGGGTCAATCGCTCTGTGATTGCCGCAATTAAAGCTTATATTAACCCCTCTAAAAATAATTGGGACGAAAACCTTAGTAACATATCTTGTGCGCTTCGTTCTAGTTTCCATGCCGCGGTGAATTCAACTACCGGTATCGGCTCGCCTTTGGTCGGCATATAATAACAAATGGTACTAGTTACAAGTTACTAAGAGAATTAGATTTGTTAGAAGTCCGGTTTGTTCAGCTTAGTAAAGACGACTCCTTTGTTATTTTACGAAATAAGGCCACTAATGCTAGTCGAAAGCAGCATATGCGGAATGATACAAGTTAAGAAGCCGTAATGTATCCTATGGGCCCAGTCAAGAAGTTTATTGCCGCAATTTCCAACAGAGCAATTTTGAAAAAGGTTTTAGTGCAAAACTTGCACCTACTTTTGTCAAAGCGCAAGTGAGGCGAAAGCTGGGAGATTGCTATTATAAGCTAGAAACCCCCAACGTAATCTGGTGGGGAAATGTCATGCTAAGGATATTAAACAGTTAAATCCGCAGGGCTTCTGTAGTAATCTACAAGCAGGAATCACAGGCTTCCTCCCTGTAAGGTGTGATTTAGACAGGGGGGGTTTGAAGCGGCGATTGTAGCCTAATTAATGATTAGGTTGGTTTTTTGGCATCCCTAAAAGTAGGCCTACTTAATTAATAAAGAAAGTTGGGAATAAAATAGCAGGGCAAATGTCAAAGAAATGGGGAAATGTCTTTCTGTCATTTGGCTATGTAAAGAGGTTCCGTGCTTGGGACAGCCTAAGCGAGCGTGCTATTGAAATTGTGCCTGAGAGGGAGTTGGATGTGCTTATTGTATTTTTTGTGAATTTCTTTTATGTGCTGAGCCGTACTTTGGTGAGTAGTGGTTTTTTTTTTTGAAGAAGTCTAGATTTTTGGTTATTTAAAATTTTTTTATTTTGCTATTATATATTTCTTGTTTTTTGTTTAGCCTGCGCAGCTGCTCGGCGATGTCTTAACTCTCTGTCAATTTGATTGATTCTGGAACACCCTCAAATCTCCTCTCACCTACATTTTACCAACTGTCATTCCAAATTTCGCAAAACTACCAGTATTGCACTACTTGATAAATGACAACTGCTACATTGAGAACTGAAGGGGTTGCATGTGTTGGTTTGCGAAGCAATACAATGCGCGCAACAACCTATCTCGTTGACGTTCGTAGCAAAATTATTTACCTTTTTATTATACTATGCTTTGACCCAAGTGTAATTTTGTTGGGGGAAATTGTAGTGGAGCTTGTTGCACATAAATCCAAATTTGAATGTCATGCTGAAAAGTATGCAAAGAAAATTTCTTTTATTTAAGCCACATTAGAATTGATATTCATTGATTTAAGCGTTTAGTTTAGGGGCACACAGCGTCACACTTTGCTGTCAAACGGGCACAACTCAAAGTAAACAGCCAACCCGCTGTCACAGTTACTACATGTCAACGAACGAATGCATTCTTAGTGTGAACACAAGTAATCGTTTGGTGACAGCAAAGTGTGACGCTGTGTGCCCCAGTGTAAACTAGTGGTGTAAAAAACACATCGATGCATCGAAAACATCGATCGTTGCCCTCTCATTTTCCGATGTTCTCGAACATTCGATGCATCAGCAAAACATCGATGTTTTTGAAACCATCGAATATTTCACCAAGATCATGCCAATGTAAGTAACTTATTCTCCGTTTTACAAATAATTTGTAAATATAAAACATCGGAAAACCATCAATGCATCGATGCATCCGATCATAAAAAAAACAGCTGTTTTTTGTTTGCATAAAAATAGGTGGTGAAATTTGAATGTTTAAAGGGTTCGCCACAATTCACAAATAAATTAACCAAGCTTTATTTTGTTCGTTCATTGCTCAACTAAATTGTAAAATTGGAATGAAAAAAACTGCAAAATCAACAAAATCATTAGATATAAATGCAATAGCTTCGATTTTAAATGTGTGTTTTACATGTGGCGTGCGTGGGCTAGTGATGTTATATTAGTAAAACAGCTGTTTTGTCAAATAATCGATAGAAAGTCGGCAAGACATTTAACTACACTTATCACATCTAAGAAGAAGGTGGTGCGGCCTAGATGCGCAAAAACACACACACACACAAACCCCATGTATTTTAGTACCGCTCCGATACACATCAACAAAAATCCGTTAATTCTCTTGATGCGGCCGGTCTTGTCCAAGCAGGTAATTTATGTATTAATTGTTTTATGAATGAAAAGTAATTCTTCCTTTTCCAATGAATACTGCATTGTCTGTCAAACATTAAAGATTTATATGAAATATATTTAGCTGAAAATCAATCTTCTTATTAAGATGTCATTTGCCAATTACTTTTCAGTCCGACTGCTAAAAGGCTTTACTTTTCAATACGAATGGTTCGGTAACCAGGACACCAAAACCATTCCCTTCCGACGTTCGGAATCAGAAACACATCAGTTGATGCGACTAGCAAGATTCAGGCCGGTGTGGCCTCAGCCTTATCGAATGCTGTATTTATTGTTTATCGTGTTTATAGTTTCGATTTATTGCGATAATATTTAAATATTTGGTAAGCCACTTAAGAAATATCGGTTTTTTTCACATCCCTATTCCGTCTTGGCAAAGCGAATTTTAGGAAATTTTTTAATACCAAAAACAAGTTCGGATTTGTGTCTATTTATAAATAACACATGCAACTGTTGGCAATTATATACAAAAATTCAGCCAACTACAATGAATGTGATTACATTTGCGGTGGTGCTCCCGGCGTGCCTATTATGCCTTCAGCCAATTTTAATAGTGCTCTGTAAACAAAACACAATTACCGCTGCCTCCAATAATACAACGGAAATGGATATTAATAACAAAAACACTAGTGTTATAACTGCAGGTGAAGTTGTTTCATTTCAAAAACATCTGTTCAAGTCTACGAACACCACGGAGCCGACCATTGAACAGCTCCAAGATCTGGAAAAGGAAAAAGGAAAAACAAATAGCACTAAGAATGCATTTCGTGCACGTAAAGTTACGAATACGACCACAGAGCAGTTGCCATCTGGTCTAACATCCACTACATATACACAACTACAGCAAACTGCAACTAACACAAAAACGACCAATCTTAATGAACAAGTTGCCGATGGTGTGGTGTTAAGCGATAAAAAAAACAATAGCCAAAATTTCACAAAGGTAACTATAAATGTAGCCGGTAACAGCAATAGTACTAAAAAAACGACATCAACAAGTACGATATCGAGGAGCACAACAAAACCGAACACAAGTACAACCACTCCAAGGCCCACAAAGCCAAAGATTACCTACGGCACGGGTGTGCATACTGAATGGGAAACGACGGCCAAAACGGTCTCTTTAAATGCATCATCCACGTTGTCCTCGTCGGCAGTCTCCTACATACACTCAGAACCGCTGTTACAGTCCTCTCGGGAGCTCAGTCTTAGTAACCGTGGCAGCCGCGACCTTATTGTGCCCATTGTTACGGTTCTGTTGACAGTGCCCTTGGCCATAGGCGTGGCTATAACTATGTATCGACGCTTTCGCGACTTCTGGTCCACGCGGCACTACCGACGTATGGATTTTCTTGTCGATGGCATGTATAATGACTGACATAGTCGACAACTGGGCAGCCAGAGTGGATAAGAGTATCAAAAAATATGAGCCAAGATAATTGAATAATATCGAATGCAAAGATTTTTAATTGAATGGTTAAGAATTTGTATTTGCATGTAATCCGACTAAGCAAGCTCAAGAGATACTACATACACTTAGAGACAGTGACAGATGAGGAGTGTACACGAAAATCACAAATGAATTATAATTTCAAAGTAACAGTTTCAAGCTGTGGTGCATTATATTGGCATACTACCATAAATCTTTTATTAAGACTTTGTAAAGGTGATTTGTATAAATTTGGCTTACTTTAACCTCATTACCTTCCCATTTAATCCGTGCATATTCATACCCTGTACACAAAGTGTAAAAGGGTATTAAAGATTTGCGCAATGTATGTAACATGCAGAAAGAGACGTGGCAGACCATGTGTTCCATGGGCAAAAATGAACAGGAGCAATAGCCGAGTCGATATAGCCATGTCCGTCCATCTGTCTATCTGTCTGTCCGTATTGTAACGTGTTTCTCAGAGAGTATAAGAGTTAGAGAAATTTTCGCGGCTTACACCCACACCATAAAACATATCCGCGCCGTTAAATCTATCTAACTTAAAAGATGGCAGAGGTTTGCGTCGTGCTTATGTGCATCTATATTATAAAAATGATGAAAATTGGATAAATATACATCAAAAGTTATAGTCAAAAATGTGATGATTTCACTCCCCTTCGCCAATAAACTGCTCAAAATTTCCACTACATGTAGTTATGAATATACATATGTAGGTATGGAGGCTCGTGTGATCCTAATGGTTTAAACTGTGTTAACTATTTTTTAATAGAAGCCCTACTTCCCCCAAGCGATTTACCTTAATTACTGCCATACCACGCAATTTATTGTGAAGAAGTTATGGGCAGAAATGTAATTTTTCTCAAATAGTAACTAACTCCCCAATATGGAAACTTCTCAATTGCAACTTCCCAATCGGAAAATGCTTACAGTCATATCGAACTTATGAAAAGATACAGAAGAGTAGATATTTTCGACTGTTTTCTACTTGTTTCTTAGTATACTCTGATTTTACGGAGTGCCTGTTACTAATCATGGATTTGTCGTGTACATTTCTCGATACATACATTGCTGCTCAGTCAATTTTAACATTTTAAAAGTTATTAACAAATTGTACATTTTAAGCTTTAATACATGTATATGATATACACATATAATAGAGGCCAAATTATCAATAAATAGCCGAAATAGCTGCAAAAATACAATAATTAGGCCCAAGAAAATGGATGCTGACAAAGCGTGTTGTTGATTTTTTTTTTTCGTTTTAAGTCAAATTTAATAAAAGTGTAATCAGCACTAAATTAATACGAAAATGAACACCATACACATAAATATACTATAATATAAAGAGAAAGTGCCTTAGAAATTTGAACATACGTATCGACACTGTTGACCGAAAACATCTTATATTAAAGGAGACAAGTTTTTTCATTTATTATTTTTTTTGTTTTGGTTATTAATATCACTACCATATTTAATCTTTAATTAGCTACATCACTATAACGATGAGGTGTACAATATTTCTGCAGGTGATAGATTATGCATTTTAAATCGTTCTCCATTAAAAAGTGATTTTCGTGAAAAGGGTTGCATACGATATTTTCGGGCAACAGCGTAGATATGTATATGTAAAGTCTGAATACAGTATACAAGAAGACTTAAAAAAGCCTTTTTAGCTTATTATTGTTAAAATTAGACGAAAATTAAGAAAAAAAAAAAAAAACAATTTTGCAATGAGCTGAAATGCAAAAGTAAACCCCTTTAATTGCATATATAAATAATTATTAATTTTAAATAAAATCTGTATTAATATCTCTTTTATTATATTAAAAAGTTGTACATAAATTATATTTTCCTAATGAAAACGGAGTAGCTCGATTAGTTGCTTGGTTGTCACATAAGAAAAATAGGGGTTCGAGGCCCGCTGGGTTCGATCACTTTAATTTATTTTTGGACAGTCAAGTTGGCCACTTACTGTTCAAGAATTTTAGGCCAACTTATGCAGGGGGCCAACTTATGAGTGCGTAAGTTTTATAGTGATTTTATATTGTTTCTTTATTTATTTTTAACTTTATATTATGGATTATGGTTGTTTTTGACATAAAAATTTATTAAATCGTGTGTGTTTATGTACTTTGACCATAAACTCCACATAATAAAAAAAAAAAACATATAATAATATGTACATACATACATTCATAGTTGCAAATCAGTCGAAGTTTGTTGTTCTTTTAAATTCAAAATTGCACTTAAATTCTAATGTAATTTAAGATAATCTTTTAAATTTGCTTATTTACAAGCTTTTGATTTTCAACAAATGAATAGTTCCATCTGGAAGGATTTCATTCAAATTTCTATAAGCAACGAGTTTACTGCAACCAATTGCAATTGGATTATTTTTATTATTGGAAAATGCAGCCTTCGTATTTTCATACATAACATTGCTGTGGTTTTAAGGCCAACTTACAAGATATGGAGGTGCAAGTCAGGCAGGTAAAAATGAGAGTTTTTGTACTAATATTTTGGTTCGTTGAAAAGTGTCCAACCTAAGATGGTGGCCTTATGAGGATGGCCAAATTTGCAGGTTTGACTGTATTTTGTAGTTGTTAACTTTTTTTTCCTCACTATTATAAAAAACATTTTGCGTCTTAATTTATTTTTTCCCTTTACTACTCCCTAATGATGAAGAAAATATAAATATAAACTAAAATCGAAATTTCGTCAGCCGGGTTGGCGTAGTTCGCTAAGTTGGCTGTCTGTCACCTACGAAAAATCACAGGGGCACGGGTTCGTTCCTCCCATTAATGCTCATTTAGGCTCATTTACTGGAAAAATCTCACACCGATAGGGCTCTGTGTAAATATGTATGTTGTCGGTGTGCCTAGTCTTTAGCGCCAATATTCCCTATTGAAAAAAAAATGCAAATGAAACTGAAACTGAAAGACAGACGTGGCTCTAATCCATTGTAAATAGCACAGAATCCATGTACCGGGTATCTACAGAATGTTATAATTGCCTATCGAACAGCAACATTCAAGTACAGATCCTTACCAGATAAAGAAATGAAAAAAATAGCGAATTGAACGAAAGACATGGCTCTAATTATCGTTGTTGAAGGATCCATGAGATCCAATGTTTATCTTATATTCATTCAATTACGTCTTTCCGAAATTTGCAACATAAGTGATACAGAAGATGGTTTGGATGGGAAAGACACCAGCCTACGTAGGATTGTTCGAAGACGACATCATTAAACATATTGGCGCTTGTGAAAATTGCGATTCATGGAACCTACTTGCTTATTATGAACTACGAATAATGATGAGACAAAAAATAGGTACACCTTATCGCAACATGTTGGGCAGGATCCGTATAGGTGTTATTTCTAATGGCTCTTACATTGTTTTTTGAAAAGAAGTGAATATGAGGCCCTAAATAAATTATGCCCTGCGCAACCGAAACACGACGATACAAAAGTGGTTTCCACCATTTGGGACAACTTTTGCCCTAAAAAACACGTTAAAAACATAAAAAACTTTGTCAGGTCTCACACGCGCTTAAACAAAAATGAGTTACTTTTGCTACAACAAAAATAAATGATATAAAACGAGCCGGTAAAGTACACTTTGAATGAAAAAAGAAATCTAGGTTTGGGTTAGGTTAAAACGACTGCCAGATTTCTACCTAGCACAGTTAGGCCAAGAGTCGGCCCGTTGTGATACCGTAGGATCTATTTATTTTAATTCCCTGGGAAGACCATTCGGATGCTAATATGTAATTTGCTATCCGTTCGTGGCTGACTTTGGACAGCTCCAACAGGCTGTCGAGAAAGTGCAATTGTGTCGTCGTTTGCAGACGGCAGGTCATGAGCAAAAGAAGTGTTCTACCGTTTTCTCCTCCTCTTCGGCCTCCAACTTCTGCTTGTGCGGGACAAGAAGCCTAGCTGCATGGACACAACTAGGCAGTGTCCATTAGGAGCTCTAACAACGACTGAGCATCTCTCTCTACTGAGGGAGCAGAGCGCAGCTGTTCTTTTTTATACCCTGTACACAAAGTGTAAAAAAGGGTTTGTGCAAAATATGTAACAAGCAGAAGGAGGCGTGGCAGACCATATGTTCTATGGGAAAAAATGATCAGGAGCAATAGTCGCGTCGATATAGCAATTTCCGTCTGTCCGTCTCTCGGTCCTTCCGTATGAACGTCGGGATATCAGAAATTTTACCAAAAGATACGCTTTCGATCCAAGTAGATGAAGTTTGTCGAATCATATCGATATCTGGCCCCCTTCCCCCGTGAGAGATTTTCGTGGTTTACAGCCGCACCGTTGGATCTATCAACGAAAGTCGACAGAGGTTTGCGTCGTGTTTATGTGCATCTATGTTTCAAAAATGATCGAAATAGGATAAATACATCAAAAGTTATAGTCAAAAATATGCTGATTTTACCCCCCTCGCCCATAAACTGCTCCAAAATTCCACTACGTGCAGATATGGATACATGTGAGCTAGAGTTACAAAATTTGGTGCGGAGACTCGTGTGAGCCAAATTATGAAAACCAATATTCAAGAGAAGTCCCCCTTCCCCCGTAATCGATTTACCTTAATTACTGCCACACCCCGCAATATATTGATTTGAAAATTGTCACAGACAGATCTTATGAAAAGAGACATAAAAGTGGATACTGCCGTTTCCATTTTACCGTATTTAGTGTTTATAGAGAAAAAGGGTACACGGTATTTCACTGTCGGGCACCGTCCCGGCTGTCTGCATGTTTGTCGAGCAGTGCGATAGTTTAGCTCATTCTGCCCGCTGTCCCGGGTCAGGCTAAGAACGAACTATCGAATGTCGAGTTTGATGATATTGAGGTTAATGTTTTGATAGATGGTTATCACTATACGTTTACGTTGCCTGAAACCTTATTTGAGTCTCTGAGGCCTCGTTTATGGCTGAGACTTCCGCCTGAAACACGCTACAGTGCTCCGGGAGAGTAAAGGACCTTTTTATATTGAGCTGTTCTGAAAACCTGTTATGAAAAGCACAAAAGGCTGTGCTTGAAGTGGTACACAGGGCTACCGTGATGAATAGTTCAGCTGCTCGCTGCACTTTATTTGGTTTCTTAAATGATGTCTGTCTCCTCAGAACTGGCCTACAGACTAGAGCTCCGGTCTGGGTCTTACTATGGCTGTGTAGAGCCATAGTACAATGTTGGGGGACATGCCCCATATGAGGCCTATTGGCTTTTTGCAAGAGTAGAGGTCCATTGTTTCTTTCCTGATGTGTTCCTGCGTGTTTTGGGTCCAGTCCAGTTTCCTATATCTTCTTAAAAAGAAAACGAGATCTGTTTTTTCGGGATTTGTGCTTAATCCGCTCTTTGCTATCCAATCGGACAGTTGTTTTAATTTGCCAGTCATCAGGTAACAAACTGTTTAATGAAACTTGTCAGAGAAGCTAATAACAAAATCCTCCGCATAGGCAGCCACCTCATTCTACATGTGTCATATAGTAGCTTATTTACCGTTTACCATATTCCTTAGAAGTGTGGATAATACCCCTCCTTGAGGAGTACCTGTACTAACATTTATCTTGATTTTGAGCAATTGATCGACCGCTGAAATAATATAGCAAAAATGTGCGAATGTGCCTTTTAACAAGTATGTATGAGCGAATTTTCCCTTGGTAACTCGTATGTAGGAGTTGATATACTTTTTGCCCTAACCCGCAAACCTTGCCACCAACCATCCAAGGTTCTTGGATTAAGACAATATCTGCTCCGCCCCCAGTCAGACAGAGTAGTAGTGCAGTTGAGGCTATACTATGGTCTACTATGGTCCCTATACCCATTGTGCCCTCGGAATCTTTCCTTCCTTGTTGCCATGGTGGAGAACGCTGATGAGTGTCCGCTCCTTAGCAACTTCACCGAAGGATTTGTTTGGCGTCACCTAGACTTTTTCGCTGAAGGTGCTGGTGCTTTTTGGCTGTACGCTCGCCTGTGCTGGCTTTTCCAGGCTAAAATGGGGCAGGCTTTTCTTAGCCCATCCCACCTTTTGCCGCCATTCAAGTGTTGGAGTGGCGAAATTATGCATTAGGATCCAGCTAGCATCTTTCCTTTTAGCATAAGTATTCATTCTTTCCTTGGCGCTGGTCGGCGGCAGTTCCACTGTCGCCCCCATCCCTTTCGATAATTCGGTCGCATCCAGATTAACGGGAGCAGCCAGATGTGTACCGACCACACCGAGTCCGGGTTGAAGACTGGTCATTACCAGTCGGCAACCTCGGGGAGGGTTCAGTCGAGGATTTTTGTCGACCGAAAGAAATCTATATACCACTAAAAAAAAGCTCATAAAAATAACTACGTTTTTAACGTGCTTTTTAGAGGATAAACATTTTACTCCGAAATTTGATTAGTAAGATTTCCAAAATAACTGGAAAATAAATATATTAAAAAAATTCAAAATTGGTTTCACTAACACAAAATAGTTGAGAAGATATACAAATAAAAAATGAAATAAACAGTTGGTATCCAACTCAGGCTTTTCCGCACGTTTATCAAAACAACCGAAATTAGCTAGGAGAAATTTAAACAACACGATAGAAAATATTTAGCTTGGTAAAGTGGAAATTACTGAAGTTATTGGAAAATCAAATTTTTTTAAAATTATTTACTCTTATTAGACTAGAGTGCTCAAATTTAATAGGAAACTCTTTGAAGACATGCCCAACACGATAGAAAAACATTTATCTTGCTAAAGCCGAAATACTAAAGTTATTGGAATAACACACTACATCGACAACGACTACGACAACAGCTCCCACGGCAATCGGGTCAAAGTCCCGGAGCTGACGCAGGTTTCGGCCTGCCCAAGGATTGCCATCTCCAGGAAACGGGATTACACGTATGTTTTAACCTCCCACCAATTTTCATCCCTACCCCCATGTTTTTCTGACTCCTGAGCAGGCCATACCGGCTAGCCTGTTCAGCCTACTTCTCATGTGTGCCTGTGACATTGAGAGCAACCCAGGCCCAATAGTGTATGTGTGTCCGGTGCGCTCGGAAGGAATTTCAAAAAATGTGTGCTCATTGCGTGGGTTCACCTACGCTGCTCAGGAACAAACAGTGCTGCATGTGTCGGAAGCGTTTCACCGCTGCCGCCACACCCACTAAATGCAGCTCTTGTGGAGAGAGCAGCCATATTCGATGCTCTGAGCTGCGAAAATCCAACCTATACCGGTCTGACTACGTTGGCTTATGTTGTCGCAGGCCAGCACCTCTAGCACCCGCGCCCTCTTTGGCACACCAAGCCCCACCACCTCCCCGGTTACTGCCCCTGCAGTGCCGGATGTGTCGAAGAGGTTTTACCAGAGCCTCAACACCCATAAGATGCGGGTGCAGCGTGTGCGGCGAGTGCAGGGATCTTCGCTGCTCCGGACTGCGAAATTCAAATCTATACCACAATGATTTCGTTGACCCGTGTTGCCGTAGACCCACCCCCATCTCCCCCCATGTCGTACCCTGCCCGCCGCACCCCCTTCTGGAGTGCAAGTACCCGCGCCATATTCCTGCTCCGGCCAAACTTCACATGTGAAGATTCTGCAATTCAACTGCAATGGACTGAGCAAGAAAATCTCGGAGATACAGACAGACATGGCCCGTAAAAAGGTCCTCATTGCAGCGGTGCAAGAGACCAAACTTACGGCCAGAAATTCGTTATCTCACTCGTCGAGTTACCATATACTCCGCCTCGACCGAGACCGAAACAGTGGCGGAGGCATAGGGTTCATTTTACACAATTCTGCGTCTTACAGCCGCCTGCCCATCGTTGGCACCTCGAGGCGCTATGCATTTCATGCCGCCTGTTGAGCTTGCTATCGAGCCAACATTGACTTTCTACTCGTTGGCAATCGCAGGATTATCCTTGGAGACTTCAATGCCCATCATTCGGGACGGTTTTCTGAGTTGGACGATGATGTAAGGGGCATCCTCATTGAAGAACAGATTTCAAACTCTGACTTCTGCCCAATAAACGAAGACCATCCCACCAGGATTACGGCATACTGTCGCAGCTCACCTGACCTCACAATAGTGACCTCAGACATACTTGCCTCCGCGACCTGGCACGCTGACATTGCCTTAAACTCAAATCATATCCCAATCATTGTGAAGGTTTCCGAAAGTGAGGAGCTCATCACATCTGAACGCCGCACTTTCGTAAACTTTCGAAAGACTGATTGGGATCGGTTTGAGCAGATGGCTAATGAACGCTTTTCGCGCCTACTACCCCCACGTAATGTTTTCGAAGGGGAGCGAAACATACGTAAAATCCTGACCCAAGCTGGAAAACACTGCATCCCTTCTGCCACTGCATCCCACCTTACGCCCTAATTTTCCCTCCTCTGCATCCCGCCTTGTGAATACCAGAGATGAGATCCGCAAGGCAAACGCGGCTGACCCGTGCATCAAGATGTTGAATAAAGGGATCTCGATGCTCGTAAATGAGCATCGTCGTATCAAATGGCTTCAACACCTTGATGACGCATCCATGGGCTCGGCAAACCTCTGGAAGACTATTAAGGATTACCTTCGGAGTCTCAACTCCCACCGATCCCCACCAATGCTCGAACAGCTTTTGTAGATAATTTGTCGAGCAACCAGGTGCTAGCGCGAAGAGCTTCCGGAGCGCCAAGCGGAAAACCCGAGCCCTACACAATGAGTCGCCACTCTCTTTTTCCCCCCTTCAGGTCGGACTTGCCATCAAGGCTGCCAAGAACACCACTGCCGTGGGCCCTTATGGCATAGCGACGATTATGCTAAAGCATATTGGCTCGTTCGGCTTAGCAAATTTATCGCAAACTTTTAACGCCTTCCTGCCTGACCTCCAGATCCCATCTATCTGGAAAACTGGCAAAATCATCCCTGTCCCCAAGCCAGGCAAGCCTCTGCACTTAGGCTCTTCATATCGTCCAATTAACCTCCTTTTACCTCTAGTTAAGATACTAGAGTCCCTGCTCCTGCCCACATTAGTAGAACACCTTCCCCTGGCAGACCATCAGCATGGTTTCAGGACAGGCAGGAGCACCACGTCGGCATTGTGTGAGATAGCCACACACATCACTGAAGGCCTAAATAGCAAACATCCGCACCTGAGGTCGATCCCTTGACCTATGCAAGGCTGTCGACACCGTTAGCCTTGGCACACTTACACCCAGGACATACTTCTCTCCACGCTCCCCTCGCGTATTAAACGATAGCTTGCCGTATACATGGCAGTATACATCGAGTTCCGTGGGACCTCTTCAAAGTTCCGGAAATGCAAGCAAGGAGTCCCACAACGGGTGTCCTCGCCCCCATCCTCTTCTATTTCGCGTCCGTGCTAGAAATAAAGTCCTCAAAGCCTTAACCGGTAGTACTTGGGGTAAAGACAAGGAGACTATAGTAGCAACCTATCCTTGACTACGCTGCACCCGTTTGGTCCCCGCAATCTGTGAAGCCCAGTGGAGGAATCTCCAAGCGGTGCAGGATGCTGCTTTCAGAGTTGCGACTGGTTGCCGTGCGATTAAGCATGGTGGCTGTTGTGATTTCATACGTTTATTTAGTTTTAAGTATTATTAATATTTAACAATAAGCAAATTAATTAATTAATTGTATTAACCGGCAACCTATACTCTGTCAGTCTCTATCTCAAATCAGCTGTCCTTGGTTATCGGGCATCTACCGAACATCGTATGATCGATAGATGTCGATATGCCATGCGCTCGATAGATATGTTCTCTGTCTGTGTAACAGTGACCATCTACACCACGATGTCAAAGAGCACTGCCTTCTCTCGCCAGCAGGAAAAGTTATCAGTGCCTAAGCCTCTAACACTTATAATAGCCTAAGGGCACTTATCACTAAAACTCATATTACTATGTTGTAAGTGTCTGTTTGATACGAACTGTTTTTAACTATGTTTCCTATTCCCTAAGCTTCCTTCGGGGCAGAGATTGAAAAGCTCTCCGTCTTTCCTTTAGATTCCGTGACTCTTTTTTGTGCGGCATATCAAATTTTTAGCCCCAATAAGTTGTGTTCCCAAAACAAATTTTTGTTAAGTCAATTTAACTACTTTGTCAATTGCCAACCGCAATAAATAATTTTTTTTTTTCAAAAGTTATTACACCATCTCCTGTCAATATATTCATTCAATCGAAATAAAATAGCTGTGTCTTTTAGAAGTAATAAAGCAATAAGTGCCTGAAGGCACTATTGGTGTTTCCAGCAACAATTTAAAGGGTTTTCCTATCTGATACATATACCCTGTACACAAAGTGTAAAAGGGTATTATAGATTTGTGCAATGTATGTAACAGGCAAAAGGAATCGTGGCAGACTATATGTTCGATGGGTCAAATGGTCAGGAGCAATAGTGGAGTCGATAGAGACACCGTTCTCGGAGACTTTAAGAGCTAGATCAAAATTGTTTTGCCAAAAGATGCGCATTATGCCTATTTAGTGCAAGTTTGTCGAATTATGTCGATATATCACCCCCTTCGCCCGTGACAGTTTTTCGCAGTTTTAGCCTATACCATAAAAGCTAGTAAATTGAAACTTGGCACAGTTATGCATACACTATTACTGTGTATGTGTAGTGTAAAAATGATTCATATCGGGTAAGAACTTTAGAAGATATAGCTAATAATGTGCCAATTTTTGGCCCCCTTTCCTATGAACTGCAACAGAATTTCACTGTTAAAGTTCACATTTATGTCAACCAAATGTGGTACGTTGGGCTTATAAACCAAACAATTTTGACATTTTTCCGCACCATCTCCTCTACCCTCGTAGTACAGTTACATAAAAGGAGATGGAGACAAATCTATCAAAAGACCTCGTTCGCTAATGCCCTCTATTAGTCCATCTGGTGCAATAAAAGTGCCATCTGATTCTGTCTGTATTTTACAGGTGTTGAATCAATATCGAAAGACGGAGAATAATTGACAAAAAAAATCAATATACTGAAATACTCACATAGCCGCAGGAAGTTAGAACTGATTGGACGATATTTCTCACTCACAGACGAAAGTACTCGAGATAAGAAAGGCCACTCGGCTATGGTTTGGTAGCAAAAATCTGGCTGATAAGCTCAATGCGCGTTTTGATGCCTTGTTAAAACAGCCCCGACTATGTGTTGACGAACAAATGTTTAGGACAAAACTAAAACACCATCTTCCACAGTACATACTGAATGATAAATCCCATAAATGGGATGTTAAATTGTTTTTGCTATGCGATTCATTCGACTATGCTTACCTGGAAATTCTGTTTTCGCAGTGCGGACAACGTTGTTGTACGCTTGACTCCATTAGTCTCCAATTTTGTGCATCACATTATTTATTTTGACAATTTTAAAGAAAAATTGCATTAGCTACCAGAATTTCGGGAGGCACTTATAAAAAATGCTTTTGACAGACCGGTCAGACAGGCGCTCAGTACCACTGCAAGCAACTTCTCCTGTAGAAGGATCTCCTCTACCGAACAGACATGAACAAAAAGCGAAGCATCCAGTTAAAGATGTTCGCTATGAGAACTAAGACCATTTTCCTAAATGGTTGGCCAAAGAAGGAGGCAAAAGATGGGGCAAATTGTGTAAAAAATCTCATATTCCTCAAAATACAATATCCATTTGTGTTGCTCACACGCCAAAAATAATTTATTTTAATACCACCACACTCATTAAATAATTTAATATAATTTACGTTACAATTTTAATAAAATTTAGCAAATTTCAATAAAAACAACATCATGAAGCAGAGATACACCTTGCTGTAATTTTTATGTTCAAATCCCTATATTTTTAGACTAATTTGGTTTCGTTATTATAGAAACGAGCGTTAGATGCTTAAATAGTCGAAATCATAAAAAAAATTGTTACTTTTTGGCCAATCGCAATACTTTTTTGCGGAAAAGTTAAATATATAAAAAATATTTCTCTGTTAAAGAAAATTCTCATTAAGGTGTGTTTTGCAATATAGTTTTCATTCCGATTGCTAAAAGGCTTTACTTTACATAACGAATGAGTCGGAAACCAGAAAAACAAAACCTTTCCATTCCGATGTTCGGAATCGGAAACCAGAACAGGCCTTATTTTATAAATTTTTTTAAAGTTTTTCTATTATTTCATTGTTTGTTTTATATTTTTTCACATACTTTTTACTGTGTGTCTCATGTCATTGTTGCAAGAATTTGTCCATACGTCTGAAGCACAAGACACGCGTTTTTAGTTATATACTATTTTATTCTATTTATTTTATTATTACGTATTAATCGGTTTGTCAAATGTGTGATTTTAAAATAATTGGTTTATGTGAGTGTTTGGGTGTGTCAGTGTCCTAATCTCATTAGGAATGCTGTACCTCGAGCGCTCTCTTAGCTTAAGCTGCAGTAGCGGGCGTTTAAAGAACAGCTTGTACAAAGCAAAGATCGAACATACGGTAATTATTACAGTTATACATTGCAGTTATTTATGCTGTTATCTTTCGCAGTTATTTATGCTGCTGAGGCGATTAGGCTGGTCCCAATTTATTCAGCCGCTTAGGGCGGTTGCAAATTTCATTACCTTTTTATTATACCCTCGCAAGAATATTATATAATTTTTGGTTGCTCACATCTCGATCTACTCGGCCGCTGCCGACGCAGCTAGCCAAGAGAGAGCTTAAAGATCGTTGATAGTAAATGTTCAACACATTGAATGGAACATGATGGAATAAACAAAGGTGTGCTACTCTTAGTATCTTCAGTTGCCAAAATCTGTGTGAGCGAAAGCTCAAAAGCTCAGCTTTATGTAAAACTGACAAGACATGTGTGTTTGTATGTGTAACAACAACAAGAATTGCGTCCACTCACCATATCCTTCTGATGTAGACTAAATTGGCAACAATTTAAAGAGACACATACTGAGAGTGAGCACACCTTTGTTTATTCCATCATGGCATGGAACAAGGCGTATTTATTACCAGAGATTACTGAGAGCATTTTCCGCTCTTTCAAATTCACATCATTTCCCAAAAAATTGCCTAGAGTTGAAAATTAGAAATTAAGAGAGATTTTATAGTTATGGTCTGTACATTGCATTAAATGCGTGTTGTAAAATGTGCTGCTGAACGCACGCCTTGCATTGCTTCAGCTAGTAGCGGGCATGATTGAATAAAACCAAGGTATGCTCACTCTTCTCTTAAGTTACCAAAACGCGGGCAGCGGGATTGTAGCTTTTTTTGAAAGTATGTTTAGCTTTTTTATCTTTATTTTATCTAAACATATAACAATGAATTAAGTTTAAAATCGTGAAATCAAGATAAAAGTTGTCATCCATCGGTAAGATTATAGTACCTCGATTCCTGCAATGCCGCAAAAAACGCATGACGAGGCTGCCGACTTCAACTGTAGTGTGAAGCGCTAAAAGTGATTGAAATGATGGTGGTATCCCAAAAAATAAAGTGGTTTTATTTTTTAAGTTCTCATGAGTCGACCGATTTGATTTTAATAAAAACAACTTTACATTAGGGTGGTTCTTATGCGAAACGGTTTAAAGATTGATTGAAACTGTGTGCATAAACTCCGAATTTTCTGTGAAAGAAGTGAATGTTAGCAAATAATTATAATAAAACACGTATTCTCACAACTTTGTACGAATATATGTAGGTTTCATCAAGAAACGGACTATAAAAGAAATAATGGAATATTAGTCACCATAAATGGCTAATTAAATTAGATTTTATTTGTGGTGGATGACATGGCACATCGAGTGAAAATGGCCTATTTCTAGCTATAATATGGCTATATATATGGTCTGGATGGATCTATATTTGAGAATAATAATAAGATCCAACAAATCTTCGTTGGAGCGAACAGAAGCAACATTTTTCTTGCCTTTAAAAAATTTTCTTTTATATATTGTTGATCATTTGATATGGGGATGCTTATAAACGACGTCAGAACCGATTGCCTGAATTATTCACAAAATTACTATCATTATAGGGAGTTAACTCAAAACATAGTTTAATCAGATTGACATGCCTAAATCGCCTTGGTTGTTGACCGTTTTCATAAAAGGAACGTATCTCAAACGCTCCTTACATGCGTTAGCAAAATCATATTAAATTTAATAAACCCTATTAGGGTTTGAAAGAGTCTCAAATGGCTAGCTTTTTTTTTTGGTTTTTTCTTCAATTTTTAGCTATTTTTGTCAAAATGGTATTGCGATTGGCCAAAAAACTAAAATCTCTAATTTTATGTTTCTCAACGATTTAAGCACTCTGACAACTTTTCCGGCGATTTAGCGATGTTTTTGTATTGGTCATGTCTTCAGAGTGTTTCCTATTGCCAGAGGAATAAGAGTAAATAATTTTCAAAATTTTTTTTTAATTTGTTCGAGCTAACTTCTGTTGTTTTAATAAACGTGCGGAAAAGCCTGAGTTGGTTACCAACTGTTTATTTTTTAAGTCAATCTAGCATTTTTAGTCAATTTAGACTAAATTGGTAACTATTTTAAGAGGCACCCACTTCGAGTGAGCACACCTTGGTTTTATTCTGCCATGGTAGACGGCGATTGAAGAACAGCTGCACAAAGCGGAGATCGAACATGAAAATACTGAAGCAAAGTTTTTAGTTCAATGCGGCTGTCGAAGAGGAAGGTTGCTAAGCGCATCTTCGCACATGCGTTATTACCAATATTAGCGTGTGCATCTCAGGAATTTATAACTCAATTTTTTTACGCAAAGGAAATAATTTTATTTTTGTCGCCGCGTGTTATTTTATTTTAAGCGCCGTGCAAATAGTTTTATTTGAATGCAATATTTGATATTCGATCTCCACTTTGTGGATTTAACATATATGTATATACAATACATTTAATGCAAACCTATTAATTAATGATACAAACCTATTTATTTATATATTTTATTTGGCGTGCAAATATGAGTACCACTGAGATAACCACTGAGCGTTGAGAGGTCCAGAAACCTTATTAGTAGAGCAAATCAAGTTATTCTTTCAATATATCTTAATAAATCCATATATAAAATAAAACATAATCGTGTAATTCTTCAAGTACAAAAATTAAAAACAAAAACAACTCCCATGTACTCGCTCTTTGTGAAACTTTTAAGCAAATGATTATTAACTTCAAAAGATTAAACCTTAATAGAAGAATTTACCGTTAGTTTTTTTCCGTTTTTTTCCCAATTAATTGTATTAATTATGAAGAAATTGTCGAAAAACATGGAAGATTCAAAAGTAAGCCTTACCGAAAATAGATCCTCGACTCGTGTAATCGCTAAAGAGCTAAATTTTAGCCAATCGGTAGTCACACGAGTACAAAAAATGCAAAATATTGTGTCCAAAAATCAGACGAAGGGTCGAAGCCGAATTTTAACTGATGAAGATGCTAGACTTATGATGCTAAAAATGAAGTAGGAGAAAAATTTGAGACCCAAGGATGCTGCCGCAGCCATAGACAAGTCCGTTAGCCAGTGGACAGCATGTCGAGCACTTAAGCGCTTTGGGTACATCTCAAAAATAAAAAAAGAGAAACCGGCCCAATCAGAAAAGAACGTCAAAGCTCGGTTGAAATTTGCAAAGGCTCACAAAAACTGGACTGTGGATGACTAGAAAAAGGTTATATATGGTCGGATGAATCCAATTTTAATCGATACCAGTCGGACAGGAAGCAGTATTGTTGGAGAAAGCCCGGATAGTCGATGTAAAAATGCCATGTACAGGAAACAGTGAAGCGCGGCGGGGGACATGTAATGGTTTGGGGCTGGTTTACTTGGTGGAACCTTGGTCCACTAAATAAAATTGATGGTATGATGAGAAAGGAGGCTTATTTAGAATTTTGCAGACCAATCTTTGTGATTTTATTGAAAAATGCGCGTATCAAGAGAATGACATCACATTCCAACAAGATGGAGATCAAAAGCACACTGCTATAATAGTAAAGGAATGGGCCGCTATACAAAATTTTAAGTTGATGGAGTGGCCAGCACAGAGTCCTGATCTCAATCCAATTGAGAATTTGTGGTCAATTTTCAAAAGACGAATCCAGCAGGAGTGGAAAGGTATTCCTAAGGAAATTATACAAAATTTGGTAGAAAGTATGCCAAATCGCATTAAAATCGTAATTAAAAATAAGGGTCTTTGAACAAAGTACAAATGTTTGATTCTATTTTTGCACAAAGACCAAAAGTGAGTACATGAGAGTTGTTTTTGTTTTTAATTTTTACTTAAAAAATTACACGATTATGTTTTATTTTATATATGGATCTATTAAGATATGTTGAAAGAATAACCAAAAAAATTTGGCTTAATTTGCTCTACTAATAAGGTTTCTGGACGGCTCAACGCTCAGTGGTTGCAAACATGTATGTACTCATATTGGCACGCCACTGTACATACATGTATGCTGCCTTACAAAAAATTTCCCATTTATAGCTCGAGCAGTAATCACACCTGGTAATCATGATGGAATAAAACCAAGGTGAGCTCACTCGAAGTGAGTGCCTCTTTTAATAGTTATCAATTTAGTCTATGTCTGATAGTTGCGGTGAGTGGAGGTCGGTGCGCGCATTGTCTACGAAATTTGTGTTGTTGTTGCACATGTTATGTGGTGTCGTTGGCTGCAGCAAAATGCAATAAATGCATTTATTACTTATTTTTATGGGCGTGTTTATTTTTGTTAGTTTAGTATAAGATAAAAATTTGATGCAGACAGTCGGGACGGTACCCGACAGTGGAGTACCCTGTACCCTTTTTCTTTAGAAACATTAAATACGGTAAAATGGGAACGGAAGTATCCACTTTTATATCTCCTTTCATAAGACCGATATGCCTGTAAACATTTGCCTATTGGAAAGTTCCAACTGACAAGTTTTCCTATTGGTAATTTGGTCATTACGGGGCAACAATTACTTTTAGCGTTATGAGTAGTATTCTTGGGTTACTGTCGTTGAATTTTGTAAAATAGATCAAAAATACATTTATAAATTTCTGTGGCAATTTTCAAATCTATGGGGGGTTTCGGCAGTAATTAAGGTAAATCGATTGCGGGGAAAGGGGGGCTTCTATTGGAAAAAGGTGAATACAGTTTTATTGATTTGGCTCACACGAGTCTCCACACCAAATTTGTAACTCTAGCTCACATACATCCATATCTACAGGTAGTGGAATTTTGGTTTATTGGCGAAGGGTGTCGAAATCAACCCACTTTTGACTATAACTTTTGATTTATTGATTGTATTTTTATAATTTTTATAACATAGATGCACCTAAACAAGACGCAAACCGCTCTCAAGTTTGGAGTTGGTAGATTCAACGGAGCGGCTGTAAACCGCGGAAGTCTGTCACGGGGTAAGGGGGTGAGATATCGACATGAATCGATAAACTTGCTCCTTTCCGGGAAAATGCGCATCTTTTGGTAAAATTTGTTTTGCTCTAACTCTTATAGTCTCTCAGAAACACGTTACAACACGGACAGACAGACAGACGGACAGACAGACGGACATGGCTAAATGGACTCGAATATTGCTCCTCATAATTTTTGTACATGGAACATTAGTCTTTCACGCCTCCTTCTGCCTCTTACATACATGGCACAAATCTATAATACCGTTTTACCGCAAATCACTGTCACGCATGAATACGATTGCATTGACTGAAATTCTGACCCCGTATCTGCTGACGCCGCCGACCCCTGATTTAATATATTTTATATTTAATACGAAACAGTTCTACTACTGCGAAATAGGTTGCTTGTCTTTAACATACGCGTACACTTATATCGTTGTTATATTAACCCTGGGACGACATCCTTTTTTTCTGTACACTAACGTTATACGGTGCGCAGTCATTTTGACGAAGGATGACGTCCTAGGGTTTAAAGTAGAAAAAGTAAAAACGAAAGCAGATACAAAGCTATTTCTTTTTTAACGCGCTAAAATTAAATTATTTATTAAAAAAAAAATGTATTTCAGTCAGTTATCCTCATTAATTTAGAAAATATAACCTTGTAAACAAGCTAAAAACTTAGGTATACTATTCAAGTAGCAAGGAGTCGATATAACAGTTAAATTTATTTTATATTAAATCCTTCAGATTTAACACATATACATGTACATATTTAACCAGTTTGAACATCAAATGCTGTGTACTTGTTAAAATTCGGATGATTGTTTAACATTTTTTTACGTTATGGGCTTAAATAGTGTTACTATAAAATCGATTTTGACTGAACAATTTCCGTTTTCTTATTTCTCCGCTTTTGTATCACATATGTAAGTGGACTTATGATATACATAAGTCAGCTTGTATTTTTCAACTCAAAAACTTAGTATATCTAAATTTTTGGTATGCATATAAATAAGATCACGGCATCAAAACCTACATACGAATGAGTCGTACAAAAAACTTTTGAATTTTTTCGGCTTTTTTCTTCTTTGTAAGTTTACGCTGCCTCACTTCATAGTTGAATCGGGAAAGGCATCGCGAGGCGGCACAAAACTTAGCATCATAATGTGCCTTGCATACGATTTGGTAGCACGAAAGAGTGAGTCAGTTCCATGCAAGCGATCCAAAACACCGAGCACGCCGAAACAATTGTTGAATCTGTTGGTGGTTCAATTAAAACACAAATATACACAACGTTTATCGATAGGGAATCAAACCTGAGCGCAGAAAAGATTTGAATTGAAAAGTAACGCCGTAAAAAACGTATGTCACATACAACAGCGACTTGAGCACAAGAGACCTATTTGACAAATTACTTAATTCTGAGCACCGATAATATAGTTTGATTCCCAGTTAATAGATATTGATGTGGATAATTACTTTAAATGGTGAAAATCATGAGCCTCTGGACTGGGAAAGAATGGCAAATGATATCCCGAATGTGCATTTAATGTGGATAGTATGGCCAAAGCAAACCACAGCCAAGCGGTAGCCACATGACTGCCCATCAGAAAAACGCCAAAAAATGGAGGTAATAAATTGCTAAATACATGCTCGATCGGGTGACAATAGATCGCTGTAACCGATATGGGCGCTGTCCATTCGTGATGCTGCTTGTGTATGAACTTATAGATGTGTCTGTGGTGCAGCAACCGGTGCGAGTAGTAGAAGCCCACCTCTTCCATGAGTATGCATACGGTCAGCTCGAAACATACCCAGTGGAACGTGGGCAGCTCTCGTATATTGCTCAGACCTCGCAGAGTCATTAGTTTGTAGCTGAGGAAGGCTATAGGTATGCCAACAAAGATCTGATTGCAAATAACGCGCCATATAACCTGTAAGACGCACAAAAGCGAAGGAAATTTAATTCGTCGAGGGAAGTTAATTTAGGAGCTACATAAGCACTTACCTCGAGTAAACGTCCAGATTCAACAGGTTCGTTGGTTCCTGGTTGGATTTTGTATTTGCGCAGACAGGCTGGGCGATTGGTCAGATCCATGAAAGTGTAAATACCGCCAACACTCCAATAGACAATCATTGTGAATACCGTGGTGCCAAAAACCCAAAGCATCATGGGGTTATCTCCTGGTTTGGATGTATATACATAAATATATTATTATTATAAATCTAAAAAACGGTTTCATAATTTTATTCGCTACATTAGTAAATTATTAAATAAGCAATGAAAACAAACACAAATCATTTTCTGGAAAAACTAACCGTGTCAAGGCCATTCCTAAAAAGATCAATTTCAGTCACAATTCAACGTATACAGATAGAAATTTGGTACAATATCAAGTGAACTGTAGGATCCACAGATTTAGTGAAAAAGTGGGTACCACCATACCCAATCCTGAGTAACCAAACGAAAGATTCATAACTCAAACGATATCGACTTCACGTAGGGTGAAAATTTAAATATGTATTTGGGTTGGTGCGCCGAATCGGAAAATCGAAACATGCAACTATCATATCATGATTATAAGCATAATAGGGGGCTCTGCCCCCTGTTCGCTCCGCTCGCTAGTGCCCGTGTTGGGAACAGGCGGACTCCATGTTGACGCCGAATTTATGGCAACGATTCCTAACATCTATTCTTTATCTATTTTCTTCTTATCAATGCATCGTTGTGAAGTTCCTTGTTAACTTTCAAATCAGAATTTAATGTTAACAAATATATATTACTGGCCAACAGTGCAGATAGACTTGATGTATACAAAATCAGTGAAATTCAAAACATTTTCACCGTTACTTTATGTAGCAGTCACACCATAGCCGCTAGAGCTCGCCGCCAATTGCTGCGGCAGTCAGTCACACTGGCAAAAGCTGCAGCCGAACAGCTGTTTTTTGTTTGGTTTGATCAGGAGCAATAGTCGGCTCAATGTAGACATGTCCGTCTGTCTGTCTTTCCGTGTTGGTCTCTGTTACTCAGAGACCATAAGAATTAGATCAACCAAAGTTGGTATGAAGACTAATGTTAGGCTCATAAACCAAACAATGTTTATTTTGTGCCCAAACAGATTTTTAAAAACTAATGATGCAGATCAATTTGCATGTGAAAAAAAATTCTACAACAAAAAAATCAGATCGAAAAATTAACGCGTTACCGCTTAATATAAAAAATGTGTTTTTCACTTTTTGAATTATTGCGTCTAAACTACTGAACATTTTCGAACCGAAATTTCCGGGGTAACCAACTCAGGCTTTTCCGGAAACAACCGAAATTAGCTAGGAGAAATTTAAACAACAAAAATAAAGGAAACAAAAAGTATTGCGATTGCCCTCTATATCTAATTTTATGTTTTTCGACGATTTAAGCACTCTGACAACTTTTCTGGCGATTTAGCGATGTTTTTGTGTTGGGTTTTTTATTGAATTTGAGCACCCTAGTCGGTATAGTTGGGTCGCTAGAGGAATAATAAGAGTAAATAATTTTCAAAATTTTTTTTCATTTTTTTGTTGTTTAAATTTCTCCTAGCTAATTTTGGTTGTTTTGATAAACGAGAGGAAAAGCCTGAGTTGGATACCAACTGTTTATTTTAAGATAGTTTTGGTAAAAAGATAATAATCAAGCCTGTTCTGGTTTCCGAATCGGAAAATTCCGAAAGTTCGAAGTCATTCCACGCATTGGTGTTCTGGGCAATTACATTTTCGCAGTCCAGCAACATCTAACTTTTCGAACATTACTTATGTATACCAACTACAAGCTTCACATTCGTTATTTTCCGAACGCAATTCTTTTTTGTCCAAGCAGGCAATTTTTTTAAAAATTGTTTTATGAATGAAAATTAATACATCCTTTGCCAATGAATACTGCATTGTCTTTGTAAAACATTCAAGATTTATATAAAATACATTACGCTGATAAACAATCTTCTCATTAAGGTGTAATTTGCCATTTACTTTTCATTCCGACTGCTAAAAGGCTTTACTTTCCATAAAGAATGGTTCGGAAACCAGAACACCAAAACCATTCCATTCCGACATTCGAAATCGGAAACCAGAACAAGCCTGAATATCCAAACTTGATTTGGGTGGAATTTACAATAAACAGTTTTGAAAGGAAATTGACCTCTTTATAAAATATAAAAATAAAAAGTTTTGCTACATACATACACTTTCAGTTCTATGAGTTCTCCCTCTAAAACTTGTATTCAAAATAGATGTAAACAAAATCAAGGTAACTTTCTGTTGTTGTAATATAGCCTATAACTTGAAATCTATAGAGTCAATTTTTTTTTTTTCTCTGTATGCGGAATTATGCGGGCAAGTGTTATTAACACATACATGGTAATGTGTGCGATCGTTTGTCCATGCAAATTAGTAAACAAAACATTTAAATCGTAAATATACATGAAAGTTTTTGTAACACATATAACTATTAATGCACAAATATGCGTTCACTTACCAAACTGATCAATGAACTTATCCCACTGCGCCTGCCAAAAGTCACCTGATGCGCCCCAGAAGCTCTGTAAATGCCTGGTGGGCAGGTAAGAAAACTCATTAAATTTCTGCATTTCTCATAGGAGCTTAAAAGTCAAAGTCGAAGCTTAGCCTCTTGAAACGTTTTTTATTTATTTATTATTTTTATCAGCACTGTTTATTGCGGTGCTCGCCCGCGTTGCGTTGTCGTTCGCAATGAATATGAGCAAAGCTTAGCTCAGAGCGACGCTACTAAATGGACTGCGCAGCCAGCGGCATACAAAGAACAGCAACGCAATTTGGCGATGACGACGATACGACCGCGCGTGTAGTAATGAAAGGTAGGAGTGTTCTCACTCACTCTTTTTCTCGTGTCTAGTTTTTAGATAGATGTAAACAATGTATACTTAACAAGGTAACGTCGTCGTTGAGCGACCCTTCTTAAAATTTTCTGAGAGGCTGAAGTAGCGAAAGAGAGAGGCGAAATTTACTCTCGTTGCTTATTTTTTGCATACATACAATGGTCGGAAAAAGTATTTTGACAAAGCTGTGTACAATGTTTGATCGCTTGTTTTGAAAAATTGAAAGGCGTAAGGGACCTCGGTTTATGCTCAAAATTAAAAAGGTGGCGTTAACTGTTTATGTGAAGTGCAATGTGCCCTCTATTTGGGATTGAATCCACCAAATTCACAAAGGGTTTGTGGAGAAATGTCCTTCTAAAGTGATTCGACCTCTACGATTGGGTCCGCGCGCATTCTTGTCAATGATGGTCGAGAAAAGAGATTTTACAGAAATTGAATGCATAAATTATCGTTATATCAGTTATTAGCACCTAGTTATATTAAGCATAAGCCAAGACCCGTTACTTCTCTCAGTTTATCAAAACAAGCGATCTAACATTGTTCACAGCTTTGCCAAAATACTTTTTCCGACCATTGTACATACTATACGTACATGCACACTGTCATGTTAGTAGTACTAACTTAGTACACACCCTGCAGGAAATTGTTCTACTAGTAACAGCTTCAACTATTTATAATTGTAGTTGTAGTTAAGTAGTAGCGGACTAGTTCAAAAAAGAGTTGTGGTGGGTTAGGAAAAAACAGCTACGGAGAGCGCTCTATACTTGGCGCTCTCACTGATTATTTGTGTTCGCTCAATTTCTCTGAATGAGTCTTAGAACGTTGTGTTTTTCAGCTCTTTGTCTGTTATTGTTTGTGTAAATCAGTGATATTCTTCTATAGCCCGTAAAATCCAGTTGTTTGTTCACACATACACGGGCGAAGAGCTTGCTGAGGGCGCCGATCACTGCCTGTGCGAGAGTAAAAAGCGCGTTTGGAGTAAGCTATGCACTGCCGAAGAAATATGATTGCAGGCGGACCAATGCAATCACACATTTCGTGTGCTCTTTCTGAACACCACTTGTGTAAATTGAAGAATTTTGTGTATACACATGAAAAACAACAAAAAGAATGCTGCTGCACAAAATATGCGTCATTATGGTAGTAGTTTATGTTTTTAATTAATTAATTCATTTATTATATAATTTACTAAAGCAATTTAAATTTATGCAGATGAATTTGGAATGCTGGAGTGTTTTCAGAGAACAAAGTAAGCCACAAATACATACAAATAGTACATTAAAATTGTTTAATATGTTGACTCTTCCATTTAGTAAGTATATTTACTTCTACTCTAAAATTTATTTTTTTATACAATACATTTGAATGTAAAACAGTTTTTTTTTTTTGCAAATTAGCTTGTTTTTTATTTCCAGTGCTTTAAATCAAGGTGCCGGCAAAATTAATATTAATAATGTCAAAATAAATGGATAAAATATTATTTAATAGAACTCTGTACATGTTTTATTCCCCGGCATACACCTAATTTCTACCTATATGAAAGATACTGGGAGCGTTCCATACGCACCAGAAGTGGTTTGTAGCCATACACACCAATTACTAGTTTTATACCACTCGCAACCAGTGGCAGCCCCGTGTTAAACATACCACTTGGCTTCAAACAAAAATACTAGCATTGGACCATACCCAACTGGTAGGTAGCTGTTATGTATGCAACCCTGGCTGACACCTATCTACGACCTGTTTCCATTCACACAAGTCAGTCGGCATCTACACCTACGAGCAAGCACAACTGTCGTGCGTCAGTCTCATATATTAATCGCATTACATATCACTGTTATAAACTATTACACTAATAAACATTACTTTATCACCAACTTGCATATTTAACAGTAGCCATTGCCCATTTACAAGTTCCATACCACCCGCAATCAGTTCCTATGACAGCTCCGTGTTAAACATACCACTTGAAGTCAAACAACAATTCTAGTTATGGATCATAAAATCATCCTTTTTCTGGTTGAAAAGTCGTTCCGAACTAGTGTACTTTCCTGCAGGGAAACTGCAACATAATTTTACGTTTTATAAAAATGTTAAAGTTAACATTTATGTTAGAGCCACCAAATTTGGTAAGTAGACTCATGTTAGGCCAACCAAACAATGTTGATGTTTTTCGACGAATACCCCCTGCTCCCGTACTACAGTTATCTTTACCCTTCAACGCATCGATACAAAAATTTGCACAGAAATTACATTTTCATGGGAACAATGGTTACAGGGTATTCCATTGTCAACCACCGTCCCGGCTGTCTGCATCCAACTTTTTTAATTTATTTATAACTTTTTATACCCTGTACACAAAGTGTAAAAGGGTATTATAGATTTGTGCAATGTATGTAACAGGCAGAAGTAGGCGTGGCAGACCATATGTTCCATGGGCAAAAATGATCAAGAGCAATAGTCGAGTCGATATAGCCATGGCTGTCTGTCCGTCGGTCTGTCTGTCCGTGTTGTAACGTGTTTGTCAGAGACTATAAGAGAGTAAAGAATGGCCGGCAAAGAAGGCTGTCTGGCATTTCAGGCATCTTTGGGTACCTGTTTTCGTAGTGAGGTAAATATATTGATCACACTTTTATGATCTTTCAAAATTTTTTGTTCAGCTTTATTTGGATTTTTTGCTTATTATTCTCTTGATTGGTCTTTTTTTTCCTCTAAATAAGTTAATGAGATACAAAGCCAATTTCACCTGCCGGGCGGTTGTACATGAAAAGGCAAAATACAATTGGTTCCGCCGAAGCGTCAAGTGCAATACATACGACACATATTGACACGGTTGTAAATAAATGAATTCATCCCGTAATATAAACACATATACATATACTACACACACCCCATTCCACTTGAATAGCCCACTTTTTTGTTTTGAGTTTACAAGTCCATATTTTCAAAATTAATAAAGATAACAGGTTAAAATAAATAAATTCTGTTTGATAAGAATTTTAATTATTTAATTAACAAAAAACGAATTGGTTTTCTATCTGCTTTAGTTGTAGAATAAAAATGATTTTCACACTTGAATTTGCCTGGTGATAAATTTTAAATTAAAAAATTGTTCAATCAATTCTTGACCAAGAAGAACTATGTTCACTATCGCGTGTGTAGTTTTAATTTTATATTTTTTTTAAAACACATTTTGGGTCATCCCTTTGCATTCATTTTATTTGTTAAAGCACGGAAAAGCTTTCAAAATCACATAGTTCAAGACAGCCCATGATATAAAAAGCTTCATGCCCATCTCCCGAATATTTTGTTTTAGCAAGCTATTTGGTTTGTGAACAGGAACAATTTAATATCACACACAAAGTTGCATTTAGACGAAGGCACAGTACGATGAATGCACTTTTACAAATCAATCACTTCGTGTCTGACGCTCTTTCATCCCGAAATAATGTCACCATACTAGGGACTGATTTCAAAAGGGCATCTGATCGCGTGGTGTACATGTCGCTCTCAAGCAGCTTGAGCTCTGGGGAGGCCTTCACGACGCGGCGCTTAACCCGAGTTCAGGTTAATAATGTTTGCTCTTGTGCCTACTCTCTTTATAATAGTATACCACAAGGTTCCCCGCTTCAGTTGTGTTATTTATAATAGCTTTTGTAAAACTAAACGACATCGTTATACATCAGCAGCTCTCTATTTAAGCTGATGATACGATTGTTTAGTAGATAATATCTACACAAAGACTAAAGACCTTAAGACCCGTTCAAACTTCTTTTAGAAGCGTTTTAAACGATATTTCTATTTGGGGAAACTTGTCGGGTGCCACACTAGCCACAGACAAATGCAAACTTCTGCACATCTATAGAAAACATCACTGCACTACTCTATCATAAGAAACGGCGAATTCCTGAAAATAGGTGGTATTATATGTGGGAAAAAAATTTAATTTTAGACAGAATTGTATAGACCTAAAATAAAAATTATAATCAAGGCTAAATATCATCTGGTTTCTTAGCTCAAAGTATTCAAAAATCCATATCAACTCACTTGTAAATATAACTAGAGACCTATTACTCTCCAAGCTGGATTACGGAAAGGTGGAGCTCCGACGCCAACTTAAAAAAAATATAATTAGCATACCACACGGCAAAGAATTAACGCCTTCCCGACCTCACCTACCAAATGTACATTGGCTGAAGCCAACTATAAAACAAAGTTTGTTTGAGACTACTATCAACCTAATACCAAAACCCAGCAGTTCATCAAACCCTATCCTGTATAAAACATTCACCAATACCACTAAAGCCAAATGAAAATACGAAACTGTATATGTCATTCGTCGCTGTGCTAAGATTTGTGAGCAACAGAACATCTCAACACCAACCCAATCAACTACGAAGCTGTAGCCACCCCAGTGGCTACTGCCACTAACCATAGAACATATAGACTCTCCAATTAGTACAACGCGAAAGTGCACATCAATTTTTGAAGATACTGTGCCAGACACTCTAACTTGTCGGGCTGAGCCGAGTGACATTCGCTGCTTGAGGTAGCTGTCGTGATTTCGACAGTAACCAAAGGCAGCCGACTAAGAAGGTGGTCCTATATCGGCTTGCTAAAAATGTAATGATCGACCAAGGCGTGGATGTGGAAGCAGGTAAAGGTACTTGTTTGTGTGTTTATTTTTTGTTATACGTGGGGAAGGCTTGAATAACCGAAAAGTGTAGGTCTTGCGTTACCGCTCACCTACTAAACCTAGCACCTACTCTCCGTTTCCCTCGCAAGGTACGACCCCTAAGTATTACTTCTCGAGGGGGAGAAGGCATGAAGGCCACAGCTAGATTCCTTTTAATAGAATTAAATAATGACGCTGACGCACAGCGCGACTCAAGGATTTTATAATCGCTGCTGCCATGTTGCTTATAGCAATCCAGTTGTTTTGCAAACTAAGTAGGATGACCATCAAGTGTAACTCTGAATGGCCTCCCAATGCCTAGGCTAAGCTCTTTCCGTTCAGCAGAGAATCTTGGACAGACAAAAAAGACATGTTCAGCGTCTTCCGAGGTCCGTGCACAGTGTGTGTGCTTAAACCTATACAGATAGGACTTAAAACACCCATGTCCTGTCAGTAGTTGGGTTAAATAGAAGTCCGTGTGTCCGTCCACGTATGTCCAGAATCAACCTTCTGGTTCAAGCGCCGTTGGAGGAGGTTTCCCACCTCTGCTGCCATCTCGCCATGGTAGCCTGTCGTCGACACGGCTTCAGCTCGTTGCACCATGACTCAGTTGCCAGCAGATCCAAAGGGGCCATACCAGCAAGGACAAACGCAGCATCTTCGGAAACAGTGCGGTAAGCACAAATCACGCGAAGGGCGCTCCTCCTGTACGCTGAATCACAGCCGCGGCTGTAGGACTTCATCGCCATTGAAGGTGCCCAGACTGCTGATACGTAGAGCAAGATGGACTGCGTTGCCTGGGGCCTCCAGTGTTCGCCATTATACCAGTCAGTGCATTAATGGCTTTACCGAATGGACGGCCTAGAACAAATGTGGGTCCCTCCCACTTAAACTGTTACAGACTCAACTTTTTCCTGCTGCTGATGAGAACTGCCTCCGTCTTCAGAGGCGCCAGTTGCAGGCCGTTTTCTGTAAGCCAGTCAGTGACTAGGCTGATCGCTGTATTGGTACTGTTTTCGACAGCATGCAACCTTGGCAACAGCGACTACTGCAATGTCGTCAGCAAAGCCCCCAACGGTCGTACCTTCTCGTACCATCAGGCGAAGCACAGCGTCATACATCACGTTCCACAGTATGGGACCCAGAACCGATCCTTGTGGCATGTCACCGCACGCCTCTGGCATTTGCAGCGTGATGAGTGCTTGCAAAATGCTGTGCCAGCTAGCCGTATTAAAGGCATTTTTAACGTCAAGGGTAGTAACTGGGCAGTACTCTTTGTTGCCGCATATTATGCGCTCGAACAGCTTGCCAAAGTCGTCGAGCATACATAGAGGTCCTCTGGCGGCTTGCTGCCTTTTGGGAACGGGAAATCGTCGTTGGTCGATGCACCTATTGAATAGGCATTTGGTTGGGCTGCAATTACAGCCTTGATGGCCCTTGTGGGTCTCCATCCGGCCCGGGTGTCGTGTTGGGATGAATTCGGGCTAGGGCTCCAAGGACTTCGGCCTCGTGTGTGAGTGTTACAGATATACTGCGGGCCTGTCTTGGTAGAGGTGGCAGCATTGGCTATGGTAGAAAGAGGACTGCAACAATTCGTGTAAGCTATTCTGGGCCCGTAGGCATTGGCTGCTTGCCAAGCTTGCCCATCACGAGCTTATACGCTATCCCGAACGGCTGCCCGTCAGCTTCATCGCAAAGTTCTTGCCAACATTTGGCTTTGCTGAGCTTAATGGCTTTATTTAGAGCAGGTCGTTTGGCCCCAAAAACAGCCAGGAGCTCAGGGAAGCCGATCCTACGACTGCGATCATCACAGGCGAACGATTTCGTGCGTCCTCTACGATATCCGATACGATAATGGCGGAAAAGTCATTAAGCTGCACGCTGGGGGCAATGTACAAGCTGTAAATGTGGATACCGCCGCATTTAGCTCTGAAGTATCCGGATAAGCTTCGCTCAGTTAGCCACAAGGAAGGGTTGCAGTCACACTCCATTGTCCCTAGCTTGGTAGAGCTCACTTAGGATCGCAATTGAGCTTTACAAAGCTAAATATTTTCTAAGGCTTTTCTGCAAGTTTATCAAAACGACCAAAATAAGCTAGGACAAATTTAAACAAAATAAACAGTTGGAAACAAACTCAGACTTTTCCGCACGTTTATCAAAACAACCGAACCTAGCTCGGACAAACTTAAACAAAAAAAATTTTTATGCAGACAGTCGGGACGGTGCCCGACAGTGGAATACCCTGTACCCATTTTTTCCATGAAAATCAAATTTCTGTGTAAATATTTGTATCGACGCGTTGAAGGGTATGTGCGTAATAACGGTAACTGTTCTACGGGGGGATGATTAGCAAAAAGATCAACATTGTTGCCTAACGTATCACATTTGGTTAACATGAATGTTAACTTTAACATTTCTGTAAAAAGTGATATTTTGTTGCTGTTTATAGGAGAGGGGGCCTAAAATTGGCACATTATTAGCTATATCTTCTAAGGTTCTTATCTGATATGAATCATTTTTTCACTACACATGCACAGTAATAATGTGCATAACTGCGCTAAGTTTCAATTGGCTAGCTTTAATGGTGTGGGTTAAAACCGCGAAAATTTGTCAAGGGGGAAGGAGGTGAGATATTGACATAATTCGACAAACTGCACTGAATAGGTATAATGCGCATCTTTTGATGAAAAATTTTTTTCTCTAGTCTTATAGTCTTCGAGAACGGTGTCGACGGACATGTCTATATCGACGCGACTATTGCTCCTGACCATTTTTGCCCATAGAACATATAGTCTGCCACGCCTTCTACTGCCTGTTACATACATTGCACAAATCTATAATACCGTCATTATCATATCATAGTGGAATAAGTATAAGATGCGCCAACTCTTAGCAGTTGCCTCTTTTTAGTTGCCGCACGCTCAGTTAGTATGCTTTTAACATTTGTGGTGAGTGCACGAGTCAGTGCAGAGGCATGAAATTTTATTTATTTATGTCTTATTTTTATACATACCCTGCAGGAAATTGGTCTACTAGTAACAGCTTCAACTGGTTGTAGGACTGGTGCAAAAAAGAGTTGGAAAAAAAACAGTTACGGAGAGCGCGCTGTACTCGATGCTCTCAATGTTTATTTGTGTTCGCTTAATTTCTCTGAATAAGCCTTAGTACTTTGTGCTCTTTGCCCTTTTGTATATACACATGAAAAACAACAAAACGAATGTTGCTGCACAAAATATGCGTCATTATGCGTCAGTGCAAAATGCGAAGTTATACGAAGTTGGTAAGTGCTGGTAGTATTTTATGGTTTTAATTAATTAATTAATTTTTTATTATTTTTTACTAAAGCAATTTTGTTTCATGCAGATTAATTCGGAATGCTGGAATGTTTTCAGAATACATTAAAATTGTTTGATATGTTGACTATTCTATTTAGTAAGTAAATGGTGTCTAAAACTTATTCTTTTATACAATACATTTGTATATAAAAAAGCATTTTTCAAATTTGCTTGTTTTTTATTTTCAGTGCTTAAAGTCAAGGCGCCCAGCAAACCGTGAAAAAGTGATAAAAAAAATATAAATTTTATAATTAAATTTTAAATAATTAAAGCATAAAATGTTTATGAATAAGGTCAAAATAAATGGATGAACACTGTACTTGTTTTACTCACGGGCGGAATAGACTGAATTTTTACCGATATGAAAGATACTAGGAGCATTCCACACGCAACAGAAGTGGGGTGTAACAATACACACCGAACTGGTATGCATCCATGACCCAATTACTAGTCATATACCACTCGCAACCAGTTCATATGACAGCTTCGTGTTAAACATACCACTTTGAAGTCAAACAAAAATACTAGTTATGGACCATAAAATCATTCTTTTTTTCTGGTTGAAAAGTGGTTCCGAACTAGTATACTTTCCTGCAAGGTACATGAACATATATGCGCATTTTTTTTAGCATTACCTTTTATTATTACTTGTTTAGATGTTAAACAATAATAAAACAGCATTTTGGTTAAATTGATTTTTTTTTCGGCAAAGCAACAACACAAAGCACATAGACATGTATGTACATATGTATACATGCATGCGAGTATGTAAAAAAATCATATTTCTCTCACGGTCTCTCGCTGACAAAAACCGTGGCAACGACAGCGGCAACCGTAAGAAGAAGAGTTGGCGCACCATATACTTATTCCTCTATGACCCATATTAAATTTGAAAACTAATAAGCTGTACATTCGTTATTTTCCGAACGGGAATTGTTTTTATAAAAATTGTTAATGTTTACATTGTCTTTGTAAATTAATTAACGATTCATATAAAATGTATTTAGCTGATGAACAATCTTCTTATAAAGGTGTCTTTTGCCATTTACTTTTCATTCCGACTGCTAAAAGGCGTTCCTTTCCATAACGAATGGTTAAGAAACCAGCACACCAAAACCATTCCATTCCATTCCGAACAGGCCTAAATGTCTTCTTTTCTCAGTAGTATTGGTTGTAGAAATTTGAAACTGATAGTTAAAATGTAATTTGCAGTAAACAATTTTAAACTGGATACCTTAATTTATTGTAACAGTCAATATAGGGGTAACAGTGGGAAGTTTAAGTACATATAGGTATAAAAGAGGAGAGAAGAATGCCAATATTATTTTAGTTTGAATATAACAAAAAAAAATGATACTCCAAAAATAAAAACATCAAATATGTAAAAATTTGGCTATCGTTTTTTTTAAGAAAATGTTTGAAGAAAACGATTCGAACAAAAAAAATTGATGCATGATGATGTCGGGACGGTACCCGACAGTGGAATACCCTTTACGAATTCCTGTGCAAATTGTTATATCGAGGTTATTAACGTAACTTGACTGCGAGGGGTGGGGGGTTTGATTCGGCAAAATGTCAACAATGTAAGTTTATAAACTTAATTTGAGTCTTCGTAGCAAATTTGGTCGCTCTAACATAAATGTTAACCTTAACCTTAAAATTTTGTTTACGTTTAAAGGAGGAGGGGCCTAAAGTTGCCACATTATTACCTACTGCTTTTAAAGTTTCTATCCGATTAATTATTACACAGCTTTTACACAGCACATGCACAGTAATATTGTGCATAACAGTGCCAAGTTTCAATTGGATAGGTTTTATAGTGTGAGTGTAAACAGCGAAAATCTGTCACGGGGAAAGTTGGTTGTTATGTTACCCCCCATATCGACTTGAAAATGCGCATCATTTGGTAAAATTTTTTTGTTCTAACTTATAGTTTATGAGAAAGCTGCGTCCTTCTGCCTGTTACATACATTGCACAAATTTATAATACCCTTTTACACTTTGTGTACAGGGTATAGAAAGGATATCACCGCCTCAGAACGATTACGTTACTTTTCGGTCCGTCGCTGCTAGAAACATTAAAAAGTTTCTACTTTGTCGTAGACAGAGAATAAAATCATGGAATCAGTGAATCCAATCACATTTTTCGACATTTTGGATGGCAGCTATTTGTGCACAAATGTATAAACTGGTAAAACCAACTTATTTTTTTGTATCTGTATCTTAGTTCATTTTTTCCTACTCTTTACATATAGTTTCCGTACAAAATATTGGAAAATGTGAATCCATCCTACACAAAATGTGAATCCGTGTCTTCGCGTTCTTTCGTTTGTTTGAGATCTTCATTGCATCACATTGTAGTTCATTGCATCATGCGTGCGGGCTATGGAAGAACATGACTGTTAACATGTATTTGTGGCTCACAGCCATGGAATAATATTTAATTACAATTTTATATTATATATTGTAATTATTAATCCATGCCCACAGCTCAGTGGCTCATATAAATCATAGAGAGAGAGAGAAAAAAAATTTATGGATTTTAATTTGCAGTCGGACTTCGACTGAGGGGTTACCACGCTATAAGTATATTTTCTTTAAAATTGGGAGGCATTTCCAAAAAGCTTAATATTTCTGGACTATAATTATTTGATTCAATTTCCCATCTTGTTCTGGCATGTCTTAAAGATGCAAGAAGAGTATCTGAAGATGCCGCCAACATATATGTAAATACACAATACTCACCAGGTCAAAATATTACGGAAAAGTATGAAAACGGCCAGAGCACAAGTTATGATGAAGAAAACGCTGTGTAGTGAGGAGAGCCATAGAGGATGCTGCGGTGCTACGACGACGCCACCCAGAAGCAAACGTTCGGCTACGGTGTCCGCCGCGGATACAAGTGGTGAAATCTGTTGCTGCTGTGGCGGCGTCGATGGCAACGCATAAACTGGCTGAATGAAGACGCTGCTTGATGTTGAGGCGGTGACGGTGGACGCCGTGGACGTGGCCAAGTTGACGGGTGCGGATTGTTCGTAGGGTATATGGAAGGATCCGCTTACAGAGGGGGAGTTTAACAGCGGTGCAGTGTCGGCAGTTGATTGATTTGGCGGCTTGAGGACAGGCATTGAATGTTGAGCATTTAGCATGACGGCGTTTTATTATTTGATTAGAAAAGTTGTGTAATATGTTAAAGAATAAAACAAAGTAACACTTAATGGTCGATTCTACTATTTTTTGGTCTGTCGCGTAATTCTTCTTTTTGTTCAGTTTGGTCCTTGCTTCTGTTGTCCTTGACATTTAAAGCACTTCGATTTTTCGTAGCTCTGTAGGTTAATTAGAGTCTACACTAAATAACATTGATAATTAGCATTAACCATTTTTTTAAATTTATTATATGCATTTGTTGTTAAGTACTATGTACTATGAAAAACAATTTATTGCTGTTATTTAAATTGTTGGTCTTGCTTTGAATTATTGTTAGGTTGTTCATAAGTGAGTGAACAAAAAGTAGTTCACCCAAGTGAACAAGTGAGTTCGTTCTTTTTAAGTGGTTTCTTTTTTGTTCAGTCACTTGTTCTTGTTCACTCACTTGTTCTTATTTGCTTAGGCGCCTTTTACACGAAGAGAGAAATTCAAGCGAGGATGTGTGATTTTTATCTCACACGTTTGTAGGCACGGTAACGTTGCCCGTCAGTTGTCTCGCCTGCGACTGTGTGACTTATTTCATATAAGAATGAATTCTAATATTGGGCGAGATTTTGTTAGAGATTTTTATACCCTGTACACAAAGTGTAAAAGGGTATTATAAATTTGTGCAATGTATGTAACAGGCAGAATAAGGCGTGGTAGACCATATGTTCCATGGGCAAAAATTATCACAAGGAATAGTCGAGTCGATATATCCATGTCCGTCTATCTGACCAGTCTCGGAGACTATAAGAGATAGAGACACAAGATTTACACAAAAAATTTCGCATTTTCCTTACCCAGGGCAAGTTAGTCGAATTGTGTTGATATCTTACCCCGTTTCCCTGTGACAGAATTTCGCGATATACACCCACCCCATGGAAGCTTTCCAATTCAAATTTGGCATAAGTTGTGTAGAAATTATCAAGATCGGATAGCAGCTTTAAAAGATATAGGATATAATATGCCGATTTTAGACTCCTCCTCCTATAAACTGCAACAGAATTTCTCTTTTTAAAGAAATGTGAAAATGGCCCAATTGGTGATACCAAACGTAGCTAGTGTGCTCACTACCTGGTCCTTCCAGCGAAGGCATGGTCTGCCCTTTCGTCGCCTTCCTTCGTCCGTAACATTGTAGACCATTCTCGCAGCAGCTTTTTCATACATACGCACAACATGAACTAGCCAGAGCAGCCGCTGGATCTTAATTCGCCTGACTATGTCAGTCAGCGTCATCACCCATGCTTCAGCGCCATACAGCAAAACGGGAAGGATGAGCGTCTTGTAGAGTGTTAGTTTCGTCTGGTGGTCTTTACTACTCATTTTTCTACTGAGACCAAAGTAAAATCTATTGGCAAGAGTGATTCTCCGCTTGATCTCCATGCTGACATCGTTTTTCATCGTGACGGTGGTGCCAAGGTAGAAGAAGTCCTTGACATTATCAAAAATAATGTTTTCAACATCAATCTTAGAATCCAACCGCTGTGTCTCTTTACTCGAAGAAAAGACATACTTTTTCTTGCTTGCCGCATATAATAGCCGCAAAGGCTCCAGTAACTGCTCGCTTTGTACGACCAATGATATCGATATCATCTGCGTATGCAAGCAACTGGACACTCTTATAGAACATAGTTCCGTTCCTATTTCCTTCGGCCTTTCGCAACACAGACTGCATCACAAAGTTGAAGAGGTTGCAAGAGAGGGCATCGCCTTGTCTGAAGCCTCGCTTGGTATCTAAAGGCTCGGAGATGCTCTTTCCAACCTTGACAGAGCTGCGCGTGTTTCTCAACGTCATTCTGCATAGTCGTACCAACTTTGCAGGGATACCAAACTCACACAGTGCGGCAAATACGCGATCCCTCAACGGGCTATCAAATGCTGCTTTATAATCAACAAAGAGGTGGTGGGTGTCGACTTGTTCTTAATGGGTCTTTTCCAGGATTTGGCGTAGTGTGAATATCTGGCCTATGGTGGACTTACTAGGCGTAAGGCCACAAAGACAAGGTCCTAATGCCTAATTCTAAAATGTATAAGTGTTAAGCAAGACAAACATCATTCGTAAATTGCACCTTCCGCATTGACGATCGAATAAAAGGGAAAACAAGTATCAAATATGTCGTCAAGCGACTGAGTTATCGTACCACCTATAAATCTAACTTGGGTGTGACCTCAACCTTAGTGTCGTCTGCCAGCTGGGATACTCAATTATTTTAGAGTTTGACACATAGACAAGAAGAGAACCGCAAATTACTTTTAATATTCCACTCATCAGGCAGTGCCAGTAGCACCACTACACTACTACTTCCAGCACGCTTCTTTCGGAATGCGAAATAAGAAGGGAAACCCCAGCGATTCACGAACCAAAACCACATGAAAAAGTACGTGCCAACAACGTTCCACAAAAATAGCTGAAAAAACCAACCCTCTTGCACAATTCTTCCTATTTTGTGTGCGGCGCACAAAACCAAAAGTTTTTATATTCTTAAACAGCTGCAAACATCAAGCAATATGTACATACATGTGCACACGCATATATTTTATTTTACGGGTTGATTGAAATAACACGCGTTGGCACAACCCCCCTCATTGACGTTTGCAACAGACTTAAAAATAGTACCTCAAAAAAGAGCGAGAGTTGGCAGACGACTCTTACCTTGTAATTCTTATACTACTATTATCAACATGATACATCATGGCGAATCGATTCGACAAAGTTCATCTGTAGGGAACAGAGAACTGCAAAGCGTACAAAAAACGTAGACGCAAACGTATAGCGTACAGCTCACTGCACAAAGCAAGTATGTTTGATTAACGTACTATTTACCAATACGTTGTTGTGAGTAGGCGTCATTTTGAGTAGACGTCATTTTGCGTATGAAGTAAATTTCATACGTTCATTTTTTTGTCTTATGACTGCGCTATCGACCTATCGAAACCAAAACAAAAAATTTCGTGCAGACAGTCGGGACGGTGCCCGTCAGTGGAATACCCTGTACCCTTTTCTTTTTTGTAACTCTCTTTTTCGGGAAAATTCGCATCTTTTGGCAAAATTATTTTTGCTCTAACTCTTATAGTCTCTGAGAAACACGTTACGACACAGACAGATGGACAGACAGACATTGCTATATCGACTCGGCTACTGCTCCTGATCATTTTTGCCCATAAAACACATGGTCTGCCACGCCTCTTTCCGCTTGTTACCTACATTGCACAAATCTATAATACCCTTTTATACTCTGTGTACAGGGTAAAAAAATGTTGCCCAACTACAAAAAAACAAACATTCGACAATCCCTAAAATCGCGTTGAGGCCTCAAATAGAGCGTATGCACAGCATCGTTTAAATGCGTCGAATGCTAACTATAACAACGGAAAATACGTGCTTTGGCGTAGTTTTACTTACGCTCGTCTACTACTTTTCCTTATACCCTGTTTTGACTTCTACGTTGAACTATTCCGACGCTAAAAAACCTTAGGGGCTTAGTGAGCGTAGCGAGCAGGGGGCGTAGTCCCCTAGTACTACATAAAAGATTATTATCGTTACCATGGGGTATGGTAACCCTCCTCCGCCCTCGCCCACGTATTCACATCATATTTATTAAAAAGGGTCAAAAAGGAGTACAAAATAACTTTTATTTCTGCCGAAATAATCTTTGAATAACCAAAAATTTTTAATTCAAACCATTTATTTACCCATTGCACTCCGTTCAAAGTTTGTATAACATTCATCAAACGCTTTTCTTGATATGCAAATACTATACATGTGTATTTACACTTCTTTTTTGCCATTTTAAATAAATTTTGTTTCGGACTCTTATATATATTAATATGTGTATTTGCACTTGTTTTTTATCATTTTAAATAAATTTTGATTCGGACTCTTACATATTAATACTTATGTCAACTAAAATAAGGAAGATCTAGTTATTGCATGTTCTATTTGCCTATAAAACAATGGATTCGGGCTCGCTAAACTGTTTGTTTTTCCGACGTCGATTCGCCTTGATTTTGCTGAGTAGACTATAAGCCTGTTGAACCTCTATAAAGCGCTGATGTGCCAATTTACGCTGCTCTTCATCCTTGACCTTGTCGGGATGAAACTCCTTCGAGAGCTTGCGATAGGCTGCAGTGATATCTGACTGTGATGCAGTAGCGCTAATTCCCAGCACTTTATACGAATTTCGTTCACCATCTACGTCCATGCTCTCGAATATCTCCTTCCAGGTCTCATACCAGCCATGATGCTGTGCATAGTTATAGGTATCGCGAAGCGCTTGCTGCAGATCGGTCCACCAAGCTGATGCCAGAAAATTATTAAGTGCTTCGTGTATGGGAACTTCGCCGCCATTGTCATCCTGTATGGTGCCATTAAAGTAGATGAAGCAGCCCCAAAGCCCAAAGTATATGCACATGGCACCCGAAATTTTCAATGAGCGCTCACAGACTCCGTGACGTTTGGGAGGAGTCCGACGCCATTCTTTGGCTATAGAGTCAAAGACTAAAGCTGAAATTAGCGCCGTGAAGAGCAACGTGTAAGTCTCATCATATATGATGTATCGACTAGGATATGCCAAAAAGGCAGCTATGAGACATTGCCATAACGCTCCTCGCTCGCGTCCAATATTGCCCACAGTCCAAACCCCCAGCGCAATGAAAAAGGATATGCACCAATGCAGAAAGCTCCAATCAATGCCAGCCACAATAGTTTGCGGTATAGCCATAGACATCAACTGTCCAAACAGATAGCCCACCATTACTTGACCCAGAAAGCGTTTGGCTGAGTAGGGCGGACGTGGAAAGGCACGTAGGCGGGCCACAAATGCTTCGACAAAACGTGGATCTTCATTGGCCTCGCGCACGTATTCCGGTATCATAAAGATCTCGCTAAACCAGCCAATGCCGCAATAGCCGCCTAAGGTGCACCACCAAATAAATCCATGTCGATCGCGATGCAAGTAAAAATGATGCAGTCCAATAAGGCCACCAAATAGCCATAATATATAGGCCACAAGCACAGATTTTTGCCCAGGCAACATATTAGCCTCTATGCCTGGCTGTCCATTTAATTTTAGGTGTGTGGCCTTGCCCTTGGCCCCTTTGTTACTGGCCACAGTTTGTTTGGTGCCCATGTTCAGATTCTGTTCAATAATTGCATTGTATTTAATACGCTACTTAACTTGTGTTAGTCAATTGTCTTAATTTACCTGAAAACCCTAGTCTTGGGTCGCCGCGCACGCTCAGTAATTTTATTTTATAGTAATTCAACAGATAGCAAGTCAGCCTATCCTCCAACTTTCTCTTTTCACAAATTCTTTTCACGTAGCAAAAATAACAAGAAACAATCGCAGCTGCACTGATGCGGTTACTTCTTATTGGTTCTCTTATTTGCTTATTATTTATTCACGGAAACTATTTGTTAACATGACACGCTTCACTAATAATGCGTCTGATATTTCTAAAAACAAACTGGCAATTTTTTAGTTTATTTTGTTTTATTATTATTCGAGCACAGCTTAGAATGACTGTTCGGCTTAGACTTTCTTTGCCGTATAAGACAAGTTTGAACTACCTGCAAGACTTCCAATGTTTACAGTGTTTTCGTAGCCGATCTGGCAACGCTATATTGCTCTTAGTGCTGTGAAATTTCGCTTTTTTGGTAACGAATTACATTAAGCTGGCTTTAGATTCAAAAATTTTTTGGAAATGTGCATGGAGGCATACCAGAGAGCCGCCCGCACAAGCATATGCAAAATATTTTGCAAGCCATCAGCTGACAAATACTGCATAACCTTTTCTCTCTCATTTCGAAAGAAGTACTAATAAAATAAGTATACTTATTCCACTATGAGCTGAAGTGCTACTGCAAACCAACTGGACACCCTTATAGAATACAGTCCCGTTCCGATGTACTTCGGCCTTTTGCAACACATTCTCCAACAAAAGGTTGAAGAGGTCGCAGGAGAGGGCATCGCCTTGTCTGGATCTTTGCTTGATATCAAAGGGATCGGAGAAGCTCTTTCCCACCTTGACGGAGCTGAGTGGGTTGCTCAACATTATTCTGCATAGTCGTATCAATTTTGCAGGGATTCCAAACTCCGACAGTGCGGCATATACGCGATCAATCAATGGGCTATCAAATGCTGCCTTCGCGGTTTAAAGCTGGCAATATTATTTAACAATAAAAATACTCCTTTTAGTCAAAATCGTATCACATTTAATATTTTAATTGACTTGAATTAATATTTCTTGCGACACACGTGTCTACGTGTGTCTAATAGCTTTTGCTGCCACAAACTGAGCGTCATGTGAATCTTATTTGTATCTGTTTCGCATCTAAATAACAGCGTTTTGTCGGGTTGATTATTGCATTTCACTCGTATGCGATATCATATACGAGAGTTTGGTCCGCTCGGTAGTAGTGAACTGCAGCACTGCGTAGTCGCGCGCTTTCCACCAGTCTAGGTATCGCCTAGAGTGATGTTTGAATTCGAAATGAAAAGAAAACATTGAATGAAAATATAAAAAACGTTTTTTGAGGTTTTCATTGACGTATTGATTGTTAAGTCTCGTTTTCGGCATTACTTCTCGTCTCTCCACCATTATTGCAATTTGATAAACCCCTCGTCCCTAGTCACTTATGAACAACCCATATTTAATTTTTATCCCAATTTGTTTTTTGTAAAAAGGATCAAAATAAAGTTATTAGTTACGCTGTATTTAAAATTGACTTTATTAGATTACATTCACTTAAAATGGCTACAACTATAAAAAGTATTAATTTAATTTGACACAATAAGTTTACATACATATAATTAATGCGTCTATAGATACACAATGTATAATAATACATAATTGTATTGTATTGCATATATATAGAAGTTTTGACAAATATAACTAAGAGCTTATGCAAGTTAAATAATTTAAATAATTGTTAACTTAGGCGCCTGTTATATCGTCCGAAATTTGTCTCGTCTGCAATCCTGCAGACCAATTGCTTGATATTAGAATGCATTCTAATAGCGAGCGAGAATTTGTAAGATTATTCCCTATCTCACTTGAAAATCTCAATGCTTGTAACAAGCGCCTTAGGTCTTATATAGAAAAGGAGCACAATACGTTGATGGGCAGCGCAATAAACCCCAATAAAAAAAATGTTGGCTTAATAAATTTAAGATCAACTACTAGTTAAAAAAGTTGAGTGAAGTTAATTAATTTACCAAGAACCTGAATACTTTAGTTATTCTTTTTCTTGGGCTTCTTTGGGTTACGTGAGCGGGACTTGGCCTTGCACAGCGGGCATATGGGCGCATTACGATGTATTTGCTGATGGCAAGACAAACATGACTTCATAGGAGGTGGCTGCTGCCTTAGATTCACATTAAAGTCCGACCGAAAAGATGGATGATGCCCAATACCAATAGAAGGCGATTGCTGCAACCGATTTGTAGCTGGTGGCGGTGGCGGAGGGGCCGAAAAGTCACCTTTACTCAGGCGCGCTGCAGCCACAGCAGCACCCGCACTGCCCGCTCCAGGCGGTGCCGGCGGCATAAATGCATGACCAGGACCTCCAGCACCTCCGCTGGGAACTGCCGATCCGCTACCAGAACCAGTGTTACCTGCGCTTGGTGGTAACGCGGTCACAGTAGCCTCTGGCATCAGGGGATGGCGTGCGTGAGGGCGTGCCAACGATGTTGATTGCGTAGCAGCCGCCGCAGCGGCAGCTGCTGCAGCAGCCGCAGATTGCGCGGCAACTTTGAGAAAATTAGTTTGAAAACGATCCTTAGATATGGGACTTCCCTCTTCTTCATGTAGGTCCCGCAAGGGACTGAGACCGAGATAGTCGCGCCGCATGTGGTCAATTTGGTACTTCAGTGCAAGATATTCTTCGTACACACGATTGGCCATGTCAAAAGATCTCGTTTGATTCTCTTTTGTTTGCTTGATAATATTCTCCATGTCATTTATGTCGGCGTGTATTTGACGCAGTTCCTCTACATGTGACATTTTCTCCTCCAGTAAATGCTCCATTTCTTTTCGATATTCATCCAGACATTTCTCCTCATCATCGCTCAGTTTAACCTCTTTGATAATGCGCACCTTAAGCTTTTCCAGCGCCAAGGTCTTGTCGCGGATGTCTTTGATGGCCTCCAGCTTGGCGTAATAGTGGCGTTCATTGGAGCTGGAAATCTCGCTGGTGGCCATTTTGAGTTATTTCTGGTGTATTACTTATATTTTTTTTATACTTCATAAATATGTGCAATTTTAAAATTGCAATTCATTCATTGAAGGGCGGCTACTTCAATAAAACTTTTTTAATCTATCTTATAAGCAACTTTTTATTGAAGAAAATATTTTTTTTTATTTTTGTATGCTTTTTCACTTTGCTTTGTGTACTTTAGTAGAGATTGGTGGCATTTGCTAGAGCTGGTATTAACTTTTTCGATACACTTTATATGTGCAACCTAGTAGGCCTATCGATTTATTTTAAAATATCGATAAGAGCTTAGTTGCCGACAGCCCATATTACAACTCAGAAATTTTTCTAGAAACAACACAGCCTTATAGATTTGCGTGAACCAATAATTTAATTTATTTTCTACTTGCAAAATGGCTCCACCTATGCAGCATGCAGACTTGGAAAAGCTTAAGGGATTTATTGATTTTGTAAAATTGAATCCCACGATTCTTAATATGCCGCAGCTTGCCTTTGTTAAGGAATTTATTGAAGAGTTTGGTGGAACAATCCCGCAAGGTGATTTCAAGATGCCCGAAGCGGGGTAAGTACAGTAAAGTAAATTACGAAAGTTACATACATGCATATGTATGAATATGCATATACCACACACGCAAGATACACTCTCAGTAAATGTGCTTATTTACTTTTTTCTTAAAAGAAAATGCCCATTTGGCGGCAGTGCCGGCACCGACCAAAAATCTGCTGATGAGGCAGCGAACGATGTAGATTCTAATGAAAGTGATAGCAGCGCATCTCTTTCAGATCCAGAATCTGATGTGGAACTGGACATGGAAGGTAGGTATTCGAAAAACGACATTCAATCAAAAGCAACTTGAATTGCAAATGTCGCGTATTCTTATTAACCACAGGCGTCATTAAGGCCGACAGCGAGCCCGACCAACCCATGGGCGATTCAGAAAAAAATCCTACCGATGAGGAAATCGATGAAGCCGGTAATTTGCGCTCTCAAGCCGCTAGCGCCTATAGCGAGCAAAATTTTGAAGAGGCCATAAATCTCTATACCAAAGCTATAGAGCTAAATCCAGGCAATGCTCTGTTCCATGCCAAGCGCGGTCAGGCCTTTCTTAAGCTCAAGAAGCCCAATGCTTGTATTCGCGATTGCAACAAGGCCTTGGAACTGAACTGCGATTCAGCGGCAGCTTACAAATTCCGTGGACGCGCTCATCGTCTCTTAGGCAAATTTGAGGAGTCGGCTCAGGATTTGCGTCAGGCCTGCAAGCTTGATTTTGATGAGGAGACTGATGAGTGGTTAAAAGAAGTCACACCAAATGCAAAGAAGATTGAACAACATCGAATTAAACACGAGCGCAAACAGGCAGAGCGTAAGATCAACGAGCGTGAACGTGCTCAGCGCAAGGCACGCAAGGCACAGGCAAAGCAGAGTACTACAGCTGGCGCTAGTTTTCCAGGCGCTGGTTCTTTTCCAGGCGCTGGTTCTTTTCCAGGTACTGGTAGTTTTCCTGGAGCTGGCGTTTTCCCGGGCGGCGCTAAATTTAACATGGCCGATTGGATTTCGGCCATGAAAGATCCAGAAATTGCAGCAGCTTTTCAAGATATAACACAAAATCCAGCTAATGCCACTAAATATATGTCGAATCCGAAAATTGCCAATTTGGTAAATTTTCTATTCCCAAAAGGAGGCGATGAATCCGATACAGCCGGTGGATTTTCCTTTAAAGACGCCAATGCTTCGGCTGATACTGCTAATAATTCAAATGAAAGCAGCAAAAAGCCAGAGGCTCCTAAAAAAGGCTCAGCTAATTTCGTAGACGATGGACTTGATTAATATCGCAACCCTACAATAACAAAATCTAAAAAAAAAAAAAAAAAACGAAAAAGTAAGGAGCAACAGAAGAACATCGTACACGAAACAGAGCAAGACGGCAAGAATTCAAGCTACATGCATAAATAGTTCTGAGATGAATATAGCATTACAAATTATTGATGCACTTAGTATTTTTTAAAGTTAATTTAGTTTGCCTATTCAAAGAAAATAAAAAGAAGTTTCCTTATAAAGATTAACGCTAATTGTTGGCATAGTTGAACTATAGGACAAGTAAAAACCAACATATATTCATAATATTTAAAGAAAACTAGCTCTAAATTTAACAAAGCACTTTAAAAAATACGTGAACACATATAACACTAGTTTATTATGACAAGAAGCAGAGTAAAAATCCCTTTTGTTAAACAAAATTGTACTAAATAAGGTTTGAATAATCATAATAAATACATAAAATAAAAATTACTTAATACTAATCAACAAATGCATTTAGCCATACCCAAATTGTATACTCCCACTAAAACAACTACACCAAAGAAGGCAAAGGATTCACTAATACAAGTTGAAAATAAACTAAATTAGAATTCGAAATAAAATAAATGTTTTCTATGGAAACATCGTAACGGTCCTAATTGGTCCTAATGCAGCGCAGTAAAAGCAAATGCAAAATTTTTATTTTTTTTCATAAAAAAATCTGGGTTGTTAAGGAAACAAGAGTCCAGTTATGAGAAACAGATGGTCATTTCTGTTGCGTCTTCTAGCAAGTTAATGGAAACGACATCGGTGTACATATGTTCTAAATATGTATAATAATACATATCTGGTTTTTTCGAATAGAAATTCTTCCGTTCGTAAGAATGAAGAGACTCAAAAGAGCCAGGAACCTTTGGTTCATTTTACAATCTCTACTACACAACTGTACCAGAGCTAATTCGTAAGAAAAATATGAACCCTTCTATAAACATACTAATACTCTTGTTTATAGTATAAATTCTTTAAGACAAGTGGTTTTCGAGATATCGACATTCATACGGAAGGAGGAACAGACGGACATGGATATTTCGACATCTGATCATGTTTGATCCTGAAACATATGGTCTGCTACGACTCCTTCTGCCTGTGACATACATTGCACAAATCTATAATACCCTTTAACACTTTATGAACAGGGTATATAGAAAGTTAAGTAAAATAAAACAAAACCAAATCAGCATCAAAGGCCAGGTGGATGTGTGTTTTTTAACGATGTTCACGGACTCACATCAAGAATGTAGCCTAAAATGAACGATAAGGCGAATCAAGGAAAGATAAGATAGAAAAAGACACAGAGAAGGCGAATTACTAAATAATTCATTATAGTTAGTACAAAGAACTTGCAAGTGTAACAGACATAAATGACAAAAACTACGATGAATAGAAAATATAACCTGGCTAAGAAGATAAGAGGAATCTATAAGACCAAGAATTATGTAGAAATAAAATACCGTGGTAGATTCTACGATTAGGGCAATTTTAAAAGCCGAAATCTATCATGATTAGAAAGCAAGCGGATGTTTCGATACCAATTTAAGCTGCGAAACGCAAACAGAAGGAATTGCTTTTGAAGTAACTCAATCGTATCCTGATAGTGGCAATATTGGAGACTCCAAAAACAGGATCAATATTCAAGAATAGGACGGACGAGGGCAGTGCAAAGAAGTTTGGTTGTATAGGGGTCATTAAACTATTTGGACCAACGTTTAATAAATGCGAGAACCCCTCTAGCTTTGTTAGCAATATCGACAATGTGTTTATCAAATTTATGCCTGTGATCAAATAAAACATCGAGATTACAAACAGTTCAAATATTTTTAGGAATAAAGGATAATCTAGGAATTTGGCATTGTTAAGAATTAACAGCTAACAATTAAAACTTTACACCACATTTGCATGTTATTGAAATCGTCCTGAAGACGTAAATATACATGTCATTCGTGGAGAATGAATATTGCTCTTACACAATTTAGACTCATTAAAAAATTTTGTAAAGTCGGATGATAGGCATCCCTGCATGTACAGTAAGTCCAATTCACCCATACTCGGTCCACAATTCAATCATAAGCGCGATTATTTACACCAGCACACTTAAGATGCGCAATATTGTTGCATAGCCAAAAGGTGAGAAATTCTTCTGGAAAGCAGTCTAAAATCTCTACAGAAATTTGTTGATGCGCCTGCAGGGCTAGACATTTCGGTTTCGACGAAATTTCATTGGAGCTGGAATTCTCGCTGGTGGCCATTTTGAGTTATTTCTGGCGTATTACTTATATTTTAATTTTCTTATATCCTTAATATTCGTCGTCGCCGTGGTTGGACTCACAGATGTGGAAAAGTATTCTTTCGATGTCAAGGATTTCGTATATCTTATCACCACCGTCACAATGAAGAACGATGTTAACATGGAGATCAAGCGGATAATCACACTTGCCAAGAGATATTGCTTTGGTCTCAGTTGGCGAATGAGTAGTAGAGACGACTTTCGCAAGACGAAACTAACATTCTATAAGACGTTCATCCTTCCCGTTTTGCTTTATGGCGCTGAAGCATGGGTAATGACAATGCCATTGGAGTGTTTGTTGGAGCAACTGTGAGCTGATTTCTGTTTGGTAACTTAAGCAGTTGTGCGGCCAATTAAAAAAATATGAAACGACTGTATTAAAACACATTTTAATTGCATTATGGAACAGAAAATATCACATAAAACCCAACAACCCCGCAAAGTTCTCCTTAGCTAAAAGAACCTTTTTGAAAGGCCCAATTAGTCATATAATGATACAAACTGAATTCACATACATCTTATAAAATGCCGGTATTGACCCTAACTTTGTGCAACTAGGCCCGAATGATAACTTTATAATAAGCAAGACGGATATAAAAAATATGTTATGCAGACAGTCGGGACGTTGCCCGACAGTGGAATACCCTGTACCCTATTTTTCTCCATAAAAACTAAATCCAGCATACGGTGAAGTGGGAAAGAAAGTATCTACTTTTATGTCTCTTTTCAGAAGTTCAATATGACTAAGCAATTTCCTATTGGGAAGTTCCAATTGAGAAGTTTTCCTATTGGGAATTTTGTGACTTCAGTATTCTAATGGCAATGTCGTTCGAAATTGAAATATACTATATGAAATATGACTATAACTTTTGATGTACTAATCTGATTTAGATCATTTTTTTAACGTAGATAAACATAACCACTGTCAAACTTCGAGTTGACGCGAAAGTCTGCTAGGGGGAAACGGGGGCAGATATCAAACCAATTCGACAAACTTCACCTTTCTTGGGATTACTCGCAACTTTTGGTAGAATTTTGTGTCTGTAGCTCTTATGGACCAATCGCTACCCGATTTTCGCTCTCTCGATGCTCACGTTCGAGCATTTTACGAGCATTTTGCGCGTGTCTCGCTTATATAATGCTTGACGGAGCGCTAGTCACATTTTTATCGCAAAACACTCGGTGCAAAGCTCGCATGCGAGCTCATTTGTGGGACTTTCGCAAACGATCGCATGTTGATGAAAATAAAAAAATCGGGTTGGATGATCTTGATACGACATTTAGTATGTTTTTAATCACATTTAAAACTTTAAAAGTCTTCATTTAGAGAAAAAAATATATATTAAAAGCAAACTAGACATCACAAATTAATTCAACGATTTGACAAAATAAATGTATGCAGGCAGTCGGGACGGTGCCCGACAGTGGAACACCCTGAATTTCTGTCCAAGTTTATATATCGAGGTTATGGGCGTTACTAAGGTAACTGGACTGTTGGTGGTGAGGGGTTGATTCCGAAAAATGTCATCAATGTTTGGTTTATAAGCTTAAGATGCGTCTTCGTACCATATTTGGTGGCTCTAACATAAATGTTAACCTTACCATTGCTGTAAAATGTAACCTATTTCTTTTAAAGTTTCTATCCGATTTTTAATTTTGATACAGCACATGCACAGTATTGGATAACACTGGGATTGGATAACTTTTATGGTGTGTGTGTAAACCGCGAAAATTCCTCACGGGGGAAGGGGGTAAGATATTGACATGATTCGATAAACTTAATTTGCTTGACACAAATGCGCATCTTTTGGTAACATTTTTGTGATATAAACGAATTTCGAAAGCTGACAGAAGGACAAACGCCTTGCCTGAGCGTAAATACACAGTGCTGATTCTTTGTGCTATTGACTGCAATATTCCTCCCTAAGGACCACCAGCCAAATTAATCCAGGAAATCCTGCATGACAGCCGCCGCTTCATTAGGAAAAGCCTAGCTGGACATAAAGTCAGTGTCATCAGCATATGTGGCTATCATCGAGTTTGGTGCAGATGGCATTTGTAATTCAGCAGTGTACAAAGTGTACAGCAGAGGGCCAAGAACACTGCGGCACACCAGCTCTAAAGCAACCCATCCTGCACCTCAATCTGTCAATTTTTGTATCGAAGCGTTGAAGGGTATAGGCGCTATTAAGGTAACTGTGCTACGGGGGTAAGGGGGGTTGATTCCGAAAAATGTCAACATTGTTTGGTTTATAGGCCTAACATGAGTCTACATACATTTCCATAAAAAGTGCAATTTTGTTTCAGTTTGTAGGAGAAGTGGCTTTAAATTGACTCATTATTACCTACATATATCTTCTATAGAAGATCTCTCACAAAATTTGAAGAAGGGTCGTCGGCACCAGGCAAACAGCAACAGACTACATTCGACTCTCTTATTATTACTCTTAACTCGCTGTTATTCTCTTATCTTTATGTTGTTACTTTTGGCGCAACGCATACATGTATAATTTGTTTTGGCGTAGTCTAGAAGCAACTTTCAAGTGAGTCACAACTTATAAAAAGTGAGTAGAATAATAAAAGGAAAATACAACAAATAAACAAAGCAAATAATAATAATAATAAACATTTAATAGTAATGAAATGTGCAAAGCAGTTTACGGTTAGGGGCAGAGTTAAGGCCACATTCCAATATGTATCTAATGTTATGACGTCAGCGCCATATACGAATTGACTGAGTCGATGCGGGCGCAGTTTTTGCTGCGGCTGCTTGCTACTTAGTATAACTTGTTGTGTTTGGTTTTGTATACCCTTTAAGTAGTAAAGTATTATGCGTTCATTGGGCAGTGTGGAGTAGATGCTAAAAATGTCTAAATAGAAGTATGCACCTATGTAAGCCGATTCATTAAGGGGTATATGTGGTGGGATTGTTTTAGATTGTCCAATACGGACAGACGGACGTATAAAACACGTTACACCTTGGCGATCGCAGACAATATTGCGATACCTCGAAAATTCTATGCAATTTTTTGTATGCCGGTCATTTAAACAGCATGATTACCATATTCTCTGTGCTTAGTTATAGGAAAGTATAGCCATAGCATAAGAATAAAGGTAAGGTAATGCAGTCAACGTCGTATCTTCATTTTTTTAAGAGCCTAAGGCCTCGGCCTTTCCCTGAGCGATAAGCGACAAAGCGACGCTCTCTCGAGCGACCGTTATGAACGAAGTGAAGCATTAAAATTTCATTCACAGTGGCACTATTGCGCATTGATCGAATTTTAACGCACGTTTTTATATGTAATTTTAAGCGAATTTAAATAAAGAGCGAAAAACTCTGTTCTTAACAGTATACAACTATATTCCATATCTAGTAAAACTTAAGTAAGGAATAATTGAGTGAATTTACTGTATCACATTTACTGTGCTTTCCGCTTTTATTTTTGTCAATATATGCATATTGTCGCACAGGAATGCACTAAAAATTAAAGCCGACTAGCGCTAAGAGACGTCGCTTAGTCGCTCAGAAAATTCGATCATCGCGAATGCGGGCCAATGTAATTGGGTAAGCTTTAACTTTTAACGTCGCTCGAGAGAGCGTAGCTCAGTCGCTAATCGCTCATTGCGTAGGCATCGGCCTACAAGTGAGATAGAGGCGCAAATCAAAAGCAATTCATAAATGCATACACACGCACTCTCTCATATATATGTATGCATAGGTGTTGGTTGACAAGGCACACAAACTTCCTAATTGATGTTTACAGTAGATTGGAAATTAAGATACCATTAAGAGGTATTCCGTAACGTGTCAGAAATATTAAGAAATAAATAAAAAGTAAAAACTAAAAACTTTCAATATGGGTATTTAATTTTATTTCTAAATAAACTTTACACAAAAGAAAAGAGTGTATTAACTTCGGCGCCCGAAATATACGTTTCGTTTTCTTTTTATTACTATTTTTTGGCGTTCTCGCTGCCGGCTTCGCTGGTTAGCTGAATGCTAACAAAAAAGCTTTAACGAAATTGAAAATACTTTTTCAGTTTCAGTTTCGTTTTTGACGTACGCTCGCCACGGCGCAAGAGCTAGAAATAGTGAAAATAAAGCCCATTGGTATAAATTCTTAGAAACGTTAAAAGTAGCAAGAAACAAAGTTTAGATCGAGAGTTATTTGCATCTATTCAAAGGCTCTGCAATTGTTTAAACTAGGTACGTAGGTACATATGTGCATGAAATTAAAATTTTAACTTTATAGTGTATGTGTATCGAGGTGTAATTCAAAGTTGATACAACCCAAATGTATGTCTGATCTCACCCAGCCAAGCACTGGACAATCATCGCAAAAGTAGTTTTTAAAAGCTTTTGGTGCTCCAGATGCCTTTGAATAAGCCAATTGTGTTTGTTTATATCTAAATATATTCAAATGTACATATGTATATGTATATATACGCGTGGGTGTGGCAGCAACAGGAAAATGAAACAAATTTTTCAATGAATTTTTTATTTTTTTTTTAATAAAATAACTTTTGAAACTCTTGGTATCCAAGGTATAAAACTTAAATCAGAAATTAAAAAAAAAAAATGTTTTTTTAAAAGAAAACATCACGACTCGTTTTTAAACTATAAAAGTTTTAGGTGAAAAAGTTGCTATAGTGCTAGCGAAGTAGGCCATCCACCCACATTGTAGTCTGTTGGATGTTAGACGTAGAGTCCGTTGTTGCATCGAATGCGATAGTCGCTGCCAACGCTTAATGCCAAAGATCTTACTACTCATCACCCATGCTTCAGCACTATAAAACAAAACAGGAAGGATTATATCTGTGGTCGTATGGGAGAGTAGCTTTATAGAAGTCATTACAAGTCACCGTTCCATTTGTAAGTTTGTGAGAGAAGAAATGTACAAGTTATAAAAAAGAAACGTTGAATTGAATTCACATCTATAAAGCTCCAAAAAGCAATAACTCAACATTTCCTTATGTCGACTTAAGGTACTCTTCCATATGACCACAGATATTCTTATAGTGTTCGTTGTTCGAGAGGGGTCTCTACTACTCATTTGCCTACTGAGACAAAAACAATATTAATTGGGAAAAGTGATGAAAGAGGTGGTACAAAGATAGACGAAATCCTTATTCATTTATTTAACTTTATCGGACATCCTGGCGCTGCATGTTTTACGCTCATAAATTAATACGCTAGTCACAAAAATATTTAAAAAATTAAATTAGAATCAATCTGAGAGTCCAAGCGGCGCGTCACTTTACTCAAAGAAAACATATACCCTGCAGATGTCTTTCAATAGACAATAGAAAAGGGAACTCTTTAACAAATGCTTTATAATCGACAAAAAATATGGTGGGTGTCAATTGGGTATTCGTAGATCTTTTCCAGGATTTGGCTTGGTGTGAATAGCAGGTCAATGGTGGACTTACCATCAAGCGTTTCGCGAGTGGCTTAAGTCTCTAACACAATACGATCGATAGGGCGTTATATGCGATATATCGAAGACTGATATCACGGTACGGAAGGAGTGGCAGGTATGCGCCCAGAAAATTCACCTCAGAGAGTTGAGCGTTCAGTTTTGCGATGTACAGTTTACAGCGCTGGATCGCACGTTCTTCGTTATGCTTGTCGCATGCTGCAAGTGGTCAGGGTACAGCCATGCAGCCATCGTCTAGAAGGATTTTAGCACCATGAGCTGAGTAGCTGGCTCGAGTCTAGCGTCCTTGTCCTCCGTTAGTGCGTGCACGCAAAAATGGCTGAATATTATAGCCTTGCTGCGGATTAACGTTAGCCCCTCTTGCGAACCGGGAGACATAAAATCGTAGTTCTCTTTATCGTCTTTCGGGGAAAGGCTTAACATTTGCCTTTTAAGTCGGCCCTGCTCGGATCGGTTAAAAAAATATAGTTGCTCACTTTTGAAGAAATATCAATAAATGCGACAAAATGGACGATCAAGTTTGTTATTAAGATACTCAAATTTCTGAGGAAATTTCCAATTCACTGCTGAATTTGATAGAACATCCACTTTATTTATAAGTGTAAACATATACATATCTACGATCATGCTTTTAAATTGTTCAGTATAGGTATTCAAAGTTCGGATATATTTTTGTAAGTTTTTCTTATCTTTGAGGATTTTCATGTAGTTATATAAATTATAGCCAAATTTAAATATAGTACATGGAGTCACATCCCATATTAACGTAAATTATACCATTTGATTCCGCAAATAGTTAACATTATTTTGTTTGGGCTCACATTTGTCAACAACGTAGATTCGTCCAACCTGAATCATGTGGCGAGTTCTTGCTCATTCTGATAGCAAAGTAAAGAAAAATCCCAAACGATACATGTTTGATTGTATTTCTATTCAAGCAACCTGAATGTTCGTCTCGAACCAAGTTGTAACAAACATGACTTGCAGCCAGGGTACACTCAGTAAGGTATGATAACTCTGCCGAAAATGAATAAAGGGTTCCGTGGTTTTACTTTAGCACAACTTCGATAAGGAATATTGTGGTCTTAACGCGAACTTAGAGTGTGTGAATGTTTGTGTGTTATTGTGCGCCACGTCAAAGATCATGGCTGCTGTTTTTTACAGCTATAAACCAACTTCGCACAGTGGAGCAATCTGACCTCGGGTGTCGCAAAAAACGGTTTCCAAGTTTCATATCATACTAAATTCTATTTTTTTATCTCTATCACAAAAATTCATTTTATATTTAATTTTGGTATAAAAGCTTAATATTAATAATATAATAAAAGTTATAATGGAAAAAATATTTTTTTTCATATCTATTATATAAATAGGCTAAGGAAAAATTTGTTCAACCTTTTTCACCAACTATGTGCCAACAAATATGGGTGAAACTTAAATCATTGGTTAGGGAATATATTTTGCCGATTCATAGCTAAAATTAATTTAAAAAAAAAATTCCTCAATTGTTTACGCGATCAGGGGGACCCGGGACCGCAAATCCCAATTCTTTGCGTCACCTTGTAGTTCTTTGCATCATGCGTGCGGGCTATGGAAGAACATGACTGTTTTCATGTATTTGTGACTCACAGCTATGGAATAATATTTAATTACAATTTTATATTATATATTGTAATTATTAATCCATGCTCACAGCTCAGCGGCTCATATAAATCATAGAGAGAGAGAGAGAGAGACCAGAAATGCTAAATGATTTTGAATTAAAAAATTTATGGATTCTAATTTGCAGTCGGAATTCGACTGAGGGGTTACCACGCTATGAGTATATTTTCTTTAAAATAGTCATCAAAATTGGGAGGCATTTTCAAAAGGCTTAACATTTCTGGACTATAAGGAGAATCTGAAGATGCCGCCAACATATAAAGACCCTCATTCTGTTTTATTTTTGTTGTTTTGCACTTGTTCTTATATTATACATATTCACCAAATTTGTTGCCACAAACGTTTTCCTTACAGTTTATAACATTATTACATGTATTATCAAGTTTAGTGATTTGAATTGCTACCTTATGATTCTCAAAAAATGTCATAGACATATTTCCATCGTTCGTATTTCTGTATCCGGGCTTTGGGCAGTCTACTGTTAGATAAAGCTTGTCAGCGAATTCCTTCTGTATAGCTGTCTACCTGTTATTTTGTTTTTCTTTCGATTCTGTTTGCAAGTTGCACATCTCAAGATTAAAGATGATGAGAACTCATTCAAAACTTTCCCATCAACCATTGTGAGTTGAAACTCAAAGTTAATGGTAATGGCGTTTTCTTTCGTAATTTGAAGAATAATTGGTTTCATTTTCTTGATTTGATTTTGAATATCAGTCAATATAGCTCTGAGCATTGTCGGACGACAATAATGGACTGACATGGATTTCTCATGCTCTGTTTTGTACCTAAAGGACAACGCTTGTATGGATTGTAGTATTCGGCTCTGTGACATCTGCAAGCTTCCTTCTTTTTGTTTTGGTTGAACAGTCTTCACTCGATTTGGTCGGTCTTCTTCTGTCTTGTTCTGTCCATAGACGTGTGGGGGTCTTCTGATGACTTTTCAAAGGAAGTAAGTCCTTTTACCCAGTTTTCAGTCTTTCTGCTTGCGAATGGAGGCTTGCCATTTCTTTTTGATATTGGCGTAAATCAAATATAGTTTGTTTTTAAATTTTAACTCGTCTGTATTTCATATTTTATCGTTGAGTTTATTTTGAATAGCCGGTTCGGTAAGTTTTTGAAAAGCTCAAAAAATTTGGAAATTTCCAAGACATTCTTACACTTTTATCACTAATTGCGACAATACTCTGAATATACTGAGGAGTGGTTTTCAACGTAAATTGCAGCTCACCTGTTGCTCTTTTAAAGTCAAAAGAAGACTATGACGCTCTAGAATAACACAGTGACACATAAGATATTTTGAGATCGTACCTAGTGCAAAAATCTAAGAAATACACAAGTTCTCATAATGTTAACAACCAGATAGTTAATGTTACTAAAGTTTCCACCCACTGAAAATTTACGAACAAGGGTAAGGGTAAAAGGTTATATGACCTTACCAAAAAATAAAAATATAAATTTTTTTTTCAAGTTCTCTTTAAATTTAATGTACTTTTAAATACAAATCCAGAAAATACCACTCAGTTGCATAGTTTACCCAAAAACGAATCTCAAAGATAAACTTTATTTCCAAAAATTTTGAATTTGTTGCCTAAAAAAAATGCTTAACTTTGAGCGGCTGTGGAACCCAAAAGAATAGTCCAAATTTTATAAATTTATTATTTTCTGAATCTTTGAACCAATCTCTATCAAAAGCATCTAATAATTTTATAAATTGCTTCCATAAAAATTTTGATTTATTTCCAATTTTTCGGGCGATACCCTACTGTGCGTCGGCAGAGTGATTATACCTTACTAAGTGTACCCTAAGCTTTTTGAGTATCAAATCGATCTTTTGCCAGATAGTGAACATATTGCAAATATGTATTGACATTCAAATGTATTTTGTTTGTGTAAAGAGAGGCAATATGAAAAAAATAGGCGAGTGATTTTTGGTGACTTTTTCTTTGCTTTTTACAAGCTGCCTTCATTTGAATGTTCCCGAGTAATTTGAGATTTGCTGACTTCGCAACTCTTTTTTGAAATAGAAAATCCAAAATCGTTGCCGGATTCGAAATCAGCGACCCGAAATTTACCGAAAAAGGTATGTTTCATACATACTGTGACATAGGCTTTTTTTTGTTGCATAGTGTTATTATTCACTCTCGCTGACGCATACGTACATATGTGTTTGCATTGAACTTTTAGCAAGGTTGATCTACCAAGCTCGATACGATTTGTTGCAGCTCTCTGAGTACATAAGTTCGGCATTATATCATTTTGCTTAAGTTAGAAAATATTGAAAAATTTAACGTGCTCGTCAATCGGCGCCAACCCGGGTACACACATGTAGGTATGATAACTCTGCCGATGTTGAATAAAGGGTTCTCTAATTTTCATTTTACTGCGAACCTCGATAAGTAAGGATGGGTTGTATGAGTGTACCTTGGCGCCAACAGTAAGAGCAACAGAAACAATAAATGCGTGTTCTTCAGCCCATTGTTACTGTTGTTGGAGTGCATCATAGTGCGTGCTTAAACTAAAACTTCCGCTCTCTGTCTGGTAATCGAATTTCTAAACATAAAAAAGAAAAACAAAAGAACTTTAAAAGCGTTCTGTGCTATTTTAACATGCCACACATTTACACACACACGTGTGTACATTTGTACAATTATCTACATACATACATATGTATATATGTATATATATATCCAATATATATATATATAGTGTATACGCTCTATGTACATGTAAATATGAGAGCAATAGTCAAGCATCTCCTTACTTTGCCAATGTCTTCCCAAGTCTATTTATAATCATACATATCATATTTTGTCCGCTTTTTGATTTGTTGTTGTTCTTCTTTTTTATTTTAAGGCAGTTACGTCACCCAAGATGATGGCGTCATTATTTTTTAGCAATGCATACCTAAAAGCATAATATATCGAAACATCATATCATGTGTACGTTTTTATACCCTATACACAAAGTGTAAAAGGGTATCATAGATTTGTGCACTGTATGTAACAGGCAGAAGAAGGCGTGGCATTGGAGCATGTCCGTCTGTCAGTCCGTCTGTCTGTATGAGGGGATAGATCTCCAAGACCATAAGAGCTAGACACAAAATTTTACCAAAAGATGCGCGTAATCTAATGTAAGATGAAGTTTGTCGAATCAAGATTTGTGCGGTTTATGAGTTTGTGAGTCTATCAACTCAAAACTCCTCAGAGATGTGCGTCGTGTTAATATGCATCTATGTTCTAAAAATGATCGAGATCGGATAAATGCATCAAAAGTTATAGTAAAAAATATGCTAATTTCACCCCCCCTCGCCTATATACTGTGCCAAAATTCCACTACATGTAGATATGGATACATGTGAGCTAGAGTTACCAAATTTGGTGTGACCCTAATCGTTAAAACTGCATCCACCTTTTTTCAATGGAACCCCCCCTTCCCCCGCAATCAATTTACTTTAATTACTGCTACACCCCCCAAATATATTGACTTGAAAATTGTCACAGATATTTATAAATGTATTTTTGTATAAATGTAATTTTTACCCCATAATAGCAAATTTCCCAATAGGAAAACATGGGATGGCTATAAACAATTCAAGAGGGTAGTCGCTAAAGTGTACGGCATAAATCTGAATATGTCATGCTATTCCACGGCCAGCTATATGTGACGTGGTCCCGTGTTGGGAAACCATCCTCTCGGTGCCCGACAGTGGAATACCCTGTACCTTTTTTCTTTATAAATACTAAATACGGTAAAATGGGAACGGGAGTATCCACTTTCATGTCACTTTTCATAAGATCGATATGCCTGTAAACGTTTCCCTATTGGGAAGTTCCAATTGAATAGTTTTACTATTGGGAAGTTTGTGATTGTAGGGGCGAAAATTACTTTTATGCTCATAGCTCCAGTATTCTTGGGCCAATGTCGTTGAATTTTGAAAGAAAGGTCAAAATCACTGTTATAAATCTGTTGTCATATGGAAGTTTAGCTTAAGTCCACATAAGAAAATGTTGAGGTATTGCGTTCTAGAACTTTATAGAAGTCATTACAAGTTACCATTTTAAGTTTATGAGAGAAGAAATATACAGGTTTTAAAAAAGGAATGGTGACTTGTTATGACCCGTATAAAGCTCCAGAATGCAATAACTCAACATTTTCTTATGTCGAATTAAGCTACTCTGCGATATGACCACAGAAATATATGTGGCAATTTTCAAATCAATATTTTGCGGGGAGCGGCAGTAATTAAGGTAAATCGATTGCGGGGGAATGAGGATTCTATTGAAAAAAGGTGAATACAATTTTAATGATTTGGCTCACACCAGTCTCTACACCAAATTTTGCAACTCTAGCTTATATGTATCCATATCTACACGTACTGGAATTTTGGAACAGTTTATAGCAAAGGGGGGTGAAATCAGCATATTTTTGACTATAACTTTTGATGTATTTATCCTGTTTCAATAATTTTAAAACAGAGATGCACATAAACACAAGCAAACCTCTATCGAGTTTTAGGTTGATAGATTTAGCGGAGCGGCTGTAAACCGCGAAAATTTCTCGCGGGGTAAGGGGGTAAGATATCGACGTTAATCTATAAACTTGCTCTTTTCCGGGAAAATTCGCATCTTATGGTACAATTTTTTTGCTCTAACTCTTATAGTCTTACAGAAACACGTTACAAAATGAACTCACAGACGGACATGTCTATATCGACTCGACTATTGCTCCTGATAATTTTTTCCCATGGAACATATGGTCTGCCATGCCTCCTTCTGCCTGTTACATACATTTCACAAATCGATATACCCTTTTACACTTTGTGTACAGGGTATGAAAATGTTGTTTATCATGCAGCCTTCATTGGAATCAGCTTTCCGGATAAATATAGGATATTGAATTCAATTGAATTGGAATTCAATCTATAATTGCAATAATATTATTGTGTCATCTGTTATCGCTCACTAATTTTCGATTAAACAAAAAAATTTCGTGTGTAATCATGAATACCCGAAATTATGAATATTATTAATTCTATTTGTGACGGGGAATGGAAAGAAAAGGGGGAAGGGGTAGATGTAAAAGAAGGGAAAGTGGAAGAAAAGAAATATGATCTATTTTGAGAGGGGCACAGGGGTTTTCGAGCTAATCGACCTGGGGCGGAGCAAAACGAAGTTTGGCGGGTTAGCTAGTTGCTAAAATAATTGAAACGCATATAACTAAAAATAGTGCATATGGTTTAATAATTTATTAATTTATATTTTACAGAATCCCACCAACCCACTATAGTTCCCTACAGGCACCATTATCTATCTCCGTTGACCAAGAGACAATTTCCAAAATGTCGCACTCCGTGACCATTACACGCACAACAACCTGCACTACCAATACCTCATATATTGTGCTCAATACGGGCTATATTAAGACCTTTCCTGGCATTTTGAAGCTCTTTGAACTGGCAAGTTTTAATTTTTTCCATTAGTGAAATACGGGATTTTTATTATTTCACCTATACGGCATCTATAGGTCATTGGTGCTGCCATAGTGGGAATTATGTCCTACAACTTTAGAAGCTATCGCAACTACTTTTATGATCAACAGGACCTATTTCATTTTTTGATGGCTACCACATTTATGATAGGCACATTTTGTCTACTACTCTCCTGCCTTACATCTCTCAGCACAGGCGGCATTATATCCAAGACCATATATGTAAGTACCTGCCAAAAATAGTGTCAATTACAATAAACCAATTTAATTATATAATCCATATAGGAACTTATCTATCACAGCATTGCTGCCATATTGCTGCTTGCCTCGTCCGCCTGTTTACTCGTAGAATTACGTAAGATCAAACATGATGGGTATATGGCCGCTGGTATTTTAGGATTGGTTAATGTGGTCCTATACTTTATAAGCGCATTCCTGGCACATCGATCATACCGTGGCATTTAAGCTAGCTGATAACAACAAGTTGCAAGGCAAGCATTTCGCCTTTAAATTTATTACATCGCTTGGCATACATTAACTTATACTACAGTATAATACAAGATATTTAAATTATAAATTGTAAATACCGGGATTGAGTTGGTCCTGATTATACATATAAGCCGCAAGTGCCACAAATATTTTTGCTATGTATATTTTTTTTACCGTGTAACGATTGTAACTTATTTTTTTCGAGAATATCTTTTATACCGTACAATTGTGTTATATTCGAATAAATGCGTCTATGTATATGACTTTTTAATAGACTGCCGACCTATAAATCGTGTTGGAGAAACCCAAAGTAATAGTGGCAGGAGAACATCAAAAAGAACAGTGCAGAAACAAAAGTGTCAATTGTTATAAAGAAAAAAAAGTATAAGACGAACTCGTTGCAATTATGGTCCATAAAAGGCTTCTGATCACTCAGTATGATAATAGATATGATCATAACCATAGTCAGCAGGCTTCCAGACAGCATCATCTGCAAAATAGTTATATTTTTATTTTATTTTTCAAAAATTCTGGTTTGTCAAAGGACGAGTTAAACTCTATCTATCCCAAGTTCCCAAATTGCCAAATATTTTGGGCTGGGAAAAGCTGAAAGGATGGCTCATCAAATCAAGGTACCTATATATTTGAAAAAACCAAGTTAAAAAATCTATGTCGAAAAGAAATTTAATATGGATAAAGAGTGCATCTTACATAGCACAGATCATTATTTCCCAATATAAGAAGACAATTTCATGGAAAAAGAATTGATGCACACAGTTGACTGTGGAAATTAAAATTTTTGTATCGCGTAATTTTGTATGGGCGTAATAAAGGAAACTGTACTGCGGAGATAGGGGGTTGCTTCGGCGAAAGGTTAACATTACTCATCAAATTCAGTGAATATAAAAAAATGAATTTCTTTAAAAAGTAAACTTTTGCAGACCAAGACTGACGCACAAAAGGACATGGCTATATCGAGTCGACTATTGCTTATGATCATGTTTGCCCATGGAATTCATGGGCTTCCTCGCTTTATTCTACCTGTGTGCAACAGGCATAAATCTATAACACCCTTTCTTACTATGTCTACAGGGTATAATGATAACAAATTTAATTCCATTATTGTGTTAACACAGCTGCGGCTTAACGCAATTTTCAATTTGAGAAATTAATTTATGATTGTTTGTTATAAAGCTATCCCATTATATGTCAAGTTCGACAACTGAAGAATTAAAGATTTATTTGTACAAAAACTTGTATCAGGACTGTGCAATGATAATTATGGTTCTGAAATTATAAAAGAATATAGCATTTGATACGCGTTTCAAATAGACACTTTATATTGCAACTTCTAAAGTAAACCTCAAATATTGGGTGGGGTTAGTTCTCTTAGTTATCACATCTTTTGTTCAATACATGAAATTTTTTAAAAAGTATAACTTACCATATTGGACACGAGAAAACTCATATCCAAATTGAAAACTAATTTGCCACGAATCATAATCATAACCACAAAAATGTAGAACAGCGTCAAGACCACGCACCATTTTATATAATGTAACTCAATCCAGGTAAGATGCGGAGTTTCCATATTTTCCACTATAAATGCTTTATTGCAATACGATTGATTAATTTGATATACCTTGATGGTATCATGCGCTGGTGCATCTATTGTAATATGGTCGACCTTGTTAAGCATGTGCAGTGCACAGAAGCAGACGATCTGTAATTAGAACTTTGTTTAAAAATTTTCTTAAGATTTTTGTGTTAGTACAAACAAAAGCGCAAAATGACATTAGGCCGGTGATTAAACCGAAGCTTCTAGACATGTTTACAAACAACACTGCGAAAACGGCAACTGCTAAGCTCGAGCTCGAGTTGACTACTAAAATCCAGCTTGGTGTATGGATCACGTGCTCCTCTGTAGTTTTGAGGCAGTGCATTTGTTGAAGACTGTTTTAACTGTTTGTCACCCACCCAGCTGTTTTTCCTGGGCTAAAAAATTGTGGAATTCGCACTCGGGAAATATTTCGTAGTAGAAGAAACACATTTATTTTACAAATGGCTTAGAATTATACTTATAACTTAATGATGGGTTTAATGATTTGGAAATGAGTTGTGCTAAAGATAGTGTATAGGCTTTAAAATACTTACAATTAGTCAACTTTGAGCAATGCTTTTTAGTTTTTGTAGTATTTGTTGAAATACTACTTGTAATGAGCTTGCTTATAAAAAACAGGGCATAATTAAATCAATCTTTATAGGAAAACAAAAGGTATAATAAAAAACACTTAAAATTAGTAGTCATAACATTGCCAGTTTGGTTAGCTTATATAAAAGGTCACACACACACAGAACCATTTAAAAACTAAAGTTTTTCCATAGATTTGCCTTAAAATATGAAAATTTCATGGAATTCAAAATTCATTATCGAATACTAATGCTATATGCTCATTATTGAATGTAGCTGGGTACTGACATATGAGCAAGGGATTAATTTAAAATTCTATTGACTGAACTTTACGCCTATGTTGTTAACACGCGTCTTCATATGCTGCAACACATCCTCGGAGAAATCCTCGATTGTGGTGAAGCGACTCTTCTGAAAGCTAAATATGTCACTCAGAAAGGTAAGTAACTGCTCACGAAAATAGTGGCAAATGTCGCGAAGATTCTCGTTGGGCCCAAAAAAACCCCAGGCCATAAGCGGTGATATCTGCTCGGATATGACATAAAAGTGTGCCATAAAGCCATTGGGAAATTTAAGCATGCGTTTTTTAGCCTTAAGGACCGACCAAACGGCTGTTGTAAGAGCCTGCATCAGAGTAAAACAAAGAGAAACATGAATAATAGAGTAAACTATCGCTAGATTGCTAACATTTACCGTTTCCTTAAAGCCATTGGAGAGCCACCGATTTTGCACGACAGCTGTGACACTAGCTGGCGGCGCATCCAGATCTCGAAACGAATCTAGTATAATAAAATCCAAACATATGTCATAAAAAGTCATAGCCTTCACATTACGCGCCTCTAGCTCCATTTGTATACATGGCCAATTGCTCGAATCATGCAAAAAGTTAACCATGTCCTCATAGCCAACAAGAAATTCTTTAGTATCCTTGTCGCCCAGGCACAACAAGTCAGTTAGTATCTGGCGACCCGCATCGCATATCCATTGACCCACTGCTGGATCCTGTAAGAAATACAAAAATTAATGAACCATCCATATTCATAAATATTATTCAGGCATGTCACTGTAAAAAGTGAGAGCGTTATCAACAGTATTGTGGATTGCTATATTGAGTTTAGATATTCAAATAGCACATCCGAACTCAAAAATCATAATTTATGTATGATATAATGCTTCAATATTTCAGGCGTATGTAGGTTCCATGTAGTAGGTCTGGACGGTAGCCCTTTTTACAATGAAAATCAAATTTTTGCATACATTTCTGTATTGATGCGTTGCTGCGGGGGAAAGGGTTCATTCGGTTTTTACGCTTGGTGGCTCAAAATCTGCGATTCCGAACGCCATGTTTGGATTGGAATTGTTTTGATGTTCTAGTTTTGCGGTATGGGTGCACCAAAAAAGCTATCCGATTGAAACTTGGCACAGTCATGCACACTGGTAATGTGCATATGTTGTGTTAAAATTATTAATATCGGATAGAATCTTTAAGAGAAATTGGTAATAAAGTTCAAATATCAGACCCCTTCTCCTACAAAGTGCACCAAAATTTCTCTATTTATAGTAATATTAATATTTAAGCCAGAGCTACAAATGGTGATGGGAAGCTAACGACAAGTAGATCTAATGCGCATTCTGTCAAAGGTAAAGATGTATTTAGAAAAATTAAGAGCACCGAAATTGGTATTGGTTGTCTCAAAAGCATACTTTTTCGGCTAAAATTACTAACGGATAATCTGATATGAACATCCATTTTGTTCTGTTTTAGTCACAATGTTCCATTTCTGGAACGCTTTTAATATGCGTAAGCAATATAATCAAAATAATTGTACCCAATTAGGATATACAATGTAAAAGAGCTATCAATTTTAAGTTTTTATTTTAGCTTTTCTTAAATTTTTATTATTTTTTTTGCTTGTGCTCGCTCGGGTCAGAATTTTCAATCTGCTGCGAACGATAAGAAATTGAAACTTGCCCCGCGAGGCAAGAGTAACCCTTATCAATCTTACTTATTGTTATCTTAATTCGCGCCTCTACACATCCACATCGTATGCGTCGGATGCTGCACCGTACGCTCTGTCTCCCAATTCCCTTTTACATTTGAGCAAATGATCTAATATCGTTTTTGAAAAACAAAATAAATTCCACTCAACTGCGTACCAGGCAGGCTTAAGCCTAGTTAAAGTGAAAAACTGGATAACTTTTATGGTGTGGATGTAAACCGCAAAAACATCTCACGAGGGTACGGGGCAAGATATCGACAGGATTCGACAAACTTCATCTGCTTGGATCAAATGCGCAACTTTTGGTAAAACTTTTATGCTACTATTATTGTGTCTGAGATCTCGACGTTCATAAGGGAGGACGGATACATTCATTTATACAAAATATGAATTGGATATGGGGATTTCAGTTATACATAGTATAACTATGTATAGTAAAAATGTATAGTATAGTAATAAACTCGATTCCGACATAATTCATTTTGTGTGACCACAGAGAAAATACACGTATACTGGTGCACTTTTGAATTAGCTATTAGTGTTGACAAGCTCTACTTCAAATTCGACATTCTGGATATTTTTTAAAAAGTCTGTTGAAGTCAGTTTGAATTACTAAGCTGTTTTTAATAAATCGAAAACGGAACCGAACTTCCTATTTGAATTAGGCCGGAATAAATGTAATCGCAGGACACAGAAAATATGTTTATATGATAATGTAAATAGCTTTCAACCGTTTAAAATGTAACTTACTTTGAAAAGAAACTGAAAAGCAAGTCTTACGCAATGGAGCTTGGCCAGGTACTCCGTGTCACTACTGCAGTGCATTAGTTCAGCGCGTATGGTACGGCATGGCACAGTATACTCATCATGATGCTTTAGGGCTGACTGAAACAGCGGATACTCCTCGTAAGATGTCTCAATGAAGCCATCGAACTCACGCAGGTCAGCAACTTGGTCTAGAGCCGAGGCAAAACTTTCAGAATCGAAATTCGGATCGGAGTTGGTGCGACTGATAATGCTTCCCGATTTGCGTGACCGCCTGTCCTCATCGTTATTGCTACCCTCCTCAAGTGCAGCCAGACCTTCCTCCTCGACCTCATCTATGGAATGTTCCTCTCGAAAAAGCACCGAGCGTTGGTCAAGAAATAACAGTTCGCTCTGCTCCTGGAGTGTATAGGACATTTCCAGCAAATTTTGTATTTCACGACAAAACTCTGAGTCTTCGGCTGTGTTCAGCAGTGCAGGCAAACCGCCGGGCGAGTAGTGTGCAGCTAGTGCATCCTCCCAGAAATTAATAACAGTATCTAGCGCTTCCATGCCCATTACGCCCAGCTGCTGTGCAGTTAATTGGGTGACCACATTGCCAATGCCTGCATTATTCTGTGTACTTGGCATAAGCACACCGGCGCCAAAGGAGCCTGATGCCATGGATAATCGATCCGAGTAGGCTATTGTAGAACCTGGAGGGCTGCCCGAACGTGCTGAAGCCTTTGAGCCCGCAATCGAGATGAGATCGTTGGGGCTACGCATGCTATTACGAGTGCGTCGACCAGTGTATTTACGTGGACGACGCGATGGACGCGGCGGCTTACGCCGACGAAGAAAACGTGATAGGACGCCTATAAGTGCAACGCCCGCTGTCAGCGAGATGACAACCACCTGCAGCAATAAATATTTAATGTAATATTTTTAGAAACTAAACAGACTTACCTTTGTGGTTGTGGACACGCGAAATGGCAGGATGCTGCCGCTACTCAACCAAGATGAGGACGCTATAGGATTCATCCCTTATATGTTTCTATGCTGAATTCCTTTATTAAACAATTCTGATTGTGCTGTTTACAGCGCGCGCTTCTTGGATAAGATACCCAAAAGATGCATGATGATCTTGTGAGGTTATGCGCTGGTTCAGTTATGCGCGAACTTTTCAAAATGCATATTGCATTCTGACTGGTTAAGTTTATTGTTCTATGAAAGCACTTCTTTGTTTCCTGTCAATTCTTGTTAATACTTCTTTATGAACATACTCCTACGAACTTGTGCCTTAAGGTAGCTTAAAAATATTCATCCGAAATGACTTGTTTATTGAACAAACAGAAACTTTCACTTTCTCAGTCGAAAAAAAAAAACAATTGCATCACAACTCGTGCAGACCATCAATGCGGTACAAATGAAACGAGTGCCTCAGGTAGAGCTGCAAAACAATCGATATATTGAATTTGTTTATTTGGGTCTCACTATCGATGTTTTTGTTTCAATATCGATAGTTTAATGCCACATGCCGGCAGCGTCATTTCTGTGTACACAAAGTGTAAAAGAGTATTATAGATTTGTGCAATGTATGTATTCATAGATAAAATGGGTACTGGGTATCCAACTGTCGGACACCTTCCCGACTGTCTTCATCAAATTTTTTTTTCTAGATCTAGTTAAGTTATTTTCGCTTTTTGGCAAAATTTGGTGTCGTACTGCCACTCAAAATGGATGCATTCCTAAATGGAATCAATGTAAGCCAAGCCTCAAAAATGCTACACATATATACACGAAGCAATGTATGATTTTTTCAGTTTTAAAACTACCATGGTCGAGTAGAACTCAAACCATCGAATTTTTTTTTTCTTGACAACGATAATAATAATATTTGTTTTCCTTTATTTATTAATCCATTGATTTCGGTAATTTGTCTAGTAATTTTCGAAACTTAACTCGTTCTGAAAAGGGTTCTAACTAGGATTGTTGATATTTTTAAATATATCGTATTTCGATATATCGAAATTGTTCTATTTAGAATATCGCCGTATCGATAATATCAATTTTAAAATATCGATTTATCTCCAACAATTTGCGTTCAGCGATATTAGGAAGACGGGATTTTTAACATTTTCATGTAAGGACATTCTTTTGTTGTCTAGAACAAGTTCCACAGCAGATGCGACCCTTTCTGACGATGCAGAGCTCATTGGTGGTGTCAATTATGTTAGAGCAAGTTTTGAAATATGATTTTCATTCGTTTAGCCTGCCCTTTCTCTAAGCAGTTGCACTTTAGCTAAGTTCTCATCTTCTTCTTTACGCCGATTTGCTCCCTCATTTTTCTGTTTTGGATCAGGTGATTATGAGCATCCCACAATCTTCCGTTTGACGAATTTCCACTGGTTTTCACAATTTTTCCGCACAATGTGACACAGAATTTTAATCTAATTTAATTGGTTCATCTTTCATGTATCTAAATAAATTACACCTTTCAATTTTTACGGCACCCTATTGCTATTTATTGGAAAAATACATAGAAGCCGATATTTGACACACAAAGTATCGATATGTGATAGTATCGTCCTCGAAAAAATCGCTCCGATATTATCGTATCAAAAATTAAAAATATCGCATATATCGATATAATATCAACAATCCTAGTTCTAACACATAATTTGAGTAATGCCAGTGTAAAAACTTTTCACGTGTGGCAACGCTATATACATATACGTACATGTGTGACTCCGTGTGAGTTAAAACTAAACAGCTGTTCCTGCACATACATTGTCTGCGCAGCTGTGCGAAAAAGCAACAAAACAAGCCGGCAAGAACCAGTGCAAACAAACACAGATGAATATTAAAATAGCAGTCGCAGACGATGGCTATAACTCGGCGCGCTGCTTAAAGTTTTCATAATTTTGGCGGCGCTATTAGATTTTCGGTATTACACCAATACCTAAAGCTAGAAATTTTGTAGTCATATATGTATGTATGCATCTGCACATACATATTTAAAATTTAATTTAATCATACGTCAGATATTTGTCATTCGCCCCACAGTCTCTTTTGCACGCAACGTAAATTATGTCTGAAGATGGAAAGAGTGAGTGAAAATTTTGAGGGTATTTACATATATATATATATATATAGCATGACTCAACTATCCAAATAACAGGTCCACGCACCAGAAACATTATCGAGAACCAGCTTTTTCGCCGCCAACGCAGCATTAAGTTGGAGGCATTGCAAAAACAACGTTCCATGCATGGCAGGAGCCTTGTCGATGACGAAGATGATGATCCCAATGACAAGGTGTGTCTAGGCTATAAACATACTACGTACATATGCATATGTGTACATATGTATGTGCATATATGCACACATAGAGAGTACTCATAAATTGCGCACTTTGTTGTAGACATATATAGTAATCATATTTGCGGAAAAAACCAGATTGCGGCATTGCCAGGATGTAGAGAAAATCATACAAGAGTTTGGCATACAAACTACCTTGGAAATTGTGAGGTAATAACAACCATGCATTTATCTATATCATAAATTGTATCTTATAATTATTGGCACTCTATTAGTTCCACTGAAAAGTATTTATATTTAACGGCCAGCCTGGATACATTGCTGCGTCTGGCCGATGAAGCTGAGCTGGAGAAAACTACCACCACGGGCAGTTTGCAAAAATTTAATAATGGCTGTATTTCCGATTTTTTGTTGCCTGGCATGGCTAAGGAGCAAATATTGCGCTACTGTGAAATCCCAGTTTTAATCAAGGATGCGGTCAAGCCTTCCATTAAATCGTATTTGCAGAAGGGCTATATAGAGGACATGTTTCCCTTGCATGATATTGTATGTATTCAATTTGTTAAATAGGCTTTGGCAGCAAATCAAATTAAACTTGACGAACTTATCTTTCTTCCCAGTTGTACTTAAACCAGTTCAATGTAAATCTGAAGCGCTCCAAGCTTCCCGTTGAAGAAATACGCAACTACTTTGGCTCTAGTATAGGTCTTTACTTTGGATTTATTGAGTTCTATACAAAAGCGTTGATATTTCCCGCTGTTTTTGGCATTATGCAATGTTTGCTTGATCTAAATCTATCACTGGTGTGCAGCTTCTATGTTGTGTGGACGACGGTAAGTAAGGCAAAAGTGCAGCATCGGAATAAGCTGCTAACAGTTCAAAAAATTAATTTATGCAGACAGTCGGGGCGGGGCCCGGCATTCCATTTTTCCCTCCATTAATAGGAGAGAGCGTCTAAAATTTGTACATTTTTACCTACATACATATGTATATCTGAAAGTTTCTAATACTAATTTTGATAACTGTGCCAAGGTTCAACCGAATAGCTTTAAGGTGTGGGTGTAAACTGGGAAATTTTCTCACGGAGGAAGAGCCTACTAAAGTATAAAACGTTTTTAATCATAGTTTCCACTCTTTATTTTCAGATGTTTTTAGAGCTGTGGAAACGTAAGTGCGCCGGCTACTCCTATCGCTGGGGCACTATCGAAATGAGTAGCCTAGATAAGCCACGCTCAGCATATAAGGGCGCTTTAAAGCCAGACCCCATTACTGGAAAAATAACATTACATTATCCGATGCGGTACACGTACCTGCAAATGTATTGTATTTCGTATCCCGTTGTTCTGGTTTGCGTTGTGGCCGCTGGCTGGTTTGCACTCTATCAATTTCAAATCGAGGCCGAAGTGCTTGCCGACTTTGGTGCCGAATCTTGGCTGCTCTATGTGCCCGTCATAGTACAATCTGTTCTTATTGCAATTTTCTCATGGGCCTATGAAAAGCTTGCTACATTCCTGACCAGTTTGGAGAATCATCGCACACGTTCTCAATACGATCGGCACCGCGTCAACAAGCTAATGATCTTTGAGATAGTTAATAACTTTTTTTCGCAGTTCTACATAGCCTTTGTGCTGCAAGATTTGAAGCAACTGAAATATCAACTTATGATGCAGCTGCTTATCTTTCAGCTGCTGTGTATTGCTCAGGAGGTTGGCATACCGTTAATGGCCGTGCTGCGTCAGAAATATGTAAAATATCGTCACAAGGAGATCGCCGAGGATAAGTTGCGCGCAATCAAAAATGTGCCCCGCTATGAGCAATGCTTTTATGAGTCAGGCTTAGATCAGTATCAGTCCACGTATGAAGATTATCTCCAAATGTGCATTCAATTTGGCTATGTGGTGCTCTTTGCTGCAGTAGCGCCATTTGCTGCTCTAGGCGCACTCGTCAACAATGTCTTTGCTGTACATATTGACATGTTCAAGGTTAGTCCATCTTTAGACTTTATGGTATTATTATTATTCAATTTAATTTCTTGCAGTTGTGCAACATATTCAAACGTCCATTTGCACGTCGCAGCAAGAATATTGGCGCCTGGCAGTTGGCCTTTGAGTTGATCTCGGTTATGTCTTTGCTAAGCAATTGCGGTCTGCTCTTTCTACAGCCCAATGTCAAGTGAGTTTCTTCTAACGGCTTTTGAGCTCTACATATTTTAATCATATAAAAATATATATATATGTATATGTAGGCAATTCTTCTATGATTGGATGCCTACTATACCTGAGCTATCTTTTGTCATATTTGAACATGCGCTGCTGGGTCTAAAGTTTCTTATTCACAAGATCATACATGAGAGACCACGGTGGGTGCGTATTGGACTGCTAAAAGCTGATTATGAAACCAGCCAGGCCTTGAAGTAAGTCTAACCTAGGATTACACATTTTAAAAGGATTTCGCTTTGAGTTCGGCTTCTGTTCTGCACAGTTTAAAAGGGTACGACATAACTCATGCTTCAGCGCCATTGATATCCATGGTGACATCGTTCTTCATTGTGACGATGGTGCCAAGGTAGACGAAGTCCTTGACAACATCAAAAGTATAGTTTTCAACATCAATCAGAGAATCCAACCGCTCTGTATCTCTACTCGAAGAAATCATATGCTTCGTCTTGCTCTCATTTACAACCAGACCCACTCTGGCAGATTCCCCTTCAGTAGTCGCAAAGGCTCCGGAAACTGCTCGCTTAGTACGACCGACGATATCGATATTATCTGCGTATGCAAGCAACTGGACACCCTTATAGAATACAGACCCGTTCCGATGTACTTCGGTCTTTCGCAACACATTCTCCATCAAAAGGTTGAAGAGGTCGCAGTAAAGTGCATCGCCTTGTCTGAAGCCTCGCTTAGTATCAAATGGCTCGGTGAAGCATTTTCCTACCTTGACGGAGCTGCGTGTGTTGCTCAACAGCATTCTGCATAGTCGTACCAACTTTACATATGGCATGTAAGCGATACCTCAATGGGCTATCAAATGCTGCTTTATAATCGACAAAAAGATAGTGCGTGTTTGGTGCTTAGCCAGGATTTGGCGTAGTGTGAATATCTGGTCAATGGTGGACTTTTCAGGCCTAAAACCACACTGGTAACGTCCAATTAGCTCTTTCGTAAACGGCTTTAGTCTTTCACACAGTACGCTCGATACCACGGTAGTTAGCGTTTACCGCCAGTTCATACTTCTTGAGGGCAGGCCAGAGGACACCAAGGTTCCAATTATCGGGCATGCTTCCATCTAGCAATCTCACATTACCAATTCATTGCCTTCAGTCTTAAACAGTTCAGCAGGCAGGTCATCTGCGCCATATCAACGTTGTCGTCTATAATTGGGGACGTCGGGAATTTAACTCCGGGAGTGGCATTATCCTCATCAACGCCCGATAGTAAGCCATAGAAGTCTTCTATCCACAACCTCAGTGTACCCTGTGCACCCACTACCAGTTTTCAGTTGTAGGCACACAATGTAGCACTTTCGCCAGTTAGTATAGACGAGTATATATCGCTTATTTACTAGAAGACTGTCATAACTCAAAAAACTTGATTTTCGGGTTAATAATGCATAATTGTTGGTTGTGTCAAAATTTCATATAAATATCTTGTATACTCGCCGCATGAGAAGGGAATATGTCATTCTTTTTTCTACTAGGTGGGAGCAAATTCAAAATTTTAAACGCGTTTTCTGCCAAAACTTACGTCATCAACTATGTCAAAGTTAATTATTTCGTTGTACATTTATGGAGTATTATTTTTACGCTTAGTTATTGTAAAGTGGAAACTTACACTATTTGGGTATATTTTTGTTATTAAACAAGATACATTATAGGAATATGTTCGGTGGTTATTTTAAAGTATTTTAAATTAAATGAAAGAGATTGATTTTTTTAGGAATAGGAGAGTTTTGTTTATATTATATTCGGATGGATCTGAAAGGAGGGATATGAGGTTTATGCTTTCGAATATCTGTTTATAAAATGCTTTAACCAAACTATGCATTTTCCCTACGCAGATCAAGGTTGTCGAATTAGTTATATCGATATCTTACCCCTTCCCCCGTGACAGATTTACGCGGCTTACACCTTCACAATAAAAGCTATCGCTATATTGAAACTTCGCACAGTTATGCACACTGATACTGACCGGGAATATGCTCATCTTTTGGTAACATCTTTGAGGTTCTAAATCATATACTCATATAAATCATATAATCAGATACGGCTCTATCAACTCGACTATTGCTCCTGTTAATTTATGCCCATGGAAAATATGGTCTGCCAAGCCTCCTTCTGCCTTTTTACACTTTGTGTACAGGGTAACATATCCATATAATATACAGGCAGTTTGTGTATTTTTTGTACACTAAATAATCTGAACGGAAACCTCACAAAGGAAAATCATCTTTTACTTTATAAACTTTAGCTAATATATGCTTCATCAAACCATTTCTTTATTTACTTTAAGGAAATTCAAGGTAGCGAATAAGATGACCTGATTTTATACCTGAAGCTCTACAAGGTAAACTCTTCTTCGTATGCAGTGATTCGACTTTAAGACAATAAATATGAATGTCAATCAAATTTACAATAATATCAAACGGTGCTAGTTCATTTATTAATAAAATTTTACGACATATTGTATACATAATATTGCGCATATATTCGATACTAACGGAAACCTTTAAAATGCTTAAACGCCAAAAATGCATCAATGGCATGCAGCAGGCCCGCCGCGTATCCCATGTACTGCAAAGAATTCGTTATTAAATTAAATTCCTTTTAGGTATACATTTTTTACTTACATAGGTGGCCGTCATGGCCGGATAGGCCCAGAAGCCAGGACGAACCAGAAACTGAGGATGTAGCCATACTATACAAGCAAAGCCCATAAAGCTTGAGGAACTGATGTACATACAACAGGCAATGACATTAAAAAGAGTCTCCTGTTAAATATAAATACAGCAATGTAAATGCATGTATAAAGTATCGCAGAAACGGCTTCTAAAAGGTGTTGCCCCTTAGATGTTATAACCGATAAACTAAAGCCTGACGTTGGAGTTGGCGCTATTCCGGTTTGGATAGAGCTCTATTATTAAGTGACCACAAAGTTAAATATTTTCAATATTTTCGCTGCTTACATCCACACTATAAAAGTCATCCTGTGGAACATGGTACAGTTAGGCACACTGTTACTGTGCATATGTGAATATCGGATGAATACTTCCAAATATATAGTCAATAATGCGCTTCCTACCAAAAGCCGCATGTAAGTTCCAGAAGAAGTCGCATACCCCTCAAAATACCGTTGCAAAATTTAGCACAGATATTGCCTTTTTGGGAAAAATGGGTTATCACATTGTCGGGCACTGTCACGACTGCCTGCACATCTTCTTTTAAGTTTTTTAAATTTGCTATTTATAGCCATTTTCAAGCCAGAGTCGTACCTTATATAAGCTCTATAAATGAAAACTTACAAACAGCGATTGGCGAATTAGTCCATATGATTTTTCCGAGAAACAGTAGCAAATTAACAGTATTGCCGTCGTAGTAAAGCAATACGAACTTGTCGTCAAAAAACTGGTTAGTGCCTGCCCAATGGAGTCCGAATAGGGCATGCCATAGCGAATTAATAGACCCTCGCATAGTGTGGCCAGTCCCAGTTGCATAAGCTTGATAAGTCCAGCTCGGGATACCACAAAACCAAAGTTAATGCAAGTGCAGATACGACAGCAGCACACTTTGATCCCCAGCTGCTGACTCATGCCGCGTACTCCGAAGGATGCCATTGTTAATGCTATATAGTGCGTATTTCATGAGAGACTGCGGTTGATGCTGCTTGTACAGATGCTTGTGCGTGCAGCAGATGCAAACAAGATAGTATCTATAAATAGATGCTTGTGACTACCCCAAGTGACGATGTTGTATTCACTTTTGTTTATACTAATACAAGTATTCAACTCATAGAAAGGAATATTGAATGTGATGAACTACAAACATGCGCATGTGTTTCCTAAAGAAATAATGTCAAGGCTCCTAATTAGAATTAACATAAATTTTTATGAAAATTGAACCAAGGTTCTCTTACGATGGTCTTCTTAACAAAGCATAAGTGGATATTTCAACGAGTCATATTACCGATGAGTTTAGTTAGTTAACGAGTTAGACTCGGAACTGTCCATTATTTCTGCGCCTATTCAAAATATCTCGCGATTGAGGGATCGTATTGCACAATAATTCTTTTTCGTTCAGCATGCAATTGTGATATGTGTACATATTAGCACATATCCGGTGAGTAGATACTTGAGAATCCTCAGTTGTTGACTCACACGAAAATTTGTATCCATCCAATATTGTATCTTCTGCTACCAAATTTAGATAATTTAAAAAAAAATAAAATTCTACGTCCATCGAGCTGCATAAGCCTCTTCTGCGCTTGCACAAAGTTTTTTTGATTTGCTTAATTAGTGTCGTAATGTGTATTTTGGCTTCATATCTTTGTAAATCGGATTTATTATGGAAGGAACTTCACAAAATGTGTCAAAGCAAATGGCGATTGGAAACTATTTTTTGTCTGGCCAACGCAAAGGTTATGTTATGATTGGAACATATAATAGTTGCAGAAATTTTAAATCCGGATAACTCAATCATGTTGGAATGTTTTTAGTGTTCTGGTTTTCGAACCATTCGTTTTGGAAAGTAAAGTCTTTTAGCAGTCAGAATGAAAAGTAAATGGCAAATTACACCTTAATGAGATTGTTTATTAGCGTAATATATTTTATATAAATCTTTAATGTATTACAAATATAATGCAGTATTCAATAGCATAGGTTGTGTTTATTTTTATAAAAACTGCCTGATTAGACAAGAAAAACGATTGCGTTCGGAATAAAACGAATCTTTTGTTTGTAAGTCTATATAATACCGCTGTCACACTGGAGCCGCTAAAGAGCCGCAAGCTAAAAAGGCCTGTGTCCTGCCGCTAAAACCATTTTGCACTATGCAGGTGACGCACTATTGCAATATACACATCAACACAATCAATGGCTTCCGAACATTTTTGAAGTTTCATTATAGCAAGCATTTTATAATTCTTTTTATTTTCCATTTTTGCACTTGATATTTTGCAAATTTAGTTGGCAAACTTAACTAAAAACAGCTGTTGGGCTGCGGCTTTTGCCAGTGTTACTGACTTTGCCGCAGCGCTTAACGGCGAACTCAAGCGGCTCCAGTGTGACTGCGGTATAAGGCCCTAGTCACACAGGGCAATAATAGTGCCGTAATTTAAGCTACGGTCAGACATGACGATAATTTGCATGCAAACACGCAAAAATCGCGCAAATCGGTTTGCAACATGTCTGACCGCCCAATAATTTGCATGCCGACACTCGCCGAAACGAGTCAGCTGTGTCGGTGTGCCAATTATTGACAGCCAAAAATTGGTGTGTGTGAGCACCACGCTGCTAACTTTAATCGAGAAATGCCTAAAAAATAATCATACTATGATCATATTCAATATACTTATAATTAAAAACAATAAATAATAATTCAACAAAGCTTCAAAATGCATAGTTAAAGCAAAACCATTCAATAGTATAAATTTTTAAAAGGTACAAAAATGCGTAATATATATAATAATTAAATAAAATAAATAATAGGTCAACTCAACTTCAAAATGCATATTTAAAGTAAAATATAAAAAAAAACGTTGGCTGCAATCGTGATCAGACATCGATAAAACAATCTGATGAAATACTCCTCGTCATTTTCCTCTTTTTTTTGTCTAGAAGCATAAAGAGCTGCTGCTCCAAGCATTATAATTAAAACACTTTCCGACGCCTTGTTATTTTCCATATTTACACTGCCAATGTCGACTGTAAGCGATTACTCAACCTTTTCAATCGTTATCGAAAAAACCGTAGCTTTATTTTTCCCAAATTCACAACATTGCCGTAAATAATTACAGGGGTTTGTGTGCTCTGAAAAAAAGCTGCTAATTTTTCCCTGGGTAGTGTGACCATAATTTGTCAAAATAAAAAAACTGCCGATGTGAGCTATCGATGTTGGTGGCAAAACAGTAATTATTGGAATTTTCCCTTCACTATCAGAGCGCGTTGTTGGTAATATATACAAAAAGTAAGTACAAATATTTCAATTTGCATTTTTTTTTAGCTATTAATAATCAAATATTCGTCTTTATTAATATTTCAGAGGACCTAGAATGAAATGATGACAACTTTGGTAAATGTTTTATAGTTAGAGTCCACAATGGATTTGCAATTTAAATATAAACTTTCTTTTTTATGGACAACGCTGTCGGCAAGAATGTGCGCCGCCAATTGTAGGCGGAAAAAGACGAGACTATTTTGTTAGATTTATGTGTGGAGAACCTTGATGGTCTTCGTTTAGAAAGAAAAAATACCCATATATATATAAGGAAATGACGGAGAATATGTCATTGCACGGCATCCATGTTATACCGGTCTAGTATGTAAATCAAAAATGGAACGCCTAACGCCACCTAGTGTCCATTCTCTTCGCACCTTAGCGTGCTCACAAATTTTATATGCAGCAACCGCAATTTCTTTAATTTCGTTAATGGCTTCAACCTCTTCATTAGCCATTGCACTTATGAACTAGTTTTGGTTTTGTATAAACCCATTAGCCACAATGCACGTTATTTTAAACAGGTTTTCCATTTTTAATTTCAATATTATTTATATTATATTAAATCCTCCTTGTGGTGAGCGGGTTAGAGAATACCACCTCAGCAGGTCAAAGCTTGTCGTATGAGGCGACTAACAAGACAATGGGTTCTTTCGAGACCAGTAGAGGCACCCCAGGACTTAAAAGGTTTGTGCGTAGGGTTTTGGACCCACCACGTAAAACCACAATTCCAATGAAAGAATGTATTAACATCAGGCCGTAACCAGATAACGGGTTGTTATGGCCAGTTAAGAAGAAAGAAGAATATTATTTTTATTCGAACACAAAATTGTAAACAAAAACATCTGATGGTTTCTGTTGCATGTCAGTGTGACTACTATCGGCAAGTAATTAGTTGCGCCGATATTTTTGCCCTGTGTAAGTAGTTTTGTGCCCTTTGAATGTGTGGAAATAGTAAAAAACAATTGTTTTCATATTTAATATGGGTAAGGTGGCAACTTTAATACCAATAAATACGGCCTGTTGCGAAATACCTGCTGACAGCTGATTCAAAATCAAACAATTTTTTGTTTGTAATTTGAATTACAGTTTTAATAAATAATTTATGTTTAGGACCAAGATAAGGAACCTTAAATAGGGGCGAATGTCCTGCCGCTCGAAGCAAAGAGGGCAGAGCGCACATATTCGCCTTTTGTTTTTTTTTCCTCCCTTTGCAAGGATTCCACTGGCAAGAAAAAAACATTGAACAACGCACAGCCAAAATACGGCAATGGTCTTGCTAGCAATTTAAATTTAAAATTCCACAAAAAAAAAAATAACAATAACAACGCTCAAACATTAACACAGATGTTGCTGCAATTGTTATCCTATCAATATGAAAACGAAGCCGTTATGATGAAAGGCAGTGTTTAAAATTGCTCCTGCTCCGTAGCAGGAGTCGTACAATATTTACTCCTGCTCCTGACACGAGCCGGACTACCAAACTATCGGTAGCAAAATTTCTGCTCCTGGTACCGATAGTTCGGTAGCAGTAGCAAAATTTATTGCTCCTGCTTCTGACAGTTCGGTAGCAGTAGCAAAATTTATTGCTCCTGCTCCTGACAGTTCGCTAGCAGAAGCAAAATTTCTGCTCCTGCTACCGAACTGTCAGGAGCAGGAGCAGTAGCAAATGAAAATAGCAGGAGTTTTTAATCACTGATGAAAGGTTCTGTATTCTGCCACAAGTGCTCTACTGTATTGAAGTACCATGCTAGCAAGACGTCAAGCTTAAATGTGCATAGCTGCTGCAAAATAATTAAACAGCCTTAAACTTTAAACTTAATTTTTAAAATAAGAAATAAATTAAATATTCAGGCCTGTTCTGGGTATGGAATGGTTTTGCTGTTCTGATTTCCGATTCTGAACGCAGTCAGTCGTTATGAAGAGATAATGAAGGATTTATTAGAAAATGTAATTAAACAATTTTTATAAATATTCCCCTTTATCACAACGAACGGTTGTTCATGCTAGGACGAAAGCAAGAGACTGAAGAAGTGCTGTAGCTCACTAGCTATACATTACTAGCAGGGCGAGGCTCGACACAGAGCTCCGATCAAAACAGATATGGAATCTAGGAGTGAATACAAATACAACAAGACTAAAATTAAGTAAATCGAATGTACCCGTCAATAGCTATAGCCTTTTAAAAATTTTGTCACAATCTGAAATGCCAAAAAATGTTTGTCTGTTTCTTCCTTTTATCGCAGCGTTCTGAATATTGGTAAACATTTATTTACACATTACATTACATGCGCGCTCGCCTTTATTTGGGACAAGTCAAGTTTCGGGTCCTCGGTAAAGGCGACTACGAGGCGAGCAAGTAACTCTTGAGTCTTCATGGGAGACTACGGAGTTACCTGTTTGCCACTCCCACAGGTACCACTCATTAAGAGTTTACTGTTCCTTTTTAGGCACCATAAACTTTTGCGGGGTACCTGTGGTCATGTCTCCCCAACTGGGGGGACGTGCTTGATGATGTAGAAGGGTCTCACTTATACTCTCTATGTATGATACCGAGATCCTTTTTACACAACTTAACTTGCAGCATAGCAAATCGGCCACTGCTAACCTTTGCAGTGGTCACGCCAGGCTGCACACACAACCACGAATCATACTTATCCAAGAACCATGGGTGTATCGTAAGCGCATCTGTGGTCTTGGTGGTCTGGTTTGGGGTAGCATTATCCACTCGGAAGGATGCGACAGACCACGGGCATGCATAATTGTTCCGAGACACATGGACTGCACGGTACTGAAACAATTCTGCGCTCAGGATACCGTGGCAGTTAAAATAACATATCGACAAGGGGGCAGGGAGACCCGAAATCATAATTGTTTCAGCCTATCTCCCTTACGAATCGGTGCTCCCTCCACCCTCTAGGGAGCTACGGGAAGTAGTTGAATATGCGGAATCTAAAAATTTGGGGCTGGTGGTGGGATGTGATGCAAATTCACAGAACACCATATGGGGTAGCACTAAGTGCAACCCCAGAGGCTCTCAACTTTTAGACTTCTTACTATCCTCTAACCTGGCGGTACAAAATGTTGGCACCAGCCCGACTTTTGTAACATCCAGGCTACAAGAAGTGATTGATCTGACAGTCTCTAACCAGAGAATGAACGGTCTCATCAAATCTTGGCATGTGCTAGAGGAGGTATCGTTGTCTGATCATCGATACATCCAATTCCAATTAGGGATTGACCAAATGATAGTCCCTGAAGGAAGGAATTCAAGAAAGGCGAATTGGGATGAATTCGAAATGCTCCTGCATCAGAATATTCCTGAAATTCGTCGGCCGCGGAACGTAGCGGACATTGAGATTGCGGTCCAGTCAATGGAACGCGTCTTGACAGAAAGCTACGAGTCAGTGTGCCCACTAAGACGAAGAAGACAAGGTAACGCAGTCCCATGGTGGAACGCGGAACTTACAAAACTTCGAAAGCAATCCAGAAAATCTCTCAATAGAGCCATTCGGACTTGAAGAGCCCTTCGGATACCCTGCCAAAGGAATATAAGAGAACAGTGAGAAGGGAGAAGTTGAACTCTTATCGGAATTTTTGCAGTGAGATCAGCGAAACCAGAGACATTGCCCGTCTGTGCAAGGTCCTCCAGAAGGACCGAGCCGGTCGGCTTGACTCGATTCGAAGATCTGATAGGACATACACAACCAATGACTCGGAAACCTATGAGGAACTCCTTGTGGCCTACTTTCCGGGTTTCAGGATATCCACTCTTAGTGGCACCTCAGTGGAACCGAGTCCTGGTGTGGTACCCAGTCGATTTAACTGGTATACTGCCGCACGGATAGTCTCGGAAGAGTCGATAAGGTTCTCCTTTTCCTCTTCCGCAAACTTTAAGTCCCCAGGGCCCGACGGCGTGTACCCAATTATGTTAAAGAGAGGCGGAGATAGGCTCGTTAAGCCCCTGAAAAGGATCTTTCGAGCATGTCTAGCGTTTGGCTACGTACCGACCTCTTGGAGACGTGTGCAGGTTGTTTTTATCCCGAAACCAAGTAGGGAAGATTACTCTCTGTCGAAAAGCTTTAGACTTATCAGTCTGACATCCTTCTTTATAAAGGGTCTAGAGCGCTTAATTGAAAAAGACATTCGGTCAAGAGCATTAGTCCGGAGCCCGCTAAATAGTCAGCAACATGCCTATCAGAGTGGAAAGTCCTGTGAATCAGCTCTTCACGATATTGCTTGCAAAATCGAGGAGGGCCTGGAGAAGGGAAAATACACTCTAGGCGTATTTGTAGACATTGAGGGAGCCTTTGACGATGCTACTTTTGACTCGATGTGCTTCGCAGCTAAAGGAACATGGCATCGATGAAACCTCATGCAGGTGGATTCGACGAATGCTCTCTGACAGATGTCTCACTGCTGGGAATGGTGATATAGGCAAGGTCACAGTGGAGGTAGAACGTGGATGCCCCCAAGGGGGAGTCCTGTCTCCTCTTCTTTGGTGCTTGGTTGTGGATCAGCTCCTGCAGGAGATTCAAAATATGGGCGTACACATACAAGCTTATGCTGATGATGTGTGCGTGCTGGCATCTGGTAGATCTCTTCATACAGTTTGCACCACAATGCAGGCTGTATTGAATAGGATTGACTCCTGGTGCAACACACAAAGTCTAACCGTAAACCCGAGTAAGACTACCCTTGTTCTTTTTACTCGGAAGCGTAGGATGAATGGAATGATCCTTCCAACGCTAAAAGGTGTGACTCTGGCACTGGCCAGCGAAGTGAAGTATCTCGGGATTAATACTAAGCTGACCTGGAAAGTGCATTTTGAACGAAAGACCGAGCGAGCTCTCAGAGCCTTCTGGCAGTGCAGACGGACTTTTAGTAAAACCTGGGGTTTGAAGCCGAGCTCTGTTCATTGGTTGTACATAGCTCTAATCAGGCCCGTAGTATCATACGCCTCAGTGGTTTGGTGGAAGAGAACATTGGTTCAGTCCAGCGTCACTTTGCTAACCAGACTGCAAAGGCATGCCTGCTTAATGCACTATCAAATCTAACCCCTCTTGACGTATTTATAGGGCAAGAGGCTATGAAAGCGGCTAGCAGACTCTACAACAATGGAGTCTGGACGAACGAACTGGGATTTGGTCACACACTTATCCCCAGTAAGCTTAGGGAAGAGTGCCCGCTTTTCTCGATGCCTGCTGATAGTGTCGTACCAAGTGTGAGGTTTGGCCGCAGATACGAAGCGGTGTTTCCGCCAAGAGAATCCTGGGGCAATCCAGGAACTCTACTAAGTGGAAATACTTATGTTTTCTACACAGACGGTTCCAAAACGAAAGATGGGACCGGTGCTAGTTGGTATCTTGATGAAAACTCAAGCTACTCATGCGCGACAGGTAAATTGCCGTAGGTTTTCCAAACAGAAATCTACGCAATTCTAGATGTCGTGAGCTGGATCCATGAGAGAAAATTGAGTGGGGTAACTGTAGGGATTTGTAGTGATAGTCAGGCTGCACTCAAGTCCCTAGAAAATCCTCGCACAACGTCGATCATGGTCAGCGAATGTAAGACCAGACTTAACATGATTTCACGTCACAACAAAGTCAGTCTATACTGGGTTCCTGGACACCTAGGTATCCAGGGCAATGAAATGGCGGATGAGTTGACAAACAAAGGCTCGGCATCACAGCCAATAGGGCCTGAACCAATCATTCCTGTCAGCGCAGCTAAATTGGTTGGATGGATAGCAACCTATACAGACAATGTCTGTAAGGAACGCTGGATATCCATCATTGGATGTCGCGTAACAAAGAAATTCGTGAAAGAACCCAATCCAAGGGCTTCCAGATATCTTCTTCGTCAGAAGAGGACAGATCTTCGAGCCCTGGTTGGTGCACACACACCCCGCAACGCATTGATTTAAAAAATTGCCACAGACACTTACAACCGCTTTTTCAAACTTTCTCGTCAAATACAAACAAGTCGGCTCAAGAATATGGAAGTTATGCTCAAAAAACAAATTTTTGCGTCATAAAATAATAAACTTTGCAACAGGAATGCGTTGCAGTCAAATCGGACTTCTTGCTGTATGCTGGAGTAACTGTTATTGGATAAATATTAATTATGGGATATCCAATTTTCGGGTACCGCCTCGTCTGTATCATATTGGTATAAGTATAAGGTGCGACAACTCTTCTTCTTACGGTTACCGCTGTGGTAACCGCTCTGGTTGTTGTTGTTGTAACGGCTTTGAGAATTACGTCGTATGTGGGTTAGGGGGGTATTAATTTGTTAAACGTAGGCAGGCGAAGAAATGAGAAGATGAGAAAAGTGAAGGAAGTAAACGTATAGAGAGCGACAAATCCAGCTGGAGGAAGCGAGCTGCCTCAACTGGATCTGTCCAGAGTGCCATTGGTGTGAGGTCGGTGGGGTTCAGGGCGCATTTAAATAAGTGGGTGGTGGAGTGGGGGCTGACGTTGCAGCCCAAGGTGTTTTTCAACAGCCTCCGTATGCAGGACTTCTAGCATATCTTTAGTGGGAATTTGGAGGCTGATGATATTTTCGACGGCAGGCATTTCACGTCGAAGATCGAAACGCACTGGGCGAGGCCTAGTGGAAGGGGGTCGAGTAGAGACGTTGTGATTAGGGTGTTGGCTCATAGTGGATTTAAGAAGGTGTTGTCGGGTGAGAAGAGTACGGTGGTCGCGGACGGGGAGCATTTGCACTTCGTGCTGAAGGTGGTCACCATGTGTAATAGAATGACAACCCGTGGCAACTCTGAGTGCCGCGTTTTGCACAGTTTGAAGATTTCTCCATTGCGTATCACTTATGGAGGGTGACCAAACTGGTGCGGCATAGTCAAGGAGAGGACGGCCTATGGCTTTATAGGTCGAAACAATAGTTTCTTTCTCCTTGCCCCAGGTGCTTCCGGCTAAGGCTTATTTCTGCCCCGGACCCTTTTGGCAATCTCTACAGAATGTTTGGCAAACTGGAACAGATTGTCGAAGGAGACCCCTAGGATTTTGGGGTATTTCTTTGTGGGGAAAGTGCGGCCATCGGAGATAATATTGAGGTCAAGGTTAACCTCTTTGGTCCAGGTGGTAAAAGGGTAGCTGTTGATTTGGGTGCAGAAAGGCTGAGATTTCTTTCAGCGAAGAAGTTGCTTAAGGCCGGGAGGTATGTATTGTTACGCTCTTCAATTGTTTTGATATCTCGATGAGAGGCTACTCAGGGGCAATCATCTGCGTAGGAGACAAGTTTTACCCCGTGGGGAGGGGAGGCATCTTAGAGATGTAATAGTTGAAAAGCAGAGGTGAGAGAACTCCCCCCTGGGGGACCCCCTGCTTACATTTCCGATATGTTGATGAAGCCCCACGGAACTCAACATAGGACTGTCTGTCAGCCATGTAGACAGATAGCCAGCGTTTAAGGCTGGCGGGGAGGGATGAAAGAAGAACATCCTGGAGGAGGATACCGTGGTTCACGGTGTCAAACGCCTTGGACAAGTCCAGGGCGACCAGGATAGATCTTTCATGAGGTTGCTGGCTGTTTAAACCCTCGGCAATCTGAGTAGATAACTCACAGAGAGCCGAGGTGGTGCTCCGACCAGCACGGAAACCGTGTTGGTGGTCTGCAAGGACGAGGTGAGATGTGAGGGTGGGTAATAAGAGTGATTCAAGAATTTTGATTACAGGGGATAGAAGTGTGATTGGACAATAGGAAGAGCCAAGGTGGGGTTGTTTCCCAGGTTTGGGAACTGGGATAATTTTACCAGTTTTCCAGATGTCCGGTATCTGAAGGCTCGTTTAAGATGTCGGTCAAATAGGCGACACCAGAGTCACCAATGTGCTTCAGCATGACCGTGGCAATACCATCAGGGCCAATTGCGGTGGAGTTTTTGGCGTCCTTGATGGCTTGCCAGACTTGTTCTGGCGAGAAGGAGAGCGCTGTCTCGTTTGGAAGGGCGCGAACCGCGGGATGGGTTTGCTGGGGTGTCGTTTCCAAAGGAAATCTGCACCTGCTCACTCTTTTTGGGGTTTGACAGGTTTTTTATAGTCTTCCAGAACCTACCTGAGCCAGCAGCTAGGTCGTCAAGTGTCGGAAGCCACTTGTCACGACGATGAGTATTCACCAGACAAGTGATTTCATCACTCAACATCTTTATGCGCGGGTCAGCCGGGGGGGAGATGTCAGGGGAGCTTCGACAGGTTGCAGTTATTCGTGTGGGGTGGTTCTCATTTATTGAGGAGAAATCGGAATTTGAGAGCTGGTCATCGATTATCCCACCCCTGGCATCATTCCCTAGCTCTGAGAACCAACCATCATGATGGGCATTGAAATCACCCAGAATGATGCGTCGGTCTCCTGAGAGCAGCAAATCTATGTCAGGGCGGTAGCCCACACGACAGGCCGCTACTGGGTGAATGTAGACGTTTAGTATGTCTAATTCCCCATCACCAGACTGTACTGTAATGCCCTGGACCTCGAGGTGGCTGTCATTGCTTTTGATGGGGAGGAGTTTATAGGAGACAGACCTATGAAGTATAAACGCAAGGCCGCCACCTTGATTTCGGTCGCGGTCAAGGCGGATGAGGTTATAGCTCGACGAGTGAGACAGAGTGTTGCGGCTCGTGAGCTTTGTCTCCTGTATTGCAGCAATGGAGATGCGAAGACGAGACATGTAGTCCGTGATCTCAGTAATTTTCTTACTGAGACCGTTGCAATTCCATTGCAGAACTGTTGTTTGGTCGTTCTTAGCATTACTGGAAACAGTGGCTTGCGTTTGGTTGGGGGTTTGGGAGGGCAGCGCTTGTTGGGTAGGTGGGGGGAAAGGGGTAGTGACAGGTGTGGGCCTAAAACAGCACGGGCCCACAAAGTTAGCTTGATATAAGCTGGAGTTGCGGAGCCCGGAGCAGCGGAGGTGGCTGTATTCTCTACACACACTGCACTGAATGGGGATGGCTGCCCTGGTGAAGGACTTGTGGCAAAAGCGACACTGCGTAGGGGCAGGTTGACGCAACGAAGGCGACACGGAAGTAGACGCTGGCATGGCCAGCGGAGCTTGTAAATTGCCTGGTACGGAACTAGAGGGGGTTGTTGGACATTTCGGACAGGAAAAGTTGATGCTGTATAGATCAGCATGCAGAAGGCCAGAACAGCGAAGGTGGACCCAGAGTTTGCAAGAGTTGCAAAGCACTGAGTACACACCTCGCGAAATGCCCCTGGAGCACACCGAGCACACATACACCCTAGGGCCAGAGTTGCTTTCGACGTCACCGGCACGAAGAAGGGTTATTCTGAGCAGACAGGCCGGAGTTACCTGCTCAGTAAGTGAAAAATAGATAGAGAAAAGGTACATACTTGGGATCCCGTGTCCGGGATGTAGCAATCCTTGGGCAGGTTTGAGGGACCTGCGTCGACTCCGGGGCGTAGACCCGATTGCTGGGAGAGTCGAACCGCTCTGGTTGCCGCTGTCGTTGATACGATTTTTGTGAGCGAGAGAGCGTGATGGAAATGTGCTTTGTTTACATATATATACATGTGTGTTTTGTGTTGTTGCTCCGCTGCAGTGAAATTAAACCAAAATGCCGATTTATTCTTTTTCCATCTAAACAAGAAATAATATAAAGTAATGCTAAAAAACGCGCATATATGTGCATGTATGTATAAAAATAAGACATAACTACAAAAATAAATTTCAAAATTGTAATTATTAAAATATTTGCTATTCAGCCATGTGCATTCCGAAGTTTATTGGAAGTAGTCGCCGCAGCAATGTGGAATCTGTACCAAGCGTACTCCAGTTAGACACACCAACTTTACTCGCCCACCCCTAGTGGAAGGGGGTCGAGTAGAGACGTTGTGATTAGGGTGTTGGCTCATAGTGGATTTAAGAAGGTGTTGTCGGGTGAGAAGAGTACGGTGGTCGCGGACGGGGAGCATTTGCACTTCGTGCTGAAGGTGGTCACCATGTGTAATAGAATGACAACCCGTGGCAACTCTGAGTGCCGCGTTTTGCACAGTTTGAAGATTTCTCCATTGCGTATCACTTATGGAGGGTGACCAAACTGGTGCGGCATAGTCAAGGAGAGGACGGCCTATGGCTTTATAGGTCGAAACAATAGTTTCTTTCTCCTTGCCCCAGGTGCTTCCGGCTAAGGCTTATTTCTGCCCCGGACCCTTTTGGCAATCTCTACAGAATGTTTGGCAAACTGGAACAGATTGTCGAAGGAGACCCCTAGGATTTTGGGGTATTTCTTTGTGGGGAAAGTGCGGCCATCGGAGATAATATTGAGGTCAAGGTTAACCTCTTTGGTCCAGGTGGTAAAAGGGTAGCTGTTGATTTGGGTGCAGAAAGGCTGAGATTTCTTTCAGCGAAGAAGTTGCTTAAGGCCGGGAGGTATGTATTGTTACGCTCTTCAATTGTTTTGATATCTCGATGAGAGGCTACTCAGGGGCAATCATCTGCGTAGGAGACAAGTTTTACCCCGTGGGGAGGGGAGGCATCTTAGAGATGTAATAGTTGAAAAGCAGAGGTGAGAGAACTCCCCCCTGGGGGACCCCCTGCTTACATTTCCGATATGTTGATGAAGCCCCACGGAACTCAACATAGGACTGTCTGTCAGCCATGTAGACAGATAGCCAGCGTTTAAGGCTGGCGGGGAGGGATGAAAGAAGAACATCCTGGAGGAGGATACCGTGGTTCACGGTGTCAAACGCCTTGGACAAGTCCAGGGCGACCAGGATAGATCTTTCATGAGGTTGCTGGCTGTTTAAACCCTCGGCAATCTGAGTAGATAACTCACAGAGAGCCGAGGTGGTGCTCCGACCAGCACGGAAACCGTGTTGGTGGTCTGCAAGGACGAGGTGAGATGTGAGGGTGGGTAATAAGAGTGATTCAAGAATTTTGATTACAGGGGATAGAAGTGTGATTGGACAATAGGAAGAGCCAAGGTGGGGTTGTTTCCCAGGTTTGGGAACTGGGATAATTTTACCAGTTTTCCAGATGTCCGGTATCTGAAGGCTCGTTTAAGATGTCGGTCAAATAGGCGACACCAGAGTCACCAATGTGCTTCAGCATGACCGTGGCAATACCATCAGGGCCAATTGCGGTGGAGTTTTTGGCGTCCTTGATGGCTTGCCAGACTTGTTCTGGCGAGAAGGAGAGCGCTGTCTCGTTTGGAAGGGCGCGAACCGCGGGATGGGTTTGCTGGGGTGTCGTTTCCAAAGGAAATCTGCACCTGCTCACTCTTTTTGGGGTTTGACAGGTTTTTTATAGTCTTCCAGAACCTACCTGAGCCAGCAGCTAGGTCGTCAAGTGTCGGAAGCCACTTGTCACGACGATGAGTATTCACCAGACAAGTGATTTCATCACTCAACATCTTTATGCGCGGGTCAGCCGGGGGGGAGATGTCAGGGGAGCTTCGACAGGTTGCAGTTATTCGTGTGGGGTGGTTCTCATTTATTGAGGAGAAATCGGAATTTGAGAGCTGGTCATCGATTATCCCACCCCTGGCATCATTCCCTAGCTCTGAGAACCAACCATCATGATGGGCATTGAAATCACCCAGAATGATGCGTCGGTCTCCTGAGAGCAGCAAATCTATGTCAGGGCGGTAGCCCACACGACAGGCCGCTACTGGGTGAATGTAGACGTTTAGTATGTCTAATTCCCCATCACCAGACTGTACTGTAATGCCCTGGACCTCGAGGTGGCTGTCATTGCTTTTGATGGGGAGGAGTTTATAGGAGACAGACCTATGAAGTATAAACGCAAGGCCGCCACCTTGATTTCGGTCGCGGTCAAGGCGGATGAGGTTATAGCTCGACGAGTGAGACAGAGTGTTGCGGCTCGTGAGCTTTGTCTCCTGTATTGCAGCAATGGAGATGCGAAGACGAGACATGTAGTCCGTGATCTCAGTAATTTTCTTACTGAGACCGTTGCAATTCCATTGCAGAACTGTTGTTTGGTCGTTCTTAGCATTACTGGAAACAGTGGCTTGCGTTTGGTTGGGGGTTTGGGAGGGCAGCGCTTGTTGGGTAGGTGGGGGGAAAGGGGTAGTGACAGGTGTGGGCCTAAAACAGCACGGGCCCACAAAGTTAGCTTGATATAAGCTGGAGTTGCGGAGCCCGGAGCAGCGGAGGTGGCTGTATTCTCTACACACACTGCACTGAATGGGGATGGCTGCCCTGGTGAAGGACTTGTGGCAAAAGCGACACTGCGTAGGGGCAGGTTGACGCAACGAAGGCGACACGGAAGTAGACGCTGGCATGGCCAGCGGAGCTTGTAAATTGCCTGGTACGGAACTAGAGGGGGTTGTTGGACATTTCGGACAGGAAAAGTTGATGCTGTATAGATCAGCATGCAGAAGGCCAGAACAGCGAAGGTGGACCCAGAGTTTGCAAGAGTTGCAAAGCACTGAGCACACACCTCGCGAAATGCCCCTGGAGCACACCGAGCACACATACACCCTAGGGCCAGAGTTGCTTTCGACGTCACCGGCACGAAGAAGGGTTATTCTGAGCAGACAGGCCGGAGTTACCTGCTCAGTAAGTGAAAAATAGATAGAGAAAAGGTACATACTTGGGATCCCGTGTCCGGGATGTAGCAATCCTTGGGCAGGTTTGAGGGACCTGCGTCGACTCCGGGGCGTAGACCCGATTGCTGGGAGAGTCGAACCGCTCTGGTTGCCGCTGTCGTTGATACGATTTTTGTGAGCGAGAGAGCGTGATGGAAATGTGCTTTGTTTACATATATATACATGTGTGTTTTGTGTTGTTGCTCCGCTGCAGTGAAATTAAACCAAAATGCCGATTTATGCTTTTTCCATCTAAACAAGAAATAATATAAAGTAATGCTAAAAAACGCGCATATATGTGCATGTATGTATAAAAATAAGACATAACTACAAAAATAAATTTCAAAATTGTTATTATTAAAATATTTGCTATTCAGCCATGTGCATTCCGAAGTTTATTGGAAGTAGTCGCCGCAGCAATGTGGAATCTGTACCAAGCGTGCTCCAGTTAGACACACCAACTTTACTCGCCCACCCAGCTGATTTGCTAGTGGGATTACCCACTACGACAGTCCGCCAAAATGCGGTTGCTGATCTTCTTGATGAAGTTGAGGCTGGCCCCAGCGAGCGTTTTAAAAACAGAACAGAAATGCAAGATGAACAGGTGGCAGAGGCCACAGCTAAACACTCCCCCAGGATGGAACTACTTTGGGATGAATAAGAATAAGATGGCCAGTGTGGATTCGCATTAATAGCAGAAACGGCAAACAAAATTTTATAATAAATAGAAAAAGAGATTTCCAGTTCCTGACCTGTTTTTCTTGGTGCAGTATGCATTAGTACATTACGGGGTTATTGTCTTTGTTGCTCAATAACAGAACTGTTAGCTTGAGCACGTTGTTTTTGTTTTTCGCTGATTAAGAAAGCGTTGAAGCCGGTTTCAAAAAAATTAATTGTGTATTTAGTTGATTTTGTTGTTGCCAATTTAATTGCGACGAAAGCTGAGAAGGGAACACTTTTTTTGAATTAAAACATTTTTAAAGCTCAGCTCAGCAATGGACCTTTGTGGCATATATTATTTTTATTGCTTTTCTGTCACATATATACATAGTTTAATTGGCGAATGCTTTTTAATACACTCTATACAAAGTGTAAAAGGGTATTATAGATTTGTGCAATGTATGTAACCAGAGGAAGGAGGCGTGACATACCATAAGTTTCTTGGGCAAAACCGTCCATGCCCAGGGTAAACCCATTTTGCAGAGTCGCCCAAATTGATTTGACTCGAGAAAATGGCGCCATGTATGCAAAATTAAATGGCAATCTTCGCAACGATCTGGAAAAATTTGTGACTCTCACAATTATGTGAGAATGGATGCGAATACTTTCGATCAACTTGCAAGTTGGGTATCGCTTCACACTGAAAAACCTAGACCTAATTTTTGCAAACCTATTCCACCTGCCGAAAAACTTTATTTTGTCTTTTAACGTCATAGTGTAAAAAAGAATAAACATGTTCGTTATGCTCGCACCACCAAAAAAATGTTTATTTTAACCATTATTATGACAGCTGAAATGCATCGATGTTTTGAGCGTCGACGATTTTTATAATTCGATGTATCGATCGTTACCCGTTTGGTGAGTGGTTTAGAGAATACCATTTGAGCAGGTCAAAGCGTGTCGTATGAGGCGACTTATAATGACACTACAACACCGAAATTTCAAATTTTGATCACTTTTTCTTACTATGTATTTCATAATGTCAAAGTAATATTTCCTATTGGTGGGCCTGGGTTCTGGTGGAAGAGGGTGAAAGCTTCTGCTCGCCATTCACTGGGGAATGGCCACGGCGATATCTGTGTCTACCACAACCTCCACGTGGTGCCCCCTGAAAAGCTGCTCTAATTGCCGCCCGGTGTTAAGAGTAGAGCGAATGTGTGCAGTTGCTCTCAGGATGTGCAAGGCGGATATAACCGCCATCCAGGAGATGCGGTGGAAAGGCCAACCTCCCTCAGCACCTGATAGCGCCGAGGGACTTTGGAAACATATATCCCACTCCTTGCGTTCCACCGCGTAGAACCGAATGTTGGACTTGGCTTTATGGGCAATAGAAACAAAGATATCAATTAAAAATAACAACCACAAAATAGCGGATGAAAATAACTTTCCCCATCCCCAAGTACGAAAACTCGGATTTTAGACTTAGTACTTATCCCCAAACACATCCTCAAACTTTCAGCCATTCAGGGGTGTGCAAGAAATCTCTTTCAACCCAGTTTCAACCCGATTGTAATGCTATATTTTTAGCCAAAAAGCCATTAGTCATGATGAGTCAGAAATATCTTGCAGAGCGTCGGATATCGAACAAGGAGGCATCTGGCCGAAGAATTTTTGCAGGGAATTTTAAAGAAATGTTGCCAAAACCTTTAGAGATTTCCAGCATACCCTCGACAGAATTAGCCCAACGAGTGTTACACTACCATGCTCCGAAAGCTTCAAGATGAATTGTCAAGCTGTGTGGTCTCTCTGGGCGGTATATCCACGCCGTCGTCTATAATTGGGGACGTCAGGACTCAGAGAGCGGCATTATCCCTGTTAGTAAGCATCCATTACAAGATTTTCCTCTGCATCTTCATATAAAGACACTCCAGTATTAAATCTTTCAGCAAGACGCTTGACGCTTTTTAGAAGAACTTCCCAAAGTCATTCCTGCTCCTGCATATATCAATATCCTCTCGCTTGCCCTATTCCTGCTCGTATTTTTTGCGTCTGAAAAGGCGCTTCTCCATCTTTCTTATCTCCCCATAGTGGTCTCGCACAGATCGCGTAGCAGCCGACTGCAGGGTCCTTCTATATGCGGCTTTCTTCACTGCAGTGGCTTCGCGACACTCCTGATCGTACCATTGGTTCCTGGGCAGCGGCGTTGCCAAGAACCAAGAACGTTCTCCCCGGTAATACGCAAGGAGCGTGATATATGTTTCCATTCTCTCGGCGCTATCAGGTTCTGAGAGAGGTTGACGGAGCTGTTCAGAGAGTTGAGCAGAAAAGGCTTCGGTAGTCTGCTGCGATTCTAGCTTTCGCTGTGCGCTAGATCGCACGTTATGCTTAGCCGCATGCGAACCTTGGCTGCAACAAGTTAATGGTCACAGTTGACGTTGAACCCTGTGAACGTACGAACATCAAGCACACTGGATGCATACCTTCCATCAATCGGTGGTAAGGGCAATATGCTTCATACTGTTCAAAATGACCTTTAATGGATCTTTCAAAACTTCATATTTCTTTGCTAGTACCACATTACGAATATGTTTTTTGCTTAGCATCTTGTATTTTGGGCCTTAAATGTGAACTAACTCTCTAAATCAGGGATCGTAACTGTTGTTATATTTTAAAAATTATTTCTTAAGTTTTACTTTTTACTCAGAAAACAAAAGTTATTTCTTGAGTTTTCTTTTTTGATCAGAAAGTAAATCTTATTTTTGAGTTTTATTTTTTGCTCGGAAAATAAAAGTTATTTCTTGAGTTTTATTTTTTGATCGGGAAAAATAAAACTTATGAAAAGTAAATTTGAAGCCATTCCGAGTTCGTGTGAAAATGGATTTGTTTTTCAATTCAATAACATTTGCTTAGCAGCTATAACAGCTGTGTTTGCGAGCGCAGTTATTACTTATTCAATATTAGGTTTATTGAATATTGCGCAGGCGTTTATTCGGTATTGCGAACATGTCGGGTTTATTCCAATCTCAATTCTTTTTTTTCTTAGAATACAAAATGTGAGGGCAGTGTTGATGTGTTCGACAGTGGGATACTCTGTACCTGTTTTTCCAAAGAATAATCCAAATTTCCGTGCAAATTTATTTAACGATGCGTTAAGGGACATGGGCGTTATCAAAATAAATGTAGTCAATGCTGATCATATTTTCCTATTTAACGTGCGGTCGGCAACGCCTCCTTCTCCCTGTTACATACAGTACACAAATCTATAATAGCCTATGTTATTTTCCGAGCAAAAAAGAAAACTCAAGAAATAACTATTATATTTATTATTTTTTATTATTTTTTTTAGCAAACAATAAAATACAAAAATAAGTTTTATTTTCTGATTGCAAAATAAAACTCAAATATAAGTTATATTTTCTGAGCATTTATGATTTTTTTGTGTATAACTTAAAAAATACAAATTAAGATAGTTTTGCATAGCTTATGTGAGATCGGTCACATAGGTATGCTCCTTTTACATGTACCATTTCTCTTTCACTATGATTTTCTTTAGTTTTAAAATTGATAAATAATTATTATTTACGGTCCCTGCTCTAAATCCCTCATCGTTGACAATACTAAATGTCTACACATCTAATGCAATCATATATTTTTTGACGAGCTGGATATTGTGGCTGTGTCACGTGCAACAGACATACATGCATATATATATGCTTTTGGAAAAAAAATTAATTTTGCATTTAATATAGGGGAAAAAAGCGCATCTTTTGTTAAAATTTTTTTGCTCTAACTCTTATAGTTTCTGAGAAACACGTTACAACACGGACACACGGAAAAACGGACGGACGGACCTGTCTATATCGACTCGACTATTGCTCCTGACAATTTTTGCCCATGGAACATATGGTCTGCCACGACTCCTTCTCCCTGTTACATACAGTACACAATTCTATAATACCCTTTTACACTTTGTGTACAGGGTATAATTATGAGTTTGTGCTGTAAAACATTAAAATGCGATGATATGACAAGTTATATCATAGTAAAGCATATTACTGTAAAAAAAAGTTCACCATGCACTTTTTATATATTTATAGAACTTATCTGTTCAAAATTTAGCTCATAGAATTTGCTACCTGTATGTGACAGTTGCACGTAATGCTTCTCTACTGAGGGCATAAACTCCTAAACGAGAGACACAAAGTTTCTTTCAAAAGAAGTTATCTTTACAGTCTTACTATAGTCATCCGTGGGCCAATTATCTGACTAGAATAGGATAAATAAAGCAATGATTTCTTTTTATCGTTTCACATAACTCTATTGTTATAGTGATAAAAGTGATAAAACTGATATAATAACTTGCTTAAGGTTACAATCTATGATTTTCTTAATTATATAGCAGGTATTGCTATATATTTTTTGATGTTAAAAGTGGTTAATTTCGATTCGCAACTAATGTTTAAGCACAATCGATATAATCAAAAATTCATACTTTTTTTTTTTTTTCCGTGTTAATACTCGAATGAAGCTAATAAAGGTGAAATTTTTTTTTCGTTGTATGATAATTTAATACAAAGTCCTAATAATTTTGGAAAATTATAACTAGTTATTCAAGTCTTTTGGAAAAATTTAGTTTTTTTTTAACATTGTACCACTTAACTGATTTGGTTCAAATTTTTACTGTATATAGAAGAGTATAAAATACATTTTGTGGAAAAAAATCGTGATTGCGTCTTTGCTTTTTTCGAAGGAGTTTGTAATCCAAACACCTTGAAGTTAGTTTTGGACAGAGTTGTTTGATCTTAACTCAATTTGAAATAGTTCCCTAACAATTGCAAAATGATTATATTATCACGACGAACGGTAGTTCGCTAGCTATAAATTACAGGAAATTTTGAGTGTCTAGAGTGTCTGATCCGGTCGAACCATTTTCCGTTGTCTAGGTATTAAAGCGTAGATTAACCTTTTCATAGAAAGCTATTAAGCTAAGCTATTGGTTTGGAAGTTATAAAAGTTAAAGGTTCTTGAAAATTATGTATTTAAAAATTTGATAAAGAAATGGTCGGCCTACAAACTTTTCACAGCTTGCCGAAATGCTGACCATTTTTTTTAATCAAATTTTTAAATACATAATTTTCAGGAACCTTTAAAAATGTGCTATAAAGCTCCAGTATCAATGAAAAATATTGCAATATGCAGTGTGTTTTATCTCGTCACATAACTTATATCATATATATTTTGATTTGCATACAAGTACCCACGATCCTCACATGTTTTTTACTTCGAAGATGTTTTTTTTGTTTTATTATTATATTACCAATATAATAATTTCTGTTCATTTTTTCACTTTGTCACTTGTATTTTTTTGAACAGACCAAATTTAAATGACGCAATTTTCGTATAATGCGTGCTCTCGTTGCCACTCTTCTTATTCCCTTCTCGACCGAGAAATAACCAGAAAAAAATTGCATACATATTTTATGCCTTCTTTCCTACTGAAAAATCCATTAGATGCTTTTTAGCATGAAAATTCAATACGAAATATGTCACGATTTTGGAATCAAGTTCCAAAAAGTTCAACTGGGGTGCCAACGATCCCATTCAATACACAAAAATACTAAATATCATCCATGTGGCAGGATCTGTTGTTAGGGAACTTAAATCACTGTTTACAAATATATAATTAAGATCTCGTTGATCGGCCAAAACAATGCGCAAGAAACCAATAGAAAATATCCTAAATGGTTTGAGTTTGAAAATCCGTGCTATATACATAGATCAATATTAAATTTCGTTATGAAAAGTAAAGCCTTTTAGCAGTCGGAATGATAAGTAAATGGCAAATTACACCTTAATAAGAAGATTGTTTATCAGCGAAATATTTTTTATATAAACAAAATTTACCGGAAAAGGTATGTTTTAACTACGATCCTTTTCTCTTTTCTTTTTAATGAAATGTAATAAAAGTGTGGATAGTGTAATCTCAAATTTGTGTTCTGAAGGGGTAACATCAGCGTAGAATCTTCAGGAAATCGAGATTTTTTGAGCTAAATTGGTAGACAATTAGAAATGTTGTGATTTATCCAAATTTATGAGGCCATATATATAAGTGAAATAATTTACAACATTATATTACTGCTATGAAACAAGTAAATATAAATAAACAAAGGCAAATAACTATAGCCTGTTGTTTGTTTGTAATTTTAATAAATAAGAGAAGCAACTCCAAATAGGAGTCCATTCCTAAATCCATGGTAATGCGGTTTGCAAAAGTGCCAAGCTGGCGGTCGAAGCAAAGAGGGCAGCGGGCACAGATTCGCAAAAGATGGCGGAAAGAAAACATTCAACAAAAAATTCATATCCTATCAACTGTAAAACGAAGTCGTTAAAAACAGAACAATAATGCGTGGAATGACTTCGAACGTTCGGAATTTTCCGATTCGGAAACCAGATTAGGTCTCATTATCTTTACCTTGCAAGGACTACAGCTTATTTTGACTACATTGCAAAGTAGTCATATGTTGGAGGTGTCACCACAAAAACATTCATAAAAAAATATTCAGTTACGTCTATCTTTTACGAGATATGAGTAAATTAAAAATACCATTCTTTCACAAAAATCAATATTCATTTATCGATCGTTGATACAGAAAAAAAATTATCGGCTTCTGTTCCTATATTTAAAAGAAAAACAAACCCTACCGCAGCAAAATTTATGTTCTTATGTTAGTGTTCCACACTACAAAAGCTGTAACAGAAATCACTGATTGTCCTTGCAGTTCAACCTACGCAAGTGAGCGTGGAAAGTTAAATTTATAGTGAATCCTTTTAGGAATCGAATGGACAAAAAGATGCTGATCGCTATCATATTATTGAGATCTAATCATAAGTTCAGGGTATTTGAACTTTTAATTTATATGTAAACATTTATCAATAAATTTTATACTTTTGGCTTAAATTTTAAAATTTGTGAATATGCTGAAGGGTGGATCAATCGAATCGATATTATTAAAAAATTAGAACCAAAATAAAACCATTTAATGTAAGAATACCGATACTTATATAATTGTAAACGTATTCGAAATTGATTTGATTCCCTGTGTATGATTATAACTCTTGAACCAATATGCCAAAGAGCCTGAAAGTAATAGAGTGGAATCCTGGACCGTTAAAAAGTTCAACATTTTTGATGAAAAGTGACCACTTTCAGTACAGCGTACGTGTGGGGCTGCTTGTGTTGCTGTGTCTGTCAGACCGACTCCTTCGTAGGCATAATTGAGAAAGAGTAAAAAAACGCACATGTATGCACTGAGCTAAAAGTGGTCGCAAGTCGATTCAATGTAACGGCGAAGGATGCAACTCTATTTAATTTCATGCTCTTTGCGGAAATAAGAATAATTTAGTTTCTGCTGCCAAACTTCATACAATAAAAACCTGCGCAGGAATTATTCGTTACGAAATTAATCCCGTAGTATGCAGTACCATACTGTTGTTGCCATCTTTTATGACAGTTGACATGTAGACAGCATTTGTGTTACGTGTACCTAAAATTTTTACTTTTCCTCAAAAAAGTATTCCGATTGGCCAAAAAACTAAAATCTCTAATCTTATGCTTTTCGACGATTTAATGTGATGTTTTTGTGTTCGTGAGTTGTTGTTGTCGTAGTCATTGTCATTAGGAATTAAAGTAACTAATTTAAAAAATTGTTATTGTTTTTTAAATTGTTCTTTTTTTTTAATTTTCCGCAAAAAAGTATTGGGATTGGCTAAAAAACTAAAATCTCTAATTTTATGTTTTTCGATGACTTAATTACCCTGACAACTTTTCCGGCGATTGGGCCGGAGCCGCAACACAACCTCCCACATGCACTGTCTTGGGAATGGATGCATTTCAGCACAACTTGTGAATTTTTTAAAGGTTCAGAATTCCACTCTATCTACTTGGCATAACTGTCACGATGAAGAACGAGGTCAGCATGGAGATCAAGAAGAGAATCACTCTTGCTAATATATGTTAAATTTGCCTCTTTGGCAATGACGCAATCCTAGTGTTTGAGAGGAAAGTACTCCGAAAGATCTCTATCCCTTTCGGCGTTTGCAACAACTGCCACATTCGCTAGAACGACGAACTCGATGAGCTCTACTAGAACATTGACATAGTCAAGCGAATTAAGATCCAGCTGCACAGCTGACTAGGTCATGTTGTGTATATAGATGAAGAAGCTACTGCGAGATGAAGACCTCTTCAATGCGGTTGTTGAAGGAAGGTGTCAAAGGGGCAGAGCTACATTTGGTACCACCGATTAGTCGCCAGATAAGAAAAATCTTAATAATCGCTCAAAAAAGGAAATCGATTCATAGTTTCCTGGTAGTTTTAATGATCTACTATAAAAAGCTTGCGTGGGATCAAGCAAATATTTTTTGAGAATCTGCCCACAGTGAATACCGGATCAACACCGAAAAATATAAATACATAGCACGACATTTTCCATGGGTTGGATCACGGTGCTCTATGATGTTTTTGGGTTAGTGCGTTGTCGTAGTCGTAGTCGTTGTCGATGTAGTGTGCTATTCAAATCCCTTTAGTAATTTCCACTTTACCAAGTTTAATATTTTCTATTGTGTTGGGCATGTCTTCAAAGGGTTTCCTATTGAATTTGAGCACTCTAGTCGCTATAGTTGGGTCGAAAGAGGAATAATAAGAGTACATAATTTTCAAAATTTTTTTTTTCATTTTTTTTTGTTTAAATTTCTCTTAGCTAATTTCGGTTGTTTTGGAAAACGCGCGGTATTCTCAATGCAATGCCGAAATCGGCTTAAGCCTAGTACGCAGTTGAGTGGAATTTGCAGATACATGTCGTTTGCTCACACTAGCTATATGTATGTATATTGAACATTGAGTAATATATATGTCTATTTAAAATAAAGACAAATGGTTTCGGACCTCGAAGTCAAGTGTTCCTGTTAAAACTAAGCAACTACATTGAAGTTCGCAGCCCGTAACAAGGGCTAAACACTTGTCGACAACTGCAGTGACATACATATATGCATGTAATAATACCCATTACAAATACAGCAACCCGTGAACGTACATTAATTTCTTGACAAAAGAAAAAAAAGTTTCTTATTAAAGTATTCCACTAAGCATCTGTATACTTTTCACTACAACATTTAATATAATAAGCAAGTAGTTTCTCTTGTCTGTATCTGCTATTGTGCCCATTGTATTATAATACGAACTATGTACACACATTTGCCCATACTAGTATATATGTATGTATGGTCATACATACTTATATTTCGATGAGCAATTTAGCTTCAATAACGAAACGCATTGCAGATGTAGACACTGATAGTGACTATTCCATTGATTGAAATTTAAATATAAACTTACTCACGGCAAATGAATATCATTGGTCAACTACGTGATAATGTATGGTTGTCTTTTTTATCCTCTACACTAGGTTGGGCTATTCCCCTCATAGGAAAAAGTTTGATAAATCCGCCCCATTTCAAGTACCAAAGTTATGGGAAGTTATCATTTTCGCGGTTATTGAGCGAACCAAAAATCCAATAGGAGTCTGAAAAGAAGCGTGAAAGTGTTTTTCCTGATTTACACCTACAGCGCTAATTTGATCGGAAAAACAGAAAAAAAAACTTTTTATAAAGAAACAATAGATCGGCATTTGTTACCAACAACATTTTTTTCTTAGGTTAATATTCTGCGATCAATTAACAAAAATGTGAAAAAAAATATTTTTGTTGTTTTTTGTTTAACTTTGATGTCAAACAGCAGATTCTACCGAAATTTTACTTATATGATTTTAGAGCAGTAGACTTACATATACATACATATATTTCAAGTAGGCTGAAGCGTCCCTATCCATCGTGAAGCATTCGGAACTTGACAGTGTCAGTGAGAGTGCGCTTGGCTAATTCTATCTAACCAACTCAATCATTTCCGCACGTTTATCAAAAAGTTGTCAGGGTGCTTAAATCGTCGAGAAACATAAAATTAGAGATTTTAGTTTTTTGGTCAATCGCAATACTCTTTTTTGCGGAAAAGTAAAAAACACTAAAAAACAACGTTTGTTTGTACAATATATTTTGTTGTTGTTTTTTACATCAAATCAATTTTTACCTAACTAAAACACAACGTAACCAGATGAAACTTATATTCTGCAAGCCACGAGCATTTTATACTTCGAATGGAATAGGTTTCACCTGAAAACGTTGCTTTATTGCGAAGTAATCGGTACCACACTAAATTTTCGATTAGCGTATTTATATATAGATTATTCTCCTACGCGTTTCGGCTAATTTTTAGCCTTCTTCAGGAAATCTTTTATTTTTTCCTTCATCCATGATATATGTTACAATATATATATATAATTATATATACATATATATATGTATACAAATATTGATCATTTTAATGATTTATTTACATATATTAATCATTGCCAGTGTCAAAATATCTCAAACCTTCCTTTATCCTCTATTTAAGATACATTTGATTTGTCGTCATATTTGATTTTTGTTTTAGTCAATTCTATTATTCCAAAGTAATTTTTGACCCCATAATAATAAATTTCCAAATTGGTAATGGTTTACAGTCTGATCGAAGTTGTAAGCGTAGATATTTTTGTTTTAATTTTACTGCATGCTGGATTGATGTTCTTGGGAAAAAAATTGTTCAGGGCATTTCAATGTCGGGCACCGTCTATATTACAGTTTTTATGTTGCTACTGCTAACGTCATTGCCGTATAAATAGCCGGAATGAATATTGATAATAAATTGGAAAATTCACTTTTCTGACTAGTTTCTTATGTCAATGGAAAGACAAAACACTAAAGAAACAATATGTTTTACAAATTATTTTCTTGTGTTCCGGTAATTTAACTATCTCGGTTTATCAGTTGGTGGATATCGAAAAACTTGTCGTTGACTCCAAGCCTATGTGTAATGTGAATAATGCTGTATATATTGTACTGTATTTGTGTTGAGCAAATATCTTCATTGATTTTAAGTGAGTTGTTTTTTACAATTCTCTACCGACGATCCCATAAATTTTTCCCATTGAACAACAACACTAACCAACAAACCAAATTGTTTTGTTGACTTATAGAACTGAAATATTACAGTGAAATCTGTCTTATCACAAAACGATCTACATTTAACAACCTGTCTAAATTGGACATATTAAAAAAACCAAATATATTTCATACAATATTGAATTTTATTTTGCTGTGTAAATTGGTCCCGTCCAACTTATAAATTTGACCCTTTTTATATTTTTTTAGACACTAAATTTCGCCGCACTGTTTTTACAAAAAAAAGGTGGCAAAAGCCCTAAAAATTGCAAAGAAGCTACAAATTTATAACTTCCCCGCAAGGAATGGGTGGCTTCAGGAATTCCTTAAGCAAAACCAAATTAAGACAATCCAAGACTACGTACTCAAATAACATTAAAAATGTTATTAATTAGTATATACTAAAGGTAACAAAAAACTGCACTTTCATGCTCTTCAATGATATTAAATTCGATATTTTTCCGTTCAAAAGTCTAAAAGGGTATTATAGATTTGTGCATTGTATGTAACAGACAGAAGGAGGCGTGGGAGACTTCTTCTTCGTAACTGGGCATAACAACTCGTTAGCGGGTTACGGCCTATCGAAGAGCACTCCTCCAGGCGATGATACCAAAGGTTATTGTGCTCTCTACCTTCCAACGGAGCCATGGTCTGCTATTTCGTCGCCTTCTTTCACCAGCCGCCTTGAAGACCCTTCTCGCCGTAGCTTCTTCACCCATACGCACAGCACGGCCAAGCCATCGGAGCTGTTGGATGGTAATTCGATTGACTATCTCAATGTCGCCGTAGGGGTCATGGGGTTCGTCGTTATATTGGATGCGGCAGTCGTTGAATGTTTAAACATCCAAAGATCTTACGGAGTAGTTTCTGCTCAAAAACTCAGAGGACATTTTCATCGGACTGCGTCATCACCGTTGCTTCAGTGGTATAAAGCAAAACGGGACGGATAAGCGTCTTAAGAGTGTTAGCTTCGTTTGGCGAGAGTGGTCTCTAATACTCATTTGCCTCTCTCTATGCTGACATCGTTCTTCATTGTGGCAGTGCTATCAGGTAGACAAAACCCTTGAACACATCCACACACGCTACGTCTCATTTAACATCTGACCCACCCTGGCAGATTCTATTTCAATAGCCACAAAGTTTCCGGTAACTGCTCGCTTAGTACGACCAACGATATTGATTTCATCTGCGTGTGCAAGCAAAAAGTTGGAGAGGTCGCAGGAGAGGGCATGGTCTGAAGACTCGCTTGGTATCAAAAGGTTCGGAGAAGCTCTTTCCTACCTTTACGACCCCGGCCATTCTGCATAGTTGCACCAACAGGTGCAGGTGCACGAAACTCAGACAGTGCAGCATACACGCGAACCCCTAAACGGCCTATTAAATGCTGCTTTATATTATAATCGAAAAAGAGATGATGGGTGTCGATAAGGTCGATAGGGCCTTATATGCAATAGAAAGAAGACTGATACCACATTAGTTAGCGCACACCGTGGGGTCACATTTCTTAAGGACAGGACAGAGGACGCCAAGGTTCCAATCATCGGGCATGGTCTCAACTAGCCATATTCTGCAAAAGAGTTGGTGCAAGCACCTTACCAACTCATTGCCGCCAGTCTTGAACAACACTGCCAGAAGGTCATCTGCGCTAGCAGCTTTGTTCTTCTTGAGCTGCTTGATTGCGACCGTGACTTCGCCATAGCTAGTATATCCACGCCGTCATCAATGACTGGGAAAATCGGGAAGTAAGCTCCGGAGGGGGCATTATTCCCATCATCGCCCGATAGTGAGGCGGAAAAATGTTTCCTCCACAATCTTAGTGCCCGCTTTGCATCCACTACCAGATTTCTCTCTGCATTTCTACACGAACATGGTCCGGTACAAAATCCTTCAGCCAGACGCTTGACTTTTTGGAAGAACTTCCCAACGTTTTTCCTGCTCCTGCACATCTCGGTCCCTCTCGCTCGCGCTTTTTCTGCTCACGTTTTTTGCGTCTGAAAAAGTGCCGATAGTAGTTTCTCACAGATCACGTAGCAGCCGACTGCTCGCGACTTCAACGTCATGTGCTGGGCAGCGGTCAGAGACCGACTCCAGTCTATTACATCGTCAACTTTCGGGGTATCCTTAAGCGAGGGTTTCTCGTAGGTTTCATTGGAATTCCTTGGTAATTGGATCAGCTACCCAGACGACACCACGTGAAGGATGTGCGTCAACGACACGGAAATTTTAACATTTCTATAAAAAGTGAAATTTAATTTCAGTTTATAGGAGGAGGGGCCTAAAATTACCATATTATTACCCTTTATCCTATAGTTTCAATCCGATTTGGGTGTATATCGCGAAATTCTCTCACGGCGGAAGATGTGAGTTATCGACATGATTAGACAAACTTCATCTGCTTAATGGAAATGCGCATCTTTTGGTGAATTTTTGTTTCTTTATGATTTCCGAGATCTTGACGTTCATACGGAAAAATGGACAGATGGACACACGGACGGACGCTTTACTGAGAAAAAATATTAATTTTTCTGTAAATAGCACTATGGATAGAAATATGAGCAGAAGCGAACCATTCTGCCCACCCTTTGTATGACAGCTTGATATGCAAGAAAATTGGCAATAAATAATTATCGTAATGTTTGGTGATTATGTATGCATATGTATTATTACTAATATTAATTTATTGAGCTTAAGATCGTTTATATATATATATTTTTTTTATTGACAAATTTCAATAACTAACTATTGTAACTATTGTTGACAATGCACTGAAAGCTCGATCAACAGATCGGCCAGCTTTGCTGGTGTTACTAGTACAATTTGTGTCAGTCTTGCGACGTTGACGTTCTGTTGAAATTTTGCTAATATTTCAAAACATCTCTTCCGAATATAATATACGTGAACCGTTAACAAGAGTGTTATTTGTAGAAAAGGTTTGCAATGCCCGCATATGTAGCCCCTGCAAGTACCTTGAACTTGCTCGTGAATAACATGATTCGGAATAAGGTCAACATGAGTACGTATCATAATAAATGTTCACTTTAACATCTTTTTAAAAAGTGATATTCTGTTGCAGTTTAGAGCAGGAGGCCTCTTAAATTGGCATATAATTACCCATATCCTCTTAAGTTCCTATCCGATATTGATCATTTTTACACTACACATGCACAAGAACAGTGTGCATAACTGTGCCAAGTTTTAATTGTGTGGGTTATAACCATGAAAATCTGTCACGAGGGAAGGTGATAATATATCGACATAATTCGACAAACTTGATCTACCTCGAAAAAATGCGTATCGATTGGTAAACAAATTTTTCCTCTAACTGTTACAGTCTCTGAGAACGGTGCGACAACACGGACAGACAGATGGACCGTCTGTCCGTGTTGGTCTCTGTTTCTCAAAAAACAAAGCAACAAACACGGACAAAGCAACAAATTTTACCAAAAGATGCACATTTTTCCGGACAGAGCAAGTTTATCCATTCATGTCGATATGTTACCCCGTTTCCCCGCGACAGATTTTCGCGGTTTACATCCACACCATAAAAGCTTTTCAATTGAAATTTGGCACATTTATGTAATGCATATGTTGTCTAAAAATTATCAAGATCGGATAGAAAGTTTCAGAGATACAGGTAATGAAGTTACAATTTTAGAGCCCTCGTGCTACAAAATAGAGCTAGAGCCACAAAATTTGGTGTGTAGACTTATGTTAGGCTTATAAATCGAACAATGTTGACCTTTTTCCTAACCCCCCCCCCCCCCCCCCGTCGAACAGTTACCGTTATTACGCCCATACCCCTCAACGCGTCGATACAAAAATTTGCAAAGAAATTAGAATTTTTTTTTATTTTTATGGAAAAAATGGGTACAAGGTGTGGCAGACCATATGTTCCATAGGCAAAAATGATCAGGAGCAATAGTCGAGTCGATATGCCCATGTCCGTTTATCCTCCCGTAAGAGAGTAAGAGCCACAAAAATGTTAACATATTTTCCCGGAAACGAGCAAGTTTATCGATTTATGTCGATATCTCACCCGGTTCGCCCGTGACAGATTTTCGTGGTTTACACCCACACCATAAAAGCTATCGAACTGAAATTGGAACAGTTATGAACACTGTTACTTTGCATAAGTTGTGCGAAAATGATCAAGATCGGATAAAACCGTTAAGAGATATAGGCAATAATATACCAATTTTAGATTTTTCTTATAAACTGCAACAGAATTTCACTTTCACGTTAATCATCCCTACCCTCGTAGTTACCTTTACGATTCAACGCATCGATACAAAAATTTGATTTTTATGGTTAGAGTGGTTACAGGGTATTCCACAGTCGGTCACCGTCCCGACTGTCTGCATCAAATTTTTATACCCTGTACACAAAGTGTAAAAGGGCAGAAGGAGGTGTGGCAGACCATATGTTCCATAGGCAAAAATGATCAGGAGCAATAGTCGAGTCGATATGACCATGTCCGTTTATCCTCCCGTAAGAGAGTAAGAGCCACAAAAATGTTACCATATTTTCCCGGAAAAGAGCAAGTTTATCGATTTATGTCGATATCTCAACCATTTCGCCCGTGACAGACTTTCGTGGTTTACACCCACACCATAAAAGCTATCGAACTGAAATTGGAACAGTTATGAACACTGTTACTTTGCATAAGTTGTGCGAAAATGATCAAGATCGGATAAAACCGTTAAGAGATATAGGCAATAATATACCAATTTTAGATTTTTCTTATAAACTGCAACAGAGTTTCACTTTCACGTTAATCATCCCTACCCTCGTAGTTACCTTTACGATTCAACGCATCGATACAAAAATTTTATTTTTATGGTTAGACTGGTTACAGGGTATTCCACAGTCGAGTACCGTCCCGACAGTCTGCATCAAATTTTTCAATTTTTGTGAACTAGTGCACGTCATTATTTGTAATGTGTGATAGTTGCGCCAACGGAAAGTGAATTGACATTGATTCTTGGCATTGCTTTTGGTGAAGTCTCCGCTTTTGCATCGGCGTCGGCGTGAACGTCAGAGACGGATCGAATTTGCATTGCGTTGGCTGCATTTTAATAATATTTAAGTAGCTACATAAGTATATTAGGAACCCGATCTGATAAACGTATGGCAATACATTTAGGATATATAATGCTGAGCAAGAAGCAGCGCTCAACTACCATAACTTTAGCTTGAGTACGTTTTTCCAACTGCTAGACCGTTTCTGTTTCACCCCGTATAAACCATTTGTCCCGATCATATCATATTGAAAACGAAATTCATATGTATATATGTACATATGTGCGCTAACATTAGCAGAGCAACAGTAGCAGAAGCGGCCTCAGCTGGCTCTCTGGGTTTTGACGCAATCGAAAGTTACGTTTTGACTTTTTCGTAGCCGCATTAGTCGTATGCTGAGTGTCGGCGACGCAAGTTCCCAGTGTCAGTTTTAAAGTTACAGATACAAAAAAACAAACAATTTAACATTTGAAAAGTAACGAACGCTTGAAGCAATAAATATGTAAGTTAATGCCCTGAAAGGTTTACAATTTATATAACTTAAAGTAGTATTTTAGTCAATATCATGACAATGTGTTTTGACCGTTAAAACAATGTTTAGAATGATGAATACGTAATCCTAACAGGGGATCCTAAGATAAGATTGATTTATAAAGACCATGTTAATTGTGTCGCAATAAAATAACTGTTCAGCATTTGTGTATTGTATAGAGGTGGTTATAATGAACACGAATATTAAATCAAAGTTACATATATGTATATAAAAATTAATGTTTCGCCCAGAAAACAGTAAAAAATCTATTAACAGCTTAAATCTAAAAAACTAGACAGACTAGACTCTAGAGAATACATGGAAAATCATTAAATTCGTATTGATAAGATGTACAGCTATGCTATCTAGTATTTAACTTATTGGAAATTGTAGTTTTATTGTCAGTCCAAGCACCACCCACTATATAAAAAAAATTGGAATGGATACACTACTACAAGTAAAAAATTCCAAACTTTTCTATTACTTTTCCGCAAAAAAGTATTGCGATTGGCAAAAAAACTAAAATCTCTAATTTTATGTTTTTTTTACGATTTAAACACTCTGACAACTTTTCCGGCGATTTAGAGATGTTTTTGTGTGCGTGCGTTGTCGTTGTCGATGTAGTGTGTTATTCAAATAACTTAAGTAATATCGACTTTAGCAAGCTAAATGTTTTTCTATCGTATTGGGCATGTCTTCAAAGGGTTTCCTATTGAATTTGAGCCCTCTAGTCGCTATAGTTGGGTCGCCAGAGAAATAATAAGAGTAACTAATGTTCAAAATTTTCATTTCGTTTGTTTTGATAAACGTGTGGAAAAGCCTGAGTTGGTTCTTCTTCTTAACTGGCCATAACAACCCGTTATCGGGTTACGACCTGATGTAAATACATTTCTTTATTGGAATTGTGGTTTTACTTGGTGGGTCCCAAACCCTTTGCACAACCCTTTTAAGGCCTGGGGTGGGTCTACTGGTCTCGAAAGAACCCAGTGTCATTGTTAGTCGCCTCATACGACAAGCTTTGACCTGCTGAGGTGGTATTCTCTAACCCGCTCACCGCCTGGGTTGCCTACCAACTGTTTATTTTATTTTTTATTCGGGAAATTGGAATTTTGCTTTCAATCAAAAACTATCTTAAGAAATATTTATTTAGCAAGAGCCAAAACAATACCGTAAAACCGTACCAAAATTATCAACATCGAGGAGCGAGTTGAAAGAAACTAATAATCTGGTAATCTGGTCCCATATAATTTGAATTCAGGCAATTGTTATAATTTTAGGTACATATTATACATAAAATAAATGGCAATTGAACAACCTTTCAAAAAACTATAAATATGTTGTACTATTAACAATACAACACTACAACAATATAAACTAACTATCATAGTTCTATTTCATAAAAATCAAACTGTAGCTGTTAAAATATACTAAATATAATATTTTCGGTATACAATTATTTGCTTGTAGTACAGTGTGTTCAATTAACTGACCAATTATTTTATTAAAAAACATATCTTATATAGTGTGTATTTAGAATTTTGCGGCATTTTTCACATTAACTGTTATGAAAATTAGCTTGTCATTATCCTTAATTATTTTTGTGCCACATATTATATCATATATGCCATTATATCGCACATACAGAATATTTCGATATAGTGTACAAGGGTATTATAGAATTGTGGAATGTATGAAACAGACAGAAGAAGGCGTGGCAGTCCATAAATTCCAAGGACAAAAATTCTTAGCCGTCCGTCCGTCTGCCCGTCTATATGAGTGTCTAGATCTGCGAGGCCATTAGAACTAGCGACACAAAATTTTACAAAAAGATATGCGTAGTGCCATGTAAGATGAAGTTTGTCGAATTGGGTGGATATCTGTCCCCGTTTCCCCCCGACAGAATTTTGCAGTTAACAGCCGCTCCGTTGACTCTATCAACTCGACAGAGGTTTGCGTCGTGCACCTTATAAAAATTATCAAATCGGATAAGTACATCAAAAGTTAAAGTAAAAAATTTGCTCATTTCACGCCCCTTCGCTTATAAGCTGATCGAAAATTCTAGTACTTGTAGATATGGATACATGTGTGCCAGACAAAATTTGGTGTGGAGACTCGTGTGAGCCAAATCATTAAAACTGTATTCACCTTTTTTCAATACAAGCCCCCTTCCCCCCTAATCGATTTGCCTTCATTACTGGCACACCCCGCAACATATTGATTTGAAAATTGCCACATGTGTATATAAAAGTGTTTTGGATCTATGTTTCAAAATTCAAGCGAAAACCAAAAGATCTAAGATCATGAAAGATTGATAATAGGTGCATGAGCCGCTTCTTGATTATATTTTTATGTTTGTCAACATCACTCCGACAAGAGATCCGTACATTGGAACAGCAATAAAGAAAACTTTCCCAATATTGTGAGGTTTTGCAAAGAACACCTCTTAATCTTATGCAATAAAGTGTCCGAATAATTTGAGTACTGACTGTATGTATATGGTATTTATATCTAAATATTAATAATAAATGAATTTAAAAAAAAATTATTGTTGATAGCATCTCCTCAATGTAATAATAATTGATAAATCGTGCCCAAAAATCATTCCTACAATTTCACTTAACTGCACTAACATGCAACAGTCAATTCTATTCGCATTGTAAGCTATAAACTGGGATTGACTGACGATTAGCAGCAAACATTTCTCTATAGAGAACACAAAGAATATATATTTATCTATATATATATATAGATATCTATACAAATACGTACTTATAGGTACATAAATACGTGCATGTGTGTGTAGGAGGCTTCTAGTTTGTTTTCCTATTAAAATGCAATCACGAAAATGTTGTAAAACATTAAACTGTTGCGGATAGTAGATCTTTAGAATTAGAGATTATCTATCTGTCAATCTGTCTGTATGAGTCGATAGATGAGGAAGACCACAACAGCTATACTTAAGTATTCTTGAAACAATGCTGTTGGCATAGATCGAAAACAATTTTATAAATACCGGTGGCACTTTTTAAACAAATATGTTGTGGGGTATGGCAGTAATTAAGGTAAATCGATTGCAAGGGAAGAGGGGGTTCTATTGACAAGAAGTGATCACAGTTTTGATGATTAGACTCAAACGAACCTTCAAACCTAATTATGTAACTCTAGCTCGTATATGAACATCCATATTTATATGTAATGGAATTTTAATGCTTTTTATAGTCGAGGGTGGAGAAATTGTTAAGTTTTTGACTATAAATTTGGTGTATTATTTATCCGATTTTGACTATTTTGACAACATAGATGCAGATAAGCAACGTAGCAAATCTCTCTCTTAAGTTTCGATTTAATAGATTCAACGGAATGTCTGTATAGCCATGGATGGACGAACAGACGGACATAGTCCACACGCTACCCAAGTCAATCCTATGCATTTTTTGGACCTCGAACTTAAACACACATTTATAAATTTGTATACGCTGTACACAAAAAAGGTATTATAGATTTATAACCAATAAATTATAAGTTGTTTATACCAAAATGATCAGCATTGTCTTGGGTATCAATTAGAACACCTAGATCTTGAAGACCAATAGGGGCTTGGATAAGATTAGGTTTATCGAACTGTTTTGATATCTGACACCGTTTCGCACCGATAAACTTGAACTGAAACTTCACTGATCTATGCGTGATTATGTCTACTGCAGTTAAAAAATTAGATGCAGACATGGATCCTATATCCATTTTTCATCAAATCATCATTTCATCAAATTTCTGTTCAAATTTTTCTATCGATGCATTGAAGGGTATTGGCGTAATCAATGAATAGAGTGAGGCGTGACATGATTTAACAAATTCCACCGGCGTATTAAGAACACGCATTTTTGCGGCTCTATCATTTAGGTCACAACACGGGCAGACGGACGTAGCTTTATCGACTCGACTATTGCTCCTGATAATTTTTTTTCCCATGAAACTAATGGTCTTCCACGCCTTCTTCTGCCTGTTATATACATTGCACAAACCAATAAAACACTTTTAAAATTTGGGTACAGGGTATAAAAATGATCGAAATCGGTATACAGCATAATGCCTTTAGCTGCATCGAATACTTTTCCAACGCATATTGTGCAGCTATCCCAAAAATGCGTAAAAGTTATTATTTTGTTTAATCGTTTTCCTGGTCAAAGCCACTTTTGCCGATAACTGGAAACTTAATGGATATTATTTATTTCAAAAGAATCTTCTTCTTAACTGGCCATAACAACCCGTGTTATCGGGTTACATATTTCAAAAGAATATATTGTAATTAATCGTATTGGAAAACTTAACTTTCGTCAGCGTCAAAAAGTTTTCTGCAGAATAATTGTGTAATATGCCTGGTAAAAATTCCTTTATAAAATCGCCTACTTCAGCCTTATCGCTTTCTGCAGACACGCTATATATCTGCCCATATTATATGTTTTGACGCTTATGCCAACGCCACAACCAGTTGGCATCTGGAACCGAGTTAATGTTTAACTAAGTAGAGAACGCGATGGCTTTCCAAGCAGCACATGTCGATCCGATACTCCATTATCTAACTTTGTTTCTTAAAACATGTGAACAAGACCTCCTCCACAAAATAATATGCGCCCTTCCGTTTACCTTTGGTTTTCCCCGTTTTAACCCAAATTACAAAAGCTCCGATCCTGCTTTTCGCATGTGGGTGCTATTTCGATGGATGGCGCACCAAAAGTAATTTTTTACACAAGAAGCAAATAACTTGGCACATATTATGATGTAATTAAAGTAAAAATGCTGCTGTCCAAATGCTACTAAAATAACATTTTTCATAGAGAATATGTTTTCTTTGCGCCTAAAAGTCAATTTAATGCACCTATCTTGCCGATGCAGTTAAAGACATTATACTGTATATGATAATTTATAAGCTAATAATAATATAATATAAGATTAGTCATCGAAATGAAGTTGACCTTTTGTCAATACAAGTCCCACATCCCCGCAATCGATTATTTTTTTTAGCCTAGTACGCAGCAGGCAAAAATATTTTTACACGAAATACGCAATATATTCCTCTTGTGGTGGATTGTAAATAAAAAAGGTGGCCATATAGCTGAGAAAAGGCAAAATCACATGGTAACCCTGTCTGGTCAGCTGTTTTATGTTAGTTGTGTTTATTATGCCATAAACTATTTTATACATTAACTTACCTTCTCTATTTAATAAATAGAAACCACGAAACCAGCTGTTTATTATTTCCACAAATGTTCCACAAGTACCGAAGAATGAAATTTCGCAATGAAATATTCCTACGCAGTTCTTTTTATACGAAGTTTGGCAGCACAAAATAAATTCCACTCAAGTGCGTACTAGGCTTTAATAATAAAAATTCCGACATGTATTTACAAAAGCCATTTCGCCACAACTTTGTCACATTTTGTGTTACTAAATAGCCCCGACCCAGATAGACCCAGATATAAATAGATACGGCTTTGAAGCCCAAAATGATATCTCGATTTTAATAAATAAAAATATCTTTATATTTTTTCTACTTTTTTGTTTCAAAATTCATGAAATAGCTTATGCATACATTTGTAGAGTATACTCTTAGACAAATTTTAATAATGGCTCCGGCCACGAAAATTGCAGCAACCGCAGACCGAATGACTCGAAACTCCACGCTCGACTTCATGTCGAGTCAACCTGCCGACTGTACTGTAAATTATTGCCAAATTTCGACTTACTTTAAACATACAGCTAATTGTGGCCATAACATAATCGTACTCCGTGCCATTGCCTAGTCTTATCCACACTATATAATAGGTGACTTTCAATGTGTACACGAGCCGCTTGTTAATTAATTGATTTTCTAGGCAAGTTTTTTGATTCGCTTATCAATTTATAGAATTTATGTTTGTAGCAGTTGATTCTCTTGGTTTATAGAACTTTAATTAATTTTTTTAAAAATAATTTTTAAGTGATCAACGTATGTGATCAGCGTTTACATCTACTATTTTATTTTTTTTTTGAGAGTGCAAACTTTCTTGTCTCTGATATCGGAAACAATCTCTCATTAGCGCTTGTTTAGTTAGTTATTGCTCTGGATTGTCGTGTAGAATTAAATACAGTATTAAGTACAACACTAGTGCGAAATATGATTTTAAGGTCATTATTCGACTTTGATTTTTTTGAGCTACAAAATTTTTCAAAGTAATACAAAACAAGATGGCGCCTGTAGAGAGCTACGAGTACATGACTAATTTTCGGAGAGGCCTCCGTGGTTGCAGTGTTTCAAAAATATCAATTTAAAAAAATTACACAAGGTGAAAAAAATTTTTTTATCTGTATAATAAAAGGTTTGTGTTATTTTGATAAAATCCTACGTATGCTATGTTAGGAGATAGAAAATGATCTTATAAAGATTGTGCAAAAATTTCTTAACGATCGGATAAAATTTGACTGAGTTATTCATGAAGCCATTGGAAAAAAGTGGTTTCGAGGAAAAAAAGTTTTCAAACTGAAAATAACATAAGCTACGGTCAGACAGGACGATCCATGCAAACTCGTGCCCTGTATTGGTCGAAAACACATGAAATTGGACTGCAAAAAATTGGCCGGTCAGAAGAGGGCCAATTATTTGCGAAAAAAATTTCGGCCCAATTTTTGCAGCTTGCAAATTATTTGACGTAGTGGTCAGACGGTCGGCAGGCAAACTTTTTTCTTACATGTCGGCAGCATCTCCCTTTTAAAAAATTAAATTAATCGATTTTTCCGATAACGATTGCAAAGGTTGACAGTGTAAATATGGAAAATAACAAGGCGTCGGAAAGTGTTTTAATTATAATGCTTGGAGAGGAAAATGACGAAAAGGAGTATTTCATCAGATTGTTTTATCGATGTCTGATTACGATTGCAGCCAAAGTTATACTATCCATATGGTAAAATGATTTATATTATTATTTTTTTTATTATTTTACTTTAAATATGCATTTTGAAGTTGTGTTGACCTATTATTTATTGTATTTAATTATTATATTTATTTATTATTATATTTATTATGCATTTTTGTACCTTTTAACAATTTATACAATTGAATTATTTTGCTTTAAACATGCATTTTGAAGCTTTGTCGAATTATTATTTTTTGTTTTAATTATAAGTATATTGAATCTGATAATAGTATTTCTGCACTTTTTAACAAAAGTCTGCCGTGTCGGTTCTTACAATTTGTTTGCAAGAACCGACTGACAAACTTGATAAATGTTTGCAACAGCTGACATTCGTTTGACAGCGTTTCGGCGAGTGTCGGCATGCAAATTATTGGGCGGTCAGACATCTTGCAAACCGATTTGCGCGAATTTTGTGTGTTTGCATGCCAATTATCGTCCTGTCTGACCGTAGCTATACGTACTGCCTCGTAACGATTCAAAGAACGTTTTCTTCACATTTTGAAGGTGCAAGGATAAGACTTTTGGTGTATATAATATCGAACTTTACTATCGTTTTTTGAAGCTCCGTCTCTTCACAGCATATTTATCGCAGTGTATCGCAGAAGCTTAAGAAATTCTCTATTATATGCATTTTTAATTTTGAAAATATATTTACTTCCTCAAAAGCTATGATTTTCGCCGCTTATAAATGGGGTATTTTTTTATTTTATTTTGTTTTAAGATTAGTTCGGATCATTATATCTAACATAATTGTCTATCAATTTAGGTAAAAAATAAATCGATTTCCCGAAGATTCTACCCTTTACCCCTTAAGAAACACTAAACTGCAGAGTACCTAATAAAATTTAATACTATTGTTTGAAGTTCTGTTTCGACTGACTAAAAAGTCTTACAAAAAAAAAATGGCGGTGGAAATTATAGTATGTATGGCACTATTTTTCATTGATAATAGAGTTTTCAATTTATTTTGTTTTTTAATTTTTGATTAAATTCTGGAGGATTTTGCCAAACTGTGTGGTCAAGTTGAACGTCCTACGAACTTTTCACAGTTTGCCAAGGATATGAAATTATAATTATATAAAGTTTTTTCGATGCATGGTATTAATAAATTTATTGATTTGGAAATGGTTGATGGTATTTTTGTTACTCATTTAATGTTCTTATAAATGCGGTGATGGGTTTATGTAGAGTTAAATCGCAGGGGGTAAGTTTTTGATCAATTTGCTTGTGAGAAAGTCTCGGCGTTAAGGTACTGCGTTAATATTATCCTCCATTAACAGGTTGTTGATTGGGATAGTGCGAAAAGCTACTAGCAAAGTTCTTATTGATGAATTACACTGTGCGACACCTGATAAATAAAATAATGTGGGTTGTAGATCTGATTGAGTAGAACTCAAAACAATTTAAAATTTTCTGGGTAGCCCTCCAATTTTTTTTTGACATATAACGATTTTTTGGCTTGCACATGTATCTATTTATTACTTCGTCATTTTTCTACCGACTCATAATTTAATATGTAAATCTGTATAGAGATTTTATCAATTTAATCTGAAATTTTCAAAAAAAAAAAAAAAAAAAAAAAAACACTTTTTCGAACTTTGAACGACATTTTCATCATATTTTCATAACAAAGGGCTATATTTTAATACATTATTTCGATATCACAAATCTGTTAAATGTGAGTCAAATGAGGTTTCACTTATGAAAATCAGTAAAGAATTACCCGAATTTTGAATTAAAATAAAATATACTAAAAACTTCACATCGCCCCAAAAGTTCTCGGCGTCACAAACTCAAAACCAATATTATTTTTAGATTTAACCAACCTCCAAATGATAACTTTAAAAATTGCATGACAATTCGATCATTAGTTTTCAAGTGAAAGACGTTTTAGTTTTAGCTTTAAAATATTAATTTTCCATTTTTTTTTGCATTTAACAGGCGATGTGTTGCTCTGGTAATTTTTATTTTAATTCATAAGTTGGTCAATTCTTGGCCGATTTTCGTCTTGTTTGACTCGGAATTGAATTTACTTTTGAAATAAAATATTGTATAAAAATATAACCCTCTTATTTCAAAACATGCTGCAAATAGCTGCCAAAAATAGAAAAATGCTTGGAAAATTTTAAGATTAAATTGAAAAAATCGACTTAGTGTCGTAAAACCAGCCTAACTCTATACAAATTTGTAAAGGTACGTCTATCCCTTTATACCTATAAGTAAAGCCAAAAAATCTTAATTTGTCAATAAAAAAAATAGGAGTGTTCCCAAAAAAAAGTAAATTGTTTTGAGTTCTACGCGACCAGATCTATAAGCTACACTATGCTATTTGTCGGTTCTATTTCGTATATTTTTTGTGCTCCTAGTGTTATTATTTACTTATTTGGTTTTTATACCCTGTACACAAAGTGTAAAAGGTTTTTATAGATTTGTGTAACGTATGTTACAGGCAGAAAGAGACGTGGCAGAGCATATGTTCCATACTCAAAAATGATTAGGAGAAATAGTCGAGTCGATATAGCCATGTCCGTCTGTCCGTCCGTTTGTGTTGTAACGTGTCTCTCATTGACTATAAGAGTTAGAGCAAAAAATTTTAAAAAAAGATGCGCATTTTCCCTAAATAGATCAAGTTTATCGAATCAAGTTGATATCTTACCCTCTTCCCCCGTGACATATTTTCGCGGTTTACAGCGGCTCCGTTGAATCTATCGACTCGAAACTTGACAGAGGTTTGCGTTGTGCTTATGTACATCAATCTTTTAAAAATGATCGAAATCGGATAAATACGTCACAATTTATTAAAAATATGCTCGTATTACGTCTTTAGACCAAAAAATGTTGACCTTTTGCCAAGACATTCCCCCTACCCCGTAGTACAGTTAATTACGCACAAAAGCAATAAAATGCAATTTCCCATTTTCACCTCTTACCTTTTTTGTTTTTTTTTAACCAACCGAAAGCATCTTCGGGTTTTGCGCTGCATTTATACTTGCAAAAGAAGTATGAAAGGCAGTATGATTATAGAGCTACAGTAGCCCCCAAACTGACCGAGTAAGGAAAATAGAAGTAGGCGCTTTTTCATGACTTTACTTTTTCGCAAAAAAGTATTGCGATTGGCCAAAAAATTAAAATCTCGAAGATTATTATTAGTATGTTTTTTCTCTTTAAATTCGATTTGTCCATATTTAATCGAATAAAAAATAAACAGTTGATACCGAACTCAGGCTTTTCCGCACGTTTATCAAAACAACCGAAATTAGCTAGGAGAATTTTAACCAACAAAAAAATGAAAAAAATTATTTGCTCTTATTATTTCTCTGGCGACCCAACTGTAGCGACTAGAGTGGTCAAATTCAATAGGAAAGAAGTTGAAGACATTCCCAACACAAAAATATCGGTAAATCGCCGCTAAAGTTGTCAGTGCTTAAAACGTCGAAAAACATAAAATTATAGATTTTTGTTTTTTGGCCAATCGCATTTCTTTTTTGCTGAAAAGTAACAGTTAGTAACCAATTCAGGTGTTTCTGCATCATTTATCAAAACAACCGAAATTAGCTGGGAAAAATTTAAACAAAAAAAATGAAAAAACAAAAATTTTAAAATTATTTACTCTTATTCTTCTGGCGACCCAACTATAGCGAATAGAGTGCTCAATTTCAATAGGAAACTCTTTGAAGATATGCCCAAAACGATAGAAAAACATTTAGCTTGCTAAATCCGAAGTTACTAAAGTTATTTGAATAACACACTACATCGACAACGACAACGCACGAAACAAAAACATCGCCAAATCGCCAGAAAAGTTGTCAGAGTGCTTAGATCGTATCATACAATTTGAGATTTTAGTTTTTGGTAAATAGCAATAATTTTTTGCGGAAAAGTAAAAAAAAATGTTCTTTGAAACAATTTTTTAAGTAAATAAAAACAAAATATTTTTTTAAATATTATACAATTATAAACAACACAAAATAAATCAATCAAATCCATTAACTTTTTCAGAAGTTTTTAGCGTTTTAACAAAAAACGGCATGTAACTTGACAACAAAAACACCTTCAAAATTTTGAAAAAAAATTTATAAAAAAATCACGCCTTTGGGCTTAAAAAGAAAAAATACGGGTATTCTTAAATTGCACAAAGAATTTTTGCTGCAAGTTTCATCGAAACAACATTTTCGAAAAAAAAACGGCCTGGGTGATTTGAAATGGAAAGACCCATATGTATTTTATGACTTGCATGCATGTATATACGCTTTTGAAACAAGTTTTTCTTATCAAGAAAAGTTTTTTACTTTTCCGCAAAAAAGTATTGGTTTTGGCCAAAAAACTAAGATCTCTAATTTTATGTTTTTCGACGATTTAAGCACTCTGACAACTTTTTTTTGTCTGTGCGTTGTCGATGTAGTGTGTTAGTCAAATAACTTTAGTAATTTCGACTTTAGCAAGCTAAATGTTTTTCTATCGTGTTTGACATATTTTTAAAGAGTTTCCTATTTCAGCACTCTAGTCGCTATAGTTGAGTCGCCAGAATATAAGTAAATAATTTAACACAATTTTTGGTTTTTCATTTTTTGTTGTTTAAATTTGTCCTAGCTAATTTCGGTTGTTTTGATAAACGTGCAGAAAAGCCTGAGTTGGTTACCAACTGTTACTTTTTCGCAAAAATGTATCGCGATTGGCCAAAAAACTATAATCTCTAATTTTATGTTTCTCGACGATTTAAGCACTTTGGCAACTTTTCCGGTGATTTAGCGATGTTTTTGTGTTGGGAATGTCTTCAACTCCTTTCCTATTGAATTTAACCAGTCTAGTCCCTATAGTTGGGTCGCCAGAGGAATAACAAGAGTAAATAATTTAAAAAAGTTTGTTTTTCCAATAACTTTAGTAATTTCCACCTTACCAAGCTAAATATTTTCTATCGTGTTGGGCATGTCTTCAAAGGGTTTCCTATTGAATTCGAGCACTCTAGTCGCTATTATTGAATCGCCAGAGGAATAATAAGAGTAAATATAAAATATTTTCGAAATTTTTTTTTTTTTCTTCATTTTTTTGTTGTTTTAATTTGTCCTATCTAATTTCGGTTGTTTTGATAAAGCCTGAGTTGGTTACCAACTGTTTATTGTTGCATCTGTTCTTTATTGTTGATTTTTTTCTTATTTTGCAGCTTACAAAACATTCATACAAGTGTTTCTCTGTTTTGGGTTTCACTTAGTTATATTAACATTATGAATAATAATATTCTACACTATATATTGCAGTTTACCCATAAATATGGAGCTCGAAAATTATATACAGGCATCCCATACCAAGCGTTTCGTGGTGGAAAATACGTGTAAGTGGGTTGCATTTACAGTTTATAGTTAGTTGCACTTACTGTTAATTTAAAGCTGCTGCCGCAGATGGTGGGGAGGGGGGGAGGGGGGGGGATTTCAAGTTCCGGCTTTGAAAGTGTAACCCGAACGGAAGTACATTGTTTACTTGACATTCAAAGAATTTTATACAAATGAGAGAGCTGACTCAGTGACTCAATGCCTTTGGAGAAAGGCAAGCAAACCTGACCGAGAATACGCACACTGATAAACAATACTTTTATAATCGATTAACAAAGCCGGTCGGTCGGCAATAAATTTGAAGTTTAACGCCAGTCTCCACGAGTCAGTCAACAAAAACGACAACGTCTGTTAGACATTGGGACGTCTATTAAAAACTTAAGCGACACTTCATTAACCTTTCTCTCTCTATCTCTACAGTCACCAAAGTGACCTCCGACGGCGAACCTCACGGCATGATGACCATGATTGCAGCACTATCCGGCCTTGTTGCAGCTGCTGTCATACTGGGCGTACTCGTATCCATGGTAGCCTGTCGCAAGCGCAAAAAGTAAGTCAAGGAGTGCACTAGCCAGACAACAATTGATTACTACCTTTTCATATCCACAGCAACAAGAAAACAACTACTACTAGCAGTGAGCGTGATACGCCCATGATCAATGTACCCGTTGAAACCGGCACCATATCTACGCTATCGGATTATCTTAATTCTGCATTTGTAGATGGCACGCTCAATCCGGGAGATTGTTCGTGCAAGGGGCGCCAGGAGCATCATCAGACTTGGCCCACAGGCATTGTTGTGCAGCGTTATTAGCCATGCTGAAATAACAGGCGATTCACAGTGGATCCAACTGACTTCTTATTCGGCGAATATCGCAATTTTTGAGGAAGTAAAGATATTTTCAAAAAAAAAACCGTAGTAAAGTTCTATATTATATACTGCAAATCTCTTGCATGTCATGAAAAAATTCCATGTTCTAAATTGTGCTTATTTTTCAAGAAATCGTCCTCGTCGAAAGTTTGTCTATCTGGCGAACATGTGTACACTAAGATCAACAGATTTTCAAAATTTTAACGATTTATTAAGCAATAAGCACATCTTATAGGATAAGAATAAGACTTTTAGTGTATATAATATCGAACTTTTCTATCGTTTTTTGAAGATCCTTCTCTTCACAGCATATTTATCGCAATTCTCTATTATATGCATTTTAAATTTGGAAAACATATTAACTTCCTCAAAGGTTATGATATTCGCCGAAAAATAAGTCAGTTGGATCCACTGTGCGATGTTCATAAACGAATGAGACTGATGCAGTGTTTCTGGCTCCTGCAGCTAATTATTAAGTAATGAAATAAGCACACGTTTGTTATAGTTAAGTCACTTTTTATTTTTCTTATTTTAAAAGTAGATGCATATATAGTAAAAAAAAAAAGAGAAAAATATTAGTAGTAAATCGTTTTGTAACCATTTTAGAGCACAGTATTACGGCAGCCAACAACCATGGCAAGCAGTGCCATGCGTATATACATGCCATATTCGGCCTGGCGAAAATATGCAGCCCGTGGATCTGAATCGAATTCACGACTTATCTCAAAATTGCGTGGTAAGGGGTGGAGCACTATAGTCCGCTTGCTGGCTCGCGTCATTAGCTTGGGAGTGACGATGAAGTGGCCGCAGCACTGCAAGAAAACAAAGATATAACCAATTTACAATACTATACTAGAAGTGTTCAGAAGCAACAATTCAAAAATGTTTTTTAAAATAAACAAATGCTTAATGTGCCAACAAGCCCCGACCACAAATAAATTGTACGGCATGCATTTTCTACATAATTTAACTTTCGGTAGCATATATTTTTGCGATAACGATAAATGCTCCAACTGAAATGTTTTTTAACTACCTTTTATTTCATATATAATATATAATAAAACTTAGTAAAAAATATTGCGTAAAGTCGAATCTTATAGGATTTGCAGTACCAAATTTTTATCTTCCACTATTAAAACAAGTCGCAAATATGGAAATATCAACTTGTTTACGTAGAATAGACAAAGTAGAAAATCTAAAAACAGCTGATTGTTTTGGTTGGTTTGACTACTTTGTCCTCGGTGAGCCACTAAGAGCTACATCAAAACGGTACTATCTCAGAAATGACCTAAGCCAGTAGTTTTCACAAATTCAAACAAAGTGGACCCTTTCAGCTGAACGCTTAAAACATACGATACCACCGACAGCCCCTCCGGGTCGTCATAACAAAGACAATAATGTAAAAATTTTATGAAGACCTTTTTCTTTAGAAACACTAAATACGGTAAAATGAAAACGGAAGTATCAACTTTTACGTCTCTTTTCATAAGATCGATGCCTTTAAACATTTTCCTCTTAGGAAGTTCCAATTGATATGTTTTTCAATTGGGAAGTTGGTTATTATGGGGCAAAAATTACTTTATGCTCATAAGTCCAGTATTCTTGGGCCAATAACGTTGAATTTTGAAAAAAATATCAAAAACACGTTTAAAAATATGTGGCAATTTTAAATCAATATGTTGCAGGGTGCGGTAGTAAATCGATTGCAGGGGAAGGGGGACTTCTACTGGAAAAAGGTGAATACAGTTTTAATGATTTGACTCACATGAGTCTCCACACCAAATTTTGTAACTCTCATGTATCCATATCTACAGGTATTGGAATTTTTTAGCAGACGGACACGTAATGTAAGGTAAGATATAAGTAAGAAACATATGCAATACATATGTAAGTATGCGGTACAAAAGGAGAGATCTCTCGACACAATTTTGTTTATTTATATTTTATACTTTCAATGTTTTGCTTATTAGTCATTGAAGAAAAATTGTACATTTACTTCTACAATTTCAAATTTTCCAGCCACAAGCAAAGAAAATGAACCACGGGTGAAGGGGGTAAGATATCGATGATTCGACAAACTCCCTCAGCCTTGGGAAAATGCCCATCTTTAGGTAAAATTTTTGTGGCTCTAACTGTTGTAGTCTCTGAGAAACTTAGACCAACACGGGCACACAGATGGGCATATCGACTCGACTATTGCTCCTGATAATTTTTGCCCATGGAACATATAGACCGCCACGCCTCCTTCTGCCTGTTCCATATATTGCACAAATCTACAATAGCCTTTTACACTTTGCGTATAGGGTATAAAAACTATCGGCAAAACTCACTTGGCCGTGTATTTTCCGAAGAAGGTTTTGCTTCCCTTGGAATAAAACAAAAGTACAAAGCAAAAACAAACTGCCGTTACCTTATTTCTGTTATTTATCATTTTACTCAAGGGACGATTAGCCGCACACCATTCCAAAAAGTGATTAAGGTCACGCTGACTATACAGATTCACATCAGGATTTTTGATGAACGTAGAATCTGTGGCCGGTCATTGATAGACAGATTAAACAGGATTGGTCCAAGGTGACTACCCTATGGAACTCCAGTGCTGACATTTATCGATTTGTATAGCACTCTATTAGGCGCCTGTTACACGAAGCGAGATTTTCAAGCGAGGTCGTGCGATTTGTATCTCGAACCGTTTGTAACGGTATTATCGCCCTTAAGGTTTCTCGCCTAGAATCCGATGCGACTTGCTTCATATTAGAATGCATTTTAATATCAAGCGAAAGGGTATAGCCGGTTAAGGTACCAAAAAGTGACCCAGAGATTTTAAAAAACTAATGATGCAGATCGATTGGTAGGTGAAAAAAAAATCTACAAAAAATTTCAGATCGAAAAATCAACGCGTTACCGCTTAATTTAAAAAACGTGTTTTTCACTTTTTGAATTATTGCGATTAAACTACTAAATATTTTTGAACCAAAATTTCCACGATAATACTTATTAATAAGGGCCATGACAAGAATCTTTTTTTTTAATTCATTGCTTTTTCAAGCAATGTGGCAAGCACTGTTTATAGGCAAGGGAGGCGGTACTTTTTGTAAATTTTTGTTTACTATAATATTTATAATTTTTATACCACAGATACATAACATGCAATTAACGCAAATCAACAAACTTCATCTTAACTCTCCTTTGCTCTTATTTAGGTATTCATACAGATGGACGGACAGACCGACATGGTCTAATCGCTATCCTTCTTCCTGCTGCATATCGTATACGGGTACAATAATTAGAGATTTCACAAGTTGTGAAGCCAAAAAGTCGCAAAGTGCTCGGCAATGATCGAAAAAATGCTATAGTCGAAAATGCCATTTATTATCCATTTTAACGGCTTTTAAAAAAATTTTTCCTATTAATAAAAGGCTGTCATTGGAGTAAGCTAGTCATTATTATAAAATGGAATTCAACTCAACATGGGAACATTTGGCCAACTAATAAATTTGTTAAACGATAAGTTATTACGAGTTTTAATTGGTTGAACAATGAATTGAAAATGTCGCTTACCCGCTGATATTGCTCCTCACTTTGGAAACGCTCGCGCTGTATGCGCGTTACATAGAGCACATCACTTGTGGGCAATGCCTCCTCAATGGATGCAAATACTTTTTGCTTGATACCGCGTTGGTTTAGATATTGTACAATACTCATGGGCATGGCCAGACCATCCGGTGTCACATATTGAATCGTCACGTTGTATAGAGTCAAGAGGCGTGCCAGGGAGTGCACAGTGCGCCCGTTCTTAAGATCACCCACCATGGTTATTGTGAGCCCATTAACAGTACCAATTTCTTCTCGTATGGTAAACACATCGAGTAGTGCCTGGGTGGGATGCTCGCCAACGCCATCGCCGGCATTAATTAACGGCTTGCGTGAGTACGAGGCGGCACGCTGACATAAAATAAAAATAAGTTAGGGAGTAGATCTAAGGGAGAAGTCTTCAACTTACTGCAACAGCGCCGGGCTCTGGATGACGCAGCACCATGACATCCGCGTAGCTGGCCATTATCTTAATGCTGTCCTCCAGGGTCTCGCCCTTTTTGACCGACGATGTCACTTGATCCATATTAATCACACGCCCACCCAAGCGCTGCATGGCAGCCGCAAAACTGCATTGTGTGCGCGTGCTTACCTCATAAAATATGGAGGCCATGATCTTACCTCTAAGCAAGTCATCTACTGATCGATCCTTTATCACACGCAGCTTTAGCAGCTGCGCTAAATTAAATATATCATTTAAATGCTCTTTGTTAAACATATCCACCGATAGCACATGCTTGCCAACCAAAGATTGGGCCACTTGACTGACGGAAGCATTGGCTGGCACACCACTAGCCTTTTGTAAATATTCCCTCAAAGTGGCATTGCTGCTGGAGTCCAAACGAAGACGCGGTGACGGTGAGATTGGACGCAAAAAGTTGCCCGAGCTGCAAGCTGTTGCAGCATTTGTGCTTTCATCTGCAAAGTGCACCTGGGCACGGGACGCATTGCTTGCATCATTCAATAGGCGACTAAAGCTCTCGTTGACATCCGTATCACTTAGCATTTCATTGCCACGCTCGAAACTTGTATCAGCTACCGCATGACGTGCGTCGCCAGGATTGCAACTTTGGTTCACTAACTGCAAGCATTGCAGCGCCTTGGCAGCATATTGCGGCAGACGCACATTTTGTCCGTAGCCAGGTTGAACCAGCACCTCACCATCTATGTAGGCGACCTCGCCACGTAAGACCACACGATGCACCTTGCCCTTGACTTTGGTGCCATTAAATGGCGACCAGCCTGCTTTGGTTTTTAACTCAGTATCAGTAATAGTCCACTCTTCATCAATGTCAATTTCAACATAGGTATGCGGCTGATCGGGCAAATTGAAGATCTGTTTGGGATTGCGATAAAACTTCCGCTTGATGTCCTCCAGCGTGAGGCGTCCATCGTTGACTGCTTGCAGGAGCAGCGGCAAAATGGTCTCCAGACCTGTAAACCCAGGTGGTGGTTGCTCGGAATTTTTTTCCTCCAGTGTGTGCGGTGCATGATCGGTAGCAAACACATCTATATACTCCATATTCTCCCATAAAGCTTCTTGATCCTCTGGCGAGCAGAGCACGGGACGCACTTCACTTTTGCCAGCGCCCAAGTGTTCCACATCGCGCGTGCTTAAGAACAAATGATGCGGACAAACCTCACAGGTTACACGCATGCCCTTCTCCTTGGCAGCACGTATGACTTGAATTTCTTCCTTGCGTGCCACATGACATATATGCACGTGACGATCTTGTAAATGTGCGAGTAATATAATTGACGCCATGGTCTGACTTTCCGCATGACACACAATGGGAGCACGTTTGGGCCAGTGTGAAAGGTGCTTTTGCCAAGATGCCATGTCGCTTAACCTTAACGTACCGAATGTGTTATTCAGATACATCTTCAAGCCACAGGCTTGACTGGCCAGCTCGTGCACATTAGACCAGTTAGTATTAGAGGCGCCCACATACAAAGCATAGTCACAGCGTGAGCCCTCGCGTGCCAGCGCCTGGAATTGGGTAAAGGTATCGCGATCTACAATGGAAGGATTGGTATTGGGCATTGCGCAGACCATGGTGACACCACCAGCTAAAGCAGCAGCTGTGCCGCTAGCAAAGTCCTCTTTGTGTGTAGCGCCTGGTTCCCGCAAATGCACATGAACATCGATGAAACCAGGCAGTGTGACAATACGACGCGATGTCATACAATCTGTATGAGTTTTCATGGCTGGATTGCGTCCAGTAATGCGCATGGATTCCACCAGCAGTTTCGTACACTTGACATCTGTCACCAATGGTATTGAATAATCTACAGCGAGGCGACGTGTGCGATAACCATGGGTCATGAAAGATGAAACGCTGTTAAAGAGAATCAAGTTGTCTGAGTTGGTTTTGGTAAAGTTGATATCTTTGCCCTGTACCAAAAAGGATAAGGGCAATATATATATATACATATGTGCGTGCAAAATTTGTTATGAAGTTTCCATTAATTATACCCTGTACACAAAATATAAACGGATATTATAGATTTGTGTAGATGTAACAGGCAGTAGAAGGCATGACAGATATATAAGTAAGTTAAGTTCCATGGGCAAACATTAGCAGGAGCAATAGTCGAGTCGATATAGCCTTGTCCGGAGACTATAAGAGATAGACACAAAATTTTCACCAGACGATGCGCATTTTTCCTACGCAGACCAAGTTTGTCGAATTATGCGGATATTTCGCCCTCCCCCGTGACAGAGTTATGCGGTTTACATCCACACTATAAACGCTATTGGCACAAACATGAAACAAGATCGGATGGGAACTTTAGAAGAAATATATAATAATGTGCCAAAGATAGACTCCTTCTCCTATAAACTGCAACAAAATTTTACTTTTTATAGACATGTTAATATTTAAGCTAAAGCTAAAATTGGTAAGCAGACTCATTTTAGGCTTACATACAAAAAATGTTGACCCTTACGAAATCAACACCCCACCCCGCTCCCCGCAGTGCTGTTACCTTGATTTCGCCCATACCCGTCAACATAGCGATATATAATATTGCACATTTGACTGATGACTTTAATGGGAAAATGAGTACAGGGCATACCACTGTCGGGCACCGTCCCGATTGCCGGCATCAAATTTTTTTTACAATAATTGCACAAAAACGGATAACTCTATCAAGTATCAGCGCAATAATAAATAAATTTGATATAAAAAAATTTGGCACAGGCATTTCTCTAATTTGGGCGTGAATACAAATCCAACAAGACTAAAGTAAAGTAAATCGGATATACTGTTCAGAAGTTATTCTTTTAAAAATTTTAGCGAAATCTGAAATGCCAAAAAATGATTGTTCACATATAGTACATTGATAACTGAAAAAATTTTGGTCTAGAGTTTTGCCCACTCTTCCCCCTTTCGGACGCTATGAATAAAATAATGACATTATTTTAAATAATTGTATTATTTTTTAATTTATAAACCATTCAAAGAACGGAGTTTCCAAAAAGTTACGTGGTCAAATAATTTGGTTCATTAATTGAAGAGATATTACATTAAACACAAGCAATACAAAAATTTTAGTTGCATAAAAATTTGAATGAATATATTGCGCCATCGATTACCTGCTGGCTATTGGTTCTCATAGAATATGGAAGATTATGTACACGTGCAGGTTTCCTTTTATTATTAATATAAATAATATAGAAAAGCATGCATCAAATTTTTCTTTAAAATAGCTTGCCTTCCCTTTAACACTTTACTTGCTTCTCACTCACACCCACAACCTTCATGTCTTCTACAACACACACGCAGGAAAAACCGACAATGCGAACGAAAGTTAGCCAAAAAAAAAAAAATTTGCGTCCGATATCTCGTGCCCCGATCCCATTCCCAAGCACACCAATGCAGATACATTATGACCGATCATTAGCAACCCGATACAGGAAGACCTTCATAGTCGGCTGCCTCTATACATTTGATTGCTCTCAAAATCACGACAGCTATCTTAATCAACGGCAAGTCAGAGTTCGCCGCTCGGCAACGGCCCGAATTGTCTGGAATCGCATCTTCAAAAATTTGTCTGCACTTTTGCGTTGTACTAAATGGGCAGTCTATATGTTCTATGGTTAGTAATAATACAATGCCTAACTATTTTTGGTCAGAACTAGAGGGTTGCCAGCTATCAGCAAGTGAGTTTGTACGCAAATTGCTCCCATCTGTTTCTTACTAAAATAAGTACGTTTTTTTTTTTACTAATTAGATTGGACATGCCTCATCTCATGCACCTTCTAAAATAGTGTAGTCTTTAAAGTATTATATTTTTACATGTACATATGCTTACCGTCTGGCGCCACCGCCTCGCATGGGTAGATTAATGACCAAATCGAATTGCTTATTGGCCAAGAACTCAGCTAGATGACGCAGCTCACCATTAATATCATCGGGCGTGGTCTTATCAAAGGTCCACTGCACTGATTCCACCTGCAAATGCAAAGAAGTACATCTCAATGGGTGCGTCGTCAGCTGATAAGATTGCATGTTTATAGTGAAAAAGATATTCAATAGAGTCCAAAGCATCGACAATAAGTGTTCAAGTTCAGCGATAAGATCGCACAGCTAGCAAACCGGAAGCGCAACAGTTAGTCTTACCCCTTATCGATTGATGTTATCAAGACAAGGTAAAATAACCAAATAGACAACAATGACAAGAAATATCAATTCATATACCGTTTGATGTGACTTTAATTTGGTTTACTAGACTTTTGCCTCAGTATTTTACAACAAGTTGAAGAAGTATGGGCTGTCGCTGTTCAAAATCAGTGAGCACAGTGCCACAGAGTCCACTGCAGCAGCTGCAACAAGAGCACCGGCAACGTATGCAGCAACGACAACAGTCTAATAGACGTCCAGATGAAAAGCGTCAGCGTAAGCTGGCCAAACTCCAGAAACGCAATGCCAAAAAAAGGCGCAACCAACGTAACGGAAGCTATGGCGGTGGCGCTGGAGGTGGCATAGTTAGTCTGGCACCACAGCTACGTCTACTTGGTGGCAGCAATGGTAGCACGGCCACTGAAAGTCCATGCATGTTGTCCGCCAGCACTGCGGATCAGCAACGTGAGGAACAACATTTGCATACAGACCAAAAAACGGGCCTGCACCTGAAGCAAGAGCTTCATACCTTTATTCTGAATCAATTGCTTCTGATTATACAGTTCTTTGGCCATTTTGAGCTGGATTTAGCTGCTCTTGATGAGGAGCTACAGGCCAAGCGACGCGATTATGAAAATAGATTGTCAGATCAGACGCTACTTGTTTCCAGCACCATTGATGCGGCCGTTGAAAAAAGGATTAAGTTCAAGGCCAAGTAAGTTTAGAATGAGATTTTTTTTATGAGATTATTAATGATTTTAAATAGGATATTTTTATACCCTGTACACAAAGTGTAAAAGGGTATTATAGATTTGTGCAATGTATGTAACAGGCAGAAGGAGGCGAGGCAGACCATATGTTCCATAGACATGTCTGTCTGTCTGTCCTTCCGTATGAGATATACGTCGAGATATCAGACACTATAAAACGTAGAGGCACCAAAATTTACCAAAACATGGGCATTTAAACCAAAAAGAAGAAGTTTGTCGAATCATGTCGATATCTTACCCCCTACCCCTGTGACAGACTTTCGCCGTCGGCCCTCTCGCCTTTAAACTATGCCAAAATTACACTACACGTAGATATGGATACATGTGAGCTAGAGTTACAAAATCTGATATGTGGAGACTCGTGTGAGCCAAATCATTAAAACTGTATTCACCTTCTTTCAATAGAAGCCCCCCTTCCGACATCTTCTTCTTGATTTGAAAATTTCCACATATATATTTTTGATCTATGTTTCAAAATTCAACGTCATTGGCCTCAGAATACTGGAGTTGTGAGCATAAAAGTAATTTTTGCCCCATAATAACCAACTTCCCAATTGGAACTTCCCAAAAGAAAAATGCTTTCAGTCATATCGAACTTGTGAAAAGAGACATAAAAGAAAATACTTTCGTTCCCATTTTACCGTATGCTGGATTTAGTGTGTATGGGGGAAAAGGGGTAGAGGGTATTCCACTGTCGGGCACCCATAAATTCAGTTAGTCCCGTCTGTCTGCATAAAATTTGGTTTACTATCATTTAAAAAAAAATTTAAGATTTTAATCTAAAATTACTAAGAACAATGAGCTAGTGTAGTGAGCGAAATGACTTCATTCGACTATAGTTGCACATACTTATATATATTAAAAAATGATGCACAGTCGGGACGGGTGGATACCCGGTAACCCTTTCTTTCCCATGAAAATCAAAAATCTATTCAAATTTTTGTATCGATGCGTTATGGGGTATGGGCGTAATAACGGCTGTACTAGGGGGGTGATTCGGAAAAAGGTCAACATTGCTTGGTATATAAGCCTAACATAAGTCTACATAACACATTTGGTTAGCATAAATGTTAACCCTAACATATCTATAAAAAGTGAAATTCTGTTGTCCATCTCTTATAGTCTCCGAACGGACGGACTTGGCTTTATCGACTCGACTATTGCTGCTCATAATATTTGCTCATGGAACTTATGATCTGCTACGCCTATAATACCCTTTTACACTTTGTGTAAACAGAAATCAAATTTGTCTGCAATATTTTTGTATCGATGCATTGAGGGGTATGGGCGTAATCAAGGGGGTTCGATTCTGCAAAAGGTCAACATTATTTGGGTTATAAGTCTAACATGAGTTTATGTTCCAAATTTGGGCGTTCTAACATTAATATTAATCGTGATTCTATAAAAAGTCAAATATTGTTGCAGTTTATAGGAGTCTTCTTAACTGGCCATTAGAACCCATTACCAGGTTATAACCTGATGTAAAGCATTCCTCCAGGCGTCTCTGTTTTGCGCGCGGCTTTTCCAATCGGTTATACCCAAGGTAGCTAGTGTGCTCACTATCTGGTGATCCAGCGAAAGCATGGTCGGCGTCTTCGTCGCCTCCCTTTGGTAACAGCATTGAAGACCTTTTTCGCAAGAGCTTCGGGCCAAAGATCTTACGGAGTACTTTGCATTCAAACACTCCAAAGACAATTTTCATCGGACTGCGTCATTACTCTACTACTCATTTGCATTGTACTACTTCTGAGACCAAAGTAATAGTGATGCTTATTTTTTAGGGGTTTTCCGTAGTGCCCAAGCCCTATTCACAACCCTTTTAAAGCCCGGGTAGGCTCTACTGAGTTTGAAAACCCCAGTATCATTGTTAGTCGCCTTACGACAAGCTTTGACCCGCTTTGGTGATATTCACTTACACGCTCACCACTAGGGAGTTAATAGGAGTAGGGGTCTAAAATCAGCACATATTGATATTTTTTGCACTACACACGCTGTGCACAGAAAATTGTACGACAAAAAAAAAATTATGAAGTTTAATTTATAGGCAAAATGACTTTTACACAAAATGACGCCTACTCACAATCTCGCGTTGGTAAATAATACGTGAAGCACGCATACTTGCTTAGCGCAGAGAACTGTATAACAATGACGCATCTGACACTATACGTTTTTAGTACGCTTTGCAGTTCCCTGATAGGCATAGGTACTTAAGTTAAGGTTATTACACTGTCGGGCTTCGAATCGACTGTATCACATAATTTATTTTTTTACGTTTTCAAAATTGTTGAATCTGAAATAAACGATTCCTTAGTCACAAGGGTACTAACATATTTTTTCCCTTCATCACCACCCTCCCACACCACACAGCCATGGGTCCCGCAAAAATCAGTTACAGCCACTGCAAGCGCCACTCATGTACGTCGTCTTTGAGAACATAGATATTGCACGGCCCAATGATGCCAACTATGATTCGATAGCCACTTTATGTAAGGTTCTAATGGAAACAGATTACTATAATACTACGCCATGTCGTACACAGCACACCCAAATGCTGGAACAAGCCCGCTGGAAGGGCTATGTGCGCCTAAAGCTGCGCGAGCAGGCCAAAATGCAACACCAAATCGTAAGCAGCAGCGATGAAAGCGTCTATACAGATGGTAGCTCAGGTTACAGCACTACAACAAGCATCTATGGTCAATCGGCAATGCACAGAAAGACTTCCGGCAAGGCTAATGAATTGGGTGATTATGATTATGTGTATATAACCAGATTGAATACACATAGACCCATCGCGGAGCTTAAGCTGGAACGCGCATTGATAGAGAGTAATGTGCTGCCAGAGGCATGTATATCGCGTTTGTCTGGATATGTGGATCCTTGGCTGGTGGACACCGATGATGAGGAGGAGCCAGACGAAAATAGGAACGAAGGTAGTGTTGATGCTGACGATGAATATGAAGAGGTAAAGGCGCAAGATGAAGAACCAAAACAGGATCAACTCAGTAAACAGCAAGACTACGAAACGGTACAGGTGCTGCGTCAATGCCGAGTTGACCAGGAACGTCGACGCGCATTACTCCAACAAAGCTATCTCAACTCCAGCCAGTTTATGAACTATTTTGGAGAATTGCTCCGCCAGCAGCTAGCCCAACAGATGCGCATACCATATAGTCAGTTAGCCGGTGGCACTTATCGTGGCTGCAACATTTATACAGCTGCCGGCGAGATTGTGCCCGCTATACACGTACCACACGGCTGGCCAGATTGTGCTTTTGAGTTTAATTTACGTGCACGGCCGCTGCAATGGCCCACGGTAGAGATGCGTAAGCGTATGCAATCTTTTGGCTTTCATTTGGTGCCTGTGGGCTATACACCCAAGCGTAATCGTAATCCCTTTCGTGAGTTGGAATGGCGCATAGTGTTTCCACAAGCTGAGCAGTTTCTTGAGCGACAACTCACGCGGAGCCAGCTGAAGCTATTTATGCTATTAAAGGCGTTGGTTAAGACATTTGTGGAGTCGCATGAGAAGGGCAAGGCTATGAGTCACACAGTGGATCATTTGCGCGCTCATTTGTTTTGGGAATGTGAGCGTGGTCAGCATACCTGGTCAGAACCATTTCTAGGCGAAGTTCTTGTGCGCTTTGTACGTAGTTTTGCCGACTGTCTTGCCAAGAAGGAGTTGCCAGACTATTTTATTGCGCGACGCAATCTCTTCGAGAATGTGCCAGACGATACGCTCATGGCCTTACGTTCCATTATGTCGGATATTGCAGAGCAACCACTTATTCATGTGCTTCTGGCGTTGCGTAATTTGGAGCATGCTGCAGATTTTTATCCCAAGCTCAACTACCATCGGCTCTATGAGTTAATGGTTACACAGGATTATTTGAAGCAGCGCAGCTGGGCAAAATATGCTACGCACCTACCCATTGGCATGGAAACGGAGCTAACAGAGGCGCAACTCAACTGTGGCGCAACTGAGGCCCAGGGCTTGCTGGGCATGAGGCAGCATCAGGAGCGTTCACGTGGCAAGCTGCGCCACAAGACGCAACTGCTGCGTGCTCAGCAGCAACAGAAGCTTGCCGAGCAGCGACGTGACTCTGTGGATTCCATGGACATGGAGCTACTATTGGTCATGAGTAAACTGGCTACTAGTAGCACCAGTGGGCCATCAACACAGCTTAACAATGGTTTCGAAATACTAAAGCGAACCAATCTGCTGGAGCTGCTACTGGATCATATGCTCTTACTAATAGCCAAGTCAAATGAGTTTCGAAATTTGCAGCATGCACAGCTCTATTTAGAGCAGGGTCAAAGACTATGCTTTCTATACAAGCAGCTTGGCTGTGCCCATAATGCTGACGAATATGCGCAGGCATTGCGCAAGGCAGCTCAAAATGTTGAACTGACACGTGATATACCGGATCATTGTGATATCAGTGGATTGGGTGGTGGACTGAAAACCACACCACCGGCTCTGCCACGACGCATAAGCACCAGTCCTACGCATAGTGTTTCTCCGCAGCGAAGATCCTTGAAATCGCTAAAATTCTTAGAAAATGTGGTGGAGGTTCATGCTGGAGATGTTGGTATACTGCAACAGCCCTACAGGCACACGCCCAGCTCTAGCATTCTACGTGCCCCAACAGAGATTACTACTCAAGCGGAAATGGATATCAAGTTGAAAACGAGTGAGAGCGAATATAAGCAGGCGGATTCTTTACTTCAACAACTCAAAGTAGACAAAATGTTTTCGCAAACATTTAGTGCTAAGACGGAACAAATATTCCGAACATTGACCTCGGAGCTGAAGCGAGAAGAGCTGTGCGACATGCTCAACCGCAATGTTCAGAAGTTAACAAACACCTTTAATCATGCCACATAAACTTGGCTAGGGACTTATGTTAATAAAGTGTTATCCAATAAGACAAAATTAAGTTGATAAGTACATATAGAACATATAGATACGTCATTTAGTCTAACGCAAAAGTGCAAGTAAATTTTGCAACAAGCGGTCCCTGACAATTCGGGTCGTTACCGATCGGCCGAGCCGAGGGTAATTTTTTGCAGGAGGTAGCTGTCGTCATTTTGATAGCACTCAAATGCATAGAGGCAGCCGACTACCACGGTCGTCCTATATCGGCTTGTTAAAAAGATGATCACTCAAAGGGATGGGTGTGGAAGCAGGTAAAGGGTCTCATGTGTATCTGCATTGGCGTACTTGTGAATGGGATCTTGGCATTGACGGATAGAAGTGTGTTTGTGCACAGGATAGACATAAAGCTGGCCTGGGTGGTGTGTGTAGGAGGCAGGCTATTTTACATTTGGTACAATTTTCAGTTTCAGTTTTTATTTAATAGCGAGGCAAGCAGCCACAAACAGACACTCGGTAACATATCCTTCTGTAAGTTTGAGCACACAATTCAGTCAATTTGTATGTCTCACGCTAACAGTACTGCAAACTTACAGAAAAAAAATTATCGATTCGAAAATCCCAGGAATTTGTAAATAATTTTTTAATTTTCCGCAAAAAAGTATTGGAATTTTTATAAAAAAAAATTTTATGAATAGAAATTAATACATCTTTTGCCACTGAATTATGCATTGTCCTTGTAAAACATTAAAGATGTTTATAAAATATATTTCGCTGATAAACAACCTTTTCATTAAGGTGTAATTAGCCATTTTCTTTTCATTTCGACTGCTAAAAGGCTTTACTTTATATAACGAATGGTTAGGAAATCAGAGCCCAAAAACCATTCCATTCCGATATTCGGAATCGGAAACCAGAACAGGCCTGAATGTATTAATATATAACGCTTTTTTATGCAAATATAATATTTTAGATTAGATTGAAAAAATCCCTAATTCGTTTCGAAAAAAAACACCCTTACTCTTTATAGTTTTGGAAAAGTATATCGTTCCCCCTTGCTAAAACATACTAAATAAGAAAAATCGGTTGAAAAATGGCGGAGTAACAAATAGATTCATGTATAAAGTAAAAAAGCTTTATTTTTCAATAAAAAATAAACAGTTGGTAACTAACTCAGGCTTTTCCAAACGTTTATCAAAACAACCGAAATTAGCTAGGAGAAATTTAAACAACAAATAAAATGAAAAAAAAAAATTTCGAAAATATTTTATATTTACTCTTATCATTCCTCTGGCGATTCAACTAAATTCAATAGGAAACCCTTTGAAGACATGCCCAACACGATAGAAAATATTTAGCTTGGTAAGGTGGAAATTAAGTTATTGGAAAAACAAACTTTTTAAAATTATTTACTCTTATTATTACTCTGGCGACCCAACTAGAGTGGTCAAATTCAATAGGAAAGAAGTTGAAGACATTCTCAACACAAAAACATCGCTAAATCGCCGGAAAAGTTGCCAGAGTGCTTAAATCGTCGAAAAACATAAAATTAGAGATTATAGTTTTTTGGCCAATCGCGATACTTTTTTGCTAAAAAGTAACAGTTGGTAACCAACTCAGGCTTTTCTGCACGTTTATCAAAACAACCGAAATTAGCTAGGAAAAATTTTAACAACAAAAAATGAAAAACCAAAAATTGTGTTAAATTATTTAGTTATCTTCTGGCGACCCAACTATAACGACTAGAGTTCTGAAATTCAATAGGAAACTCTTTGAAGTTATGTCAAACACGATAGAAAAACATTTAGCTCGCTAAAGTCGAAATTACTAAAGTTATTTGACTAACACACTTCATCGACAACAACTACGACAACGCACAGACAAAAAACATCTCCAAATCGCCGGAAAAGTTGTTAGAGTGCTTAAATCGTCGAAAAACATAAAATTAGAGATCTTAGTTTTTTGGCCAAAACCAATACTTTTTTGCGGAAAAGTAAAAAGACCTGAATATTCATTTATAGGTAACTCGACACATAATCGGAACATGGGAAAAACAATTATGAGGAAAATTTTGTTTTTCAGTACACTACATATTTCTTTGAGTATGATTTCGGCATTAGGAATTTTAAGGGCCAACTTCAGAAATTCTTAATCGCGCTAACGCTTTTGTCACAAGTTTTTATCTTCCAGATGTTTTGTTTAATAATAAATACTCACATCAACCCCATGTTCCGCATAGAAATCGCCAGTGCCCATTGAAGCGTACAGCTTGTAACCCATTTTCGCTAGATCCCTAATCGAAGGGAGAAGTTCCATTTTGTGCTGCAATTAGAAACGGCATACAAGGATTAAAAATTCATTTATTTATGTTTTTGTACTAACCTTAAAGCTGCCAATAGATAAAAGTATCGCATTTCTGGGTATTTGAAAACCGGTTGACATCATAGCTTTTAAATATGCTTCATAACGATTATCGCCAAAGCAAGCAACTTCACCCGTGGAGGACATTTCTACACCCAACTGCACATCCGCACCAGCCAGTCGGGAGAAACTGAACTGTGGCACTTTGACACCAACCTTGCCGACGCCATGTAGGACGTCCACTGGCTCCACGGGCATACCCACAATTGCCCGTGTTGCCGTGGCTACAAAGTCATGGTCTAGGGTCTTGGAGACAAAGGGAAACGAACGGGAGACGCGCACATTACACTCAATGACCTTCAGTTCATTATTCTTGGCGATGAGCTGCATATTAAAAGGTCCCGTCACATCCAGCACGGCAGCTAAATCGCGCGTAATGCGCTTAATTGCTTCCAGAGTTTCAGCATTTAAGTCCTGCGGTGGAGTAACCAATGTGGCATCACCAGAATGTACGCCTGCGTTCTCCACATGTTCAGACACTGCCATGCATAGTATCTGACCATCTGCAGCCACTGCATCCACATCGATTTCCTTGGCTTCTGTGAGAAACTTGGATATTACTACTGGATGCTCCCGGCTTACCTCCGAAGCGGCATTCAAATAGGTCTCCAAATCTTGATTCGAATAGGCTACATTCATGGCAGCACCAGAGAGTACATACGAAGGTCGCACCAGGCAGGGATAGCTCACTTCCTCGCAAAACTCAATGGCCGATTGTAGATTGGTTAGCTCCTTCCAGCGCGGCTGCAATATGCCTTTGCGATCTAACATACGTGAGAACTTAAAGCGATTCTCGGCACAGTCAATAGACTCTGGCGAGGTACCTAACACCTTGGCCTGCTGACGATGTAAGTCCATGGCAATATTATTGGGCAGCTGTCCGCCCATGGAAAGTATAATGCCATCAGACTTTTCCATTTCATAAATATCCATGACAACCTCAAAACTGATTTCCTCAAAGTACAATCGATCGCACATATCATAATCGGTTGAGACCGTTTCTGGATTATAGTTAATCATAATAGTAGACTTGTGTAGATTTCTCAGTTCTTTCAGACACCCAACGGCACACCAATCGAACTCCACCGAAGAGCCAATGCGATATACACCCGAACCTACGACAATAATGTGACCACCCGGAAATTCTATATCATGAGCTGTTGCATTATAAGTATTGTACAGATAGTTGGTACAGGCAGGCCACTCTCCAGCAACTGTGTCAATCTGCTTGACAAAGGGCTTAATATTGTACTCCAAACGCTGATTGCGCACGGCCAGTTCGGTACTATTAATGGGCGTGGCGATTTGCTTGTCAGCAAAGCCCAGGCGCTTGGCGCGCAATAATAGCTCAGCGCTTAGTTGATTGCCAGCACGTTCCAGCTGATAATAAAAGTCTATGATATTCTTTAACTTGAACAAAAACCATTTGTCAATTTTGGTCAGCTCATGCAACTCATCAATACTTATGTGGGCCTTCAGAGCGGCAGCGAGCACAAACGGACGACGATCGGTTGGCTCCGATAGCTGTTCCTTGTCGACTGGAGCCACATAGGGATCAAAACCTTGCACATCACCATCGACCATGCGCAGCGCCTTCTGAAACGCTTCCTCAAAGGTGCGTCCAATGGCCATGACTTCGCCCACGCTTTTCATGGAGCTACCAATATTTTTGCTGACACGCACAAATTTCGCAAGATCCCAACGAGGTATTTTTACTACACAATAGTCTAAGCTAGGCTCAAAGCAGGCCGTAGTAGCGCCCGTTACCGAGTTCTTGATCTTTGGAAGTTCTATGCCCAGAGCCAGCTTAGCTGCTACATAAGCTAGCGGATAGCCAGTGGCTTTGCTAGCCAGCGCAGAACTGCGTGACAAGCGCGCATTCACCTCGATAATAAAATATTCCTCCGAGTTAGGATTCAGCGCATATTGTATATTACACTCGCCCACAACACCAAAGTGTCTGATGACCTTGAGTGCTGTGGTTCGCAACATTTGATATTCACGATCGGAGAGCGTTTGGGATGGCGCCACTACAATACTCTCGCCGGTGTGTATACCCAGCGGATCAAGATTTTCCATGTTGCATACGGTTATACAATTGTCAAAGGCATCCCGTACTACCTCGTACTCCACCTCTTTCCAGCCTTTGAGCGATTTGTCTATGATGAGCTGACTGGAGTGGGCCAGTGCCTGCTGCGCTAGAGTTTCCAGCTCCAGCTCGTTATCTGCAAAACCAGAGCCAAGGCCACCCAGTGAGAAAGCAGCACGTGCCATTACGGGATAACCCAAACGATTGGCTGCCTCGAGGGCCTCAGCAACAGAGTATACAGCCTCGGAGGGTGCCACCCGCTCACCAATTTCATTGACTCGCTGTGCGAAGAGCTTACGATCTTCTGTCTCTATTATTGACTCAATGGGTGTTCCCAGTATGCGCACATTGTATTTGGCAAAGATGCCGGCTCGTTCCAGCTCCACTCCGCAGTTCAAAGCTGTTTGACCACCAAAAGTGAGTAGCACGCCATTCGGGCGCTCTGACTTGATCACCTCCTCCACATAATGCGGTGTTAAAGGTAAAAAATAACATTTGTCGGCCATACCTTTTGAGGTTTGCACAGTGGCAATATTAGGATTGATGAGCACCGTTTGTATATTGAATTCCCGCATGGCCTTAATGGCCTGTGAACCAGAGTAGTCGAATTCCCCCGCCTGGCCTATTGATAGACCTCCGGAGCCAAGTATCAGCACCTTGCGTGGCTGCTTAATGGATACACTTTGTGGTTTGGGTGTACAACGCAAATGTCTCTCTATAAGCTCTGGCACGCTGACCGTGGTATCACGAATAACATCCAAAAAAACATCAAAGAGGAATTCCGTATCCTGAGGTCCCGCATGATGTTCCGGATGAAACTGCACCGAAAAGTAAGGCTTGCTAGTATGTACAATGCCTGCAAGAAATTATGTACAATTGTTACAACCAGAGCACAGTAGCTTAACTTCGGAGTGTGTGTTGCCTAAATTGCACTATGTGTACAGGGTATACAAATTTAATCAACCAAGCTTTTGTCAATTATCTTTATTAGTTTGGAAAATATAGGTGAAAGACTTGGTTGTGCTATTTAGGTGATAAAGATTGTGTACTTTACGTTTGAGTCTCAATATTCACTTCAATTAACAAACCTTTTAAATATGTAAATAGATTTTAAAATCAGAAACTTACCCTCATTGGAGCCATCGTTAGCATTAACAAATAGTTCTTGCCAGTCGCTCGGTAGCTTGTCTAGATTCACAGCATAGCCATGGTTCTGTGAGGTCAACAAACATCGACCCGTTGCATGATGAAGACATGGCAAATTGTGCCCACGATTGCCATATTTCATTTTTTCAGTACTGCAACCAATGGCTGTAGCCAGCAGTTGATGACCCAAACATATGCCAAAAATGGGCTTAGTGCCCAGCTTCATAAAGCGTTTTATTATATTCACTATCGCTTCGCAGCTCTCGGGATTACCAGGACCATTGCATAAGAACAATGCATCATATTGGTTATCATCTAGCTTAGAGCTCCAGGGCAACAGACTTACGGCGGCACCGCGTTTGATCAGACACCGGAGCTGATTAAGCTTGAGTCCGCAATCAATGACAGCTATGCGTGGTCCTCCCTCTGCATGGAATAGTAGTTCCTTCTTAATGGAACACTCTTGAGCTAAATTGCGCTTGTTGGGATCCTCAAATTTAAGCTGCTTAAGAACTGCAGGAATTTCATAGACAATGCGTCCCAACATGCTGCCATTCTCACGCAGCTTCTTGGTCAAATCACGTGTATCCAAACCGCTAATGCCGGGTACATTGTGCTGCTTTAGCCACTCGGAAACCGTTTGCTGTGCGCGCCAATGTGACGGAGTCTCGCAAATTTCACCAACAACCAAACCAGCTACTTGCACCTCGCCATTGAACCATTCGAAATGTTCCGGTAAGCCAAACTTATCCACATGCTTGGGATCAGGCACGCCATAGTTGCCGATAAGTGGATATGTAAGCACCAAAATCTGTGCACTATAAGAACGATCTGTCAAAGCCTCTGTGTAGCCCACCATTCCGGTTTGAAAGACCACCTCACCTCCAACAGGTGTATGCTTGGCACCAAAGGCCTGACCCGGTAAGATAGTGCCATCTTCCAGTATTAAATAGCAATCGGGTTGAGACATTTTGTTGCTTTAAAAGAAAAAATAACTATTAAATTTGATAAAAACAACACGGAAATCGATGAAAGCATGTCCGTCTGTCTGTCCTTCCGTATGAACGTCGAGATATCAGACACTATAAAAGGTAGAGGCACAAAAATTTAAATTTATTTTATTTTGTGACCCTAATCGTTAAAACTGTATGCACCTTTTTCAATAGAACCCTCCCTTCTCCCGCAATCGATTTAACTCAATTACTGCCACAGTTTATAGGCTGGAGCAGTTTATAGACGAAGTTAACAAAAAATCAACCTATTTTTGACTATAACTTTTGATGTAATAATCCTATTTCAAAATTCATCTCAATGGAGCGGTTATAAACCGCGTAAGTCTGTCACGGGGAAGGGGGTGAGATATCGACATGAATCGATAAACTTGCACTTTTACGTGGAAAATGCGCATCTTTTGGTCTCTGACAAACACGGACAGACGGACATAGCTATATCGACTCAACTATTGCTCCTGACTATTTTTGTCAATGGAACATATCAAATCGGTCTGCCACGCCTCTTTCTGTCTGTTACATACATTGCACAAATCTATAAAATCCTTTTACACTTTGTGTACAGGGTATAAAAAGCCCATGTCTAAAACATACCTTTTCCGGTCAATTTTAGGTCGCTGATTTTGAATCCGGAAATCATTTTGGATATTCTAGCACTGTTTTCGAATTATCGCTAATTCAAAATATTTGAGATTTCGAAAGTTGTGAAGTCAGCAAATCTCATATATCTTGTGAACATAAGCACCGATCAAGATGATTTGTGACTCGAATTGAAGGTAATTTAACATCAAATTAATGTTTTGCAAGTTACAGCGCAATGAACTCAAAACTTTTTTTTGTGAATTGAAAATTCTTTTTTTTTTACTCCAAATGAATTAAATTAAAACCTAAAAAAAATTTAATGGATTATTTTTGGATTCGATAAATTGATTCGTTGCAAACATTTGAGCAAAATCTGTTGCGGAATGGAGAAGTTTTTCGAAAAAATGCCACGATCTACAATTTTTTTGAATTTCCGTACAAAAAAAAACAATTCAAGAACCTGGAGTATAACAAACCTTTTCCGGAAAACTTGTGGTCTCTGATTTTAGATCCGGAAACCGTTGCGAGGCATATAAAACTTTTTTTGAAATATCGCCATTCCATGTCAGCTTATATTACTCGAGAGAATACGCAACTTTCGAAATCTCAAATTCGAAAACGGTGCTCGAAAATCCAAAGTGGCTTACGGATTCGAAATCAGCGACTTAAAATTTAACGCAAAATGTATGTTTTAGTCATAGGCCTTTCATTGAGGTCAAATTTGTTGCAAAGTGTAATCAAAGACAATACAAACACTAAGATGAGTATCTCCATACAAAATATGTTACGATGAAGCGCAATTTTTGCAAAATTGAGAGCAAACACTAGTCGGTACTGTCACAACTACGCCCGGCTCTTTGAGAGCCGTAATGTATATTTGCATGTGTGTGAACATACAATTTGTGGTGTGCATGTGCTCTGGCTTGTGCGGCTGAAAAAGTAATTTTTGCTAGTTTTCTTGTGCTAACCATGACCTATTCCAAATTTGTAGGTACATATGTATGTATGTGTTGATTATTGAGATTGATTAATTTTTTAATTTAAAAAAAAAACTTGTTCTGGACGCCGAAAAAAAAATAGAACTATACTCATTTTACGTGAGTACAAAGAGAAAATTAAAAAAAAAAAAAACTGATCTCAAAGCTATGGAAGTTATGAATGTTTTTGTGGTGACACCTCCAACTGATGCCTACCTAGCAATGTTGTCAAATAAGCTTAAATCCGTGGAATTGAGTGATAACCTGATGAATTGGTAATAATGATTGTTTTGGCATTTCAAGATACATTTTAAAACATAAAATGATTTCCATGTCTGGGTCTCAAGATATTCAAGGTCAAAGTTCACGAAAATCGGGTTTTTTTTAATATTCAGTCTTTCGAGTGCTTTCAAATCAGTTTGTTTCTTCAAAGGAGTTGTTCTTGAGATAGAGCGAAAAGAGTGTACCGCTTGTTAAAAATAAACTGTACTTTTATCGATAATATAAAAAACCACTCTTCGCTCTATCATAAGAACGGTTGATTTTAGAAGATATTGTCGTAGACGAAATTTGTAGAGAATTTCACGCTCTACAACTCCTTTGAAGAAACAAACTGGCGGACTAGTAATGAGCGATATCGTGATTTTGCTGTCACAGTAACAACTTTGACTGTGACATTTATTGACAATTTAAAACAAACGCACAGCAACATAATTTTTTAATAATATTTATTTATTTGTTTTTTTTTTTTAAAGCAAAATCACTTGGACATCTTTATCGTCATGTTTTGATTGTTACTGTTTGTACGTCGGTCCTAGGACTAATCCTGCCAAGTTGCTTGTTGCTTTCATATTATGTTGCATAGGTATCATTTTTTCTACATTTTCATTAAAGAAAATTAATAATTATGTGCATAATTTTCTCCGTCCATTGGGACCATTACTAGGTTGCATTAAATACCTAAACAATTAAATATTTTGTCACAGGTGATACTCTTTACTTTTAAATACTAGTGAGAAGGAACAGGTACGTATACATCGCTCATCTCTACGGCGGGCTATAAACATCGTGACGCAAAAGAGAGCAACTGGCGTATAGTGGCAGACCAAGCCAACGCCAACAAAAAAGATGTTGATGCTCCAATAAAAGCAAATGACGCCAATTGCAAACTTTTTTTGTATTCATCTTTGCCAACTACAACAATAATAAAAATTTAATGCTGACAGTCGGGACGGTGCCCGACAGTGGAATACCCTGTACCCTTTTTCTTTATAAACACTTAATACGGGAAAATGGGAACGGAAGTATCCACTTTATTATCTCTTTTCATAAGATCGATATGCCTGTGAATATTTTCCTATTGGGAAGTTCCAATTGACAAGTTTTCCTATTGGGAATTATGGTCGCAAAAAATACTTATACCCATAACTCCAGTATTCTTGGGCCAATGTCTTTGAATTTGTTAACATAGATCAAAAATATATTTATAAATATCTGTGACAATTTTCAAATCAATATATTGGAGGGGTGTCAGTAATTATGGTAAATCGATTCCGGGGGAAGGGGGGTTCTATTGAAAATAGGTGGATACAGTTTTAACGATTAGGGTCACGCGAGTCCCCACACATTTTGTAAGTTTAGCACACATGTTCTTCTTATTCTTAACTGGACATAAAAACCCGTTATCTGGTGAAGGCCGGATGTAAATACATTCTTTCATTGGAATTATGGTTTTACGTGGTTGGTCCCAGACCCTACGCACAACCCTTTTAAGGCCTGGGGTGGCTCTACTGGTCTCAAAAGAGCCCAGTGTCATTGTTAGTCGCCTCATACGACAAGCTTTGACCTGCTGATGTGCTATTATCTAACCCGCTCACCACACGGGGTGGTGAGCATACATGTATCCACATCTAAATGTAGTGGAATTTTGAAGCAGTTTATAGGCGAGGGGGTGTAAAATTATCATATTTTTGAGTATAACTTTTGCGATTTTGGTCATTTTTTAAACATAGAGGCACATAATAAATTTAACGGAGCGGTTGTAAACCGCGAAAATCTGTGACGGGAGAAGGGGGTAAGATATTAACTTGATTCGACAAACTCCCTCAGCCTTGAGAAAATGCGAACCTTCTGTATTAATTTTTTTTGCTTCATCTCTTATAGTGTCGGAGAAAGCTGGCCCAACACGGACAGACGGACATGTCTATATCGACTCGACTATTGCACCTGATCAATTTTGCCCATGGAACATGTGGTCTGCCACGCCTCCTTCTGCCTGGTTCATACGTTGCACAAATCTATAATACCCTTTTACATTTTGTGTACAGGGTATATATAATGACATGCACATTTCATGTTCGCTCACTTATGACTCTTTACGTAGTTCTTGTTCACGAACTTGTTCATTGTTTTTTTTTTGTGGACTTCACAAGCGTCACACAGTCATAATGTTAAAAGCTGTTTACACCAAAACATATTCATATGCTTTGTCACAACCGTGTGACTCATAATTTGTGTGTCCCCAATGTAAACACTTTCCACGTGTGACTGCCATTGCCGCAAACAGGCACACGTCACACTGTATGTAATACAGTGTAAGCTACTGGTGTAAAAAACACATCGATGGTTGGCCTGCCATTTTCCGATGTTCTCGAACATACGATGCATCAACAAAACATCGATGTTTTTGAAACCATCGAATATTTCGCCAAGATCATGCCAAAGTAAGTACATAATTTTTTCTCCGTTTTAGAAATAGTGTTTGCAGAATTGAGACAGTCATCTCAAAGTTTTTTCAAAGGCCAAATTCTCAGCGAAATAGACTGCTAAGGGGACCGGTATCAAAACATTTATGTTGACATAATTTAGTCGTAGATCTATTGGTCTGTATTACATATTATCTAGATATCAAAATATGTTTATATAGCTTTAGTTTCACATATTTCGTATTATATAACGAAGTTTCTTCTATAATAAAAAGCAAAATTTATAAATATAAAACATCGGAAAGCCATCGATGTTTTTAGTCCGATGCATCGCGGAGTCCATCGATGTCCAATGTCGATGGACTCCGCGATGGTAAACATCGATTTTGGTCTGGATTTAAATCACTAGTGTAAGCCCAACATAACTCTTTTCTTAGTTCTTGTTCACGAACTTGTTCATTGTTTATTTTTTGTGAACCACAGCTTCAGTCATACTGTCAATGTAAAATGTTGTTTACACCAAGGTATATGAATTTCAAGGTATGCGCCATCTGCCGACGCAGGGCATTAAATTTTTGAGTGTCTGACACAGAGAGAGGCGAAAATAACTGTGATATGAGCGAGCGTCGGCAGATGGCGCATACCTTGTAATTCATATACCTTGGTTTGCACCAAAACATATTCATTTGCTCAATTTTAAATCCTTTTCACTTGGCACAGTTACTCAACTTGTTACTGTGCATGTGTGTTGTAAAAATTATCAAGATCGGATGATAACTACAAAACATACTCATAGGTAAAAAGGTGCCAATTTTAAAACACTCCTGCTATAGACTGCAAAAAAATTGAACTTCATTTTTCAAAATTTCACACAAACTGCAAACTTTTGGTATGCAGATTCATGTTAGGCTTATTTACCCAAAAATCTTGATCATTTGTCGAATCAACCCCACCACCTGATTGCATCGCTACAAAAATTCGCATAGGAATTGGATTTTCATGGGTAACCGAAAAGGATTTATAAATCCAATTCCTTAATAACTTCTTAAGTGTAAATGCGCGCTGAACAAAATGTATTTCATTCAGTTATCTTAAATAGTTTAGAAAAAAGCTTTGAAACTAAAAAAAAGGGTACATACTTCATATGATCAGACTTCATGCAATGTTTGGAAGAGCAGCCAGCAACATGTGGCCATGGAGGCTTTATATAAATACACACATATTATTAATTGGGTTCGTCTGGCAACATGTTGCTCTGTTGTCACTAAATGTTGAGGTGCCGCCATTAGCTTGTTGCGCTTTACATTTTTTTTTTTATAGAAAGGGTTGTATATATGTGTGCCCACTCTTATCATTTATTTTGCCTGATTGTTTATTTTTGTAAGACGCGAATCGTCTTAAATAGGTGTCGATACACACATACATTAAGTAAATAATATAGTCTTTTGTCATTTTGAACTTGAAACCAGTTTGTTGCCTTCCAAAAATGCCTATTCTATTTAAATTTACTCCGCTGTGAATTAGCTAGCAATATGTATTCCTTTAGTGTTGCACGCACTTACATACAAACATATGTATGTCTGTTTTTTAATACACAACAAATGCAATTGAATATATGAAATAGTAACACAATCGAAACTTGGTACTTGCTGCCTCGCACAAAGCATTCCCTTCACTTACATGTCGTGTGCGTTAGTTTTCAAAATAAGTAATATAGTTTATATTTGAATTGATTTCACGTGCACGTGGCTTTTACAAAATTCCAATTAGAAACCGTAACAAGAACAGATGTAACAGTAAGCCGCTCCGTCCAAAATCGACTGAGCGGCGCTTTGATAACAAAATAATGCTATCAATAATATAATACCGATAAATTGACAATCGATAAGGTCCCACAATTGCTAGCCAAAAACGATAACAAAAACAACAAGTGCTAACAATCGATTACTGTGCCATACAAAAGTCGTTGTTAAGGCCCGTCTTTCACTGAAAGTTGCACGACAATTGCTAGCCAAAAATGCTTTGAAAACAAAGACAAAAATAATCGATTGTTAGCAACTTCCAGTGGGAGAAGTGTATTAAATTAAAAAAAAAAAATGGCGACAGTCGGGACAGTGTCCCACATCTTTTTCCCAAAAGAAATAAACAGTTGGTAACCAACTCAACTTTTCCGCACGTTTATCAAAACAACCGTAATTAGACCCAACTATAGCGACTAGAGTACTCAAATTCAATAGGAAACCCTTCGAAGACATGCCCAGCATGTCAGAGTGCTTAAATCGTCGAAAAACATAAAATTCGAGATTTTAGTTTTTTGGCTAGTCGCAAAACTTTTTTGCTGAAAAGTAACAGTTGGTAACCAACTCAGGTGTTTCTGCACGTTTATCAAAACAACCGAAATTAGCTAGGACAAATTTAAACATCAAAAAACTAAAACAACAAAATTTTGAAAATTATTTACTCTTATTATTCTTCTGGCGACTCAACTATAGCGACTAGAGTGCTCAATTGCAATAGAAAACTCTTTGAAGACATGCCCAACACGATAGACAAACATTTAGCTTGCTAAATCCGAAAAATCGCCGGAAAAGTTGTCAGAGTGCTTAAATCGTTGAAAAACATAAAATTAGAGATCTTAGTTGTTTGGCTAATCGCAATACTTTTTTGCGGAAAAGTAAAAATTAAGCCTCAAAAAGTGATGTGCTCGCTAAACTCGAAAACGCGTAGACCGATTTCAGCCAAATTTTCACCCATTGTAGACAGTATTAGGTAGAAGGTTGTGAAGTTTGAACGAATTCCAATAGATGACACCAAAGATATCGACAAAAACGGTTTTCCATATAAAACAGGTAGAGGTAAAGGTAGAGGATGTAAAGATATTGGTACCAATATCCTCAGCTTGACTTAGCATGAAGAAGAGAGAGAGAAAGAGAAGGAAGAGGAACGGGAATGGGAACGGGAAGAATAAATTTATATAACGTATTTATTGACGGCTTTATCAATGCGCAGCTAGTTTTGTATAGAAGTATTAGTCGGGATCATAGAACTGAACGTGTCGATATAGCCATGTACGTCTATTCGTGTTGTCGCACAGCGACCCCGTAGTACAGTTACCTTGATATTGTTAACATCCACTTTGAATGGAAGTATTAGAGGGGATCATAGAACTGAACGTGTATGTAGTGGGTTGTCTTGGGTTTTTGGGAAATGGGAGTCCTATGGCGCATCAGGTTTTGCTTTCCTTGAAGCACGTACCAAACGACAAGGTGTCGTGCTTGCAAAGATGGCAGTTTATTTGCGCAAGCCGCGAGTTATCACTTTTACCAATTTCGCATAGGTGGCCATCTATCCTTTTGTCGATGTTGAGTGACAATTTGTAGATGTTAACAATTTGAGTCTTTTCTAAGCCAATTTCTACACGTTTGATCGAACGTAAATTATTATTGTCAAACCCACGCACTATCAACTGAGCGATATAAACATTTTTGTGTATTTTGTTTGTTGCTCCGTTCCGCGGAAATTATATAATAAAATATCATGCAGATAATACGAAAGAAAATATCGACACAAAAAAGACGAAAAGTTAGATACTGTATATCGTGCAAATACACACAAAACTAGCATCTGACAACCAACACGAAAAGTGTGAATCCATACTTTTTAGACCTTCAGTAAAACAGTGCAAAAGCACGGTTAAGTACCAATAGGCAAACTTTCAAAAATACAGGTATTAATGTGAGAATTTTAGGCCCCTCCTCCTATAAACTACAGCAAAAGTTCACTTTTTATCGAAACGTTAATATTTAGGCTAGAGCCACCAAATTTGGGTCGTAGACTTATGTTAAGCTTATAAACCAAAAAATATTGGCATTTTGCCAAATAAACCCGACGCCTCCAAGTCCAGTTACCTTAATAAATCCCATACCCTTCGATACAAAAATTTGCAAGAAAAAATTCGATTCTCCTGGAAAAAATGGGTACAGGGTATCCCACTTTTTTTATGATATGAAATTTCGCGTATCTCCATACTAGTCTTTAGCCCAGTAACATTTAGGATTACTACGCTTACTAGAACACCAGCTTGTCCAAGCAAATAAAGGCAATTTTTATAAATTTTTTTTATTACATCAATGAAATTAATCACAGACTTTGCCAATCAATACTTCATTATCTTTGTATTACATTCAAGATTATTATTATTGTTAATTCATCATCAGCAGAATCGTTATGCCTGCCTTCACATCTTCCTTTTCCAGAACTATATACATGCTCCTTGTTTTCGTCATAATTTTTTTTCACATTAACTCTTTATTTACGCGCTCTTTTTAATGACAACAAACACAACCGACATAATATTTCTGACGAAACTGGATGACCACGGCATGTTTTCTCATTTTTTCGGTTATCTGTTAACTTCTCTTTATTCATTACGTTACCATCCACACAACAACACTATATTGCAGATTTCGTCATAAAAAATTACATGTATCTTCGTACTAAGCTTTATTTAAAAAAATCTTTTGCTGCTAATCAAAATGATTATTAATTACACATAACCTTGCCATTTACTTTTTATTCCGACAGCTAAACAATAAAATCATTCCATTACGCATGCGGCGTTCGGAATCGGAAACCAGAACAAGCTTGAATATTTATTTATTTATAAGTAGTACAATATAATAACAAATGAATAACAAAAAATCAATACATAATATTTCATAGTAGGAAAACGCATACGATTTTGGTCTAGAAAAAGGAGTAAAATGTTTCCAGCCTACATTCTGGCAACACTTCTTTTTGGTTAATTAATACAATACAGCTCAAAAATAAAATATCATAGACATTGCAAAAAATAATTTTAAATATGTATAAAAAATTCAATTTCTAAATGCGATTTACATATGTTCACATTTACGAATATACATTATGTTGTAAAGTAACCTAAACATTTGTTGGCGCATCCATACCACAAATAATAGACTTGACGACCGAGGCTGCCGATAGCGCTGCATAGTTTTGCCATTTCCGCGTTGACATGCCATCCTTATAGTCGGATATCCCTTTAACGAGTATAAAGCTTTCCCTGCAATTGCCAATAATGCTATCCAGCACTGAGCTCATTTCCACATCGGTGGCCAGAAGACCATATTTACGTGCAAACTGTGTGCGCAGATCGTCGCTGCGCACTAAATCCCGCCCAGAGCCAATGGGTCCCAGGTGCAGACGCAAACGTGGCACGCCATCCAGCTCATCCGCTGCAATGGGATGGGCCACTTCGATAACCTCATTATTTCCAACGTTCATGAAAAGCTTGTCTGACTTGGTGTCGGGTCGATTAAAATCGGTTTCGGTCTTTTGCTGCAGTGTGTGCAGGGCATCATGTAGATAGTTCTCCCATGGACGCTTTATTTCCATGTTGGCTTGTAAGCTTTCTGCAATTTGTTGCAGTGAATCGTTTATGGGGAAGTAGGTCTTGACATCCTCGCCACTCTTGTAGACATAGACGTAGGGCTTTTCCTTACTGTAACAAAAATGTTGGTTACTAAAATTAGTTCAGATAATTAAAATAGGGCTAAATTATGTAGCTGTCAAGGCAATTAAATTATACTAGTGGTTACTCCGCAGTCGGATCACGACAATAAATTAAAATCCATACATTTTTTAATTCAAAATCATTTAGCATTTCTGATTTCTCCCTATCTTACTCTCTCTATGATTTACATGACCCATTGAGATGTGAGTCACAAATGCATATAAAACAGTTATGTCCTTGTTGTCTATTAACACTGACACGGCCGAAGTGCAAGCTGAGGCCAATGTATACTTAACAAGGTAACGTCATCGTTGCGACGTCAGCAGCGCAGTTTCTCAATTTTTCGTTCTCATGCGAATTTCAATGAGAGGTTGTGTGTCGCGCATGTTATTTCAGTTTATGTTATAATGTATGTACATAGGCAGTGGAAAAATACACATTTCTAAATGTGTACTAACATGACAGTGTATGTGTACATATAGTCTGTATGTATGCATTTAAAAATGTACCGCTCACTATTTTTGCGAGAGTAATGCCAATAGCAACTGAGAAAACGCCCTTCAGTTATAGCAGGCAGGGCTGAATTTTCAGGCCTGAATCACGCCTTCAAATGACGCCAGCGGGTCAGAAATTATGAAAACCCAATTGAATTAGCTTCTTCTTAGAGCAATATTCAGGCCTGAATTACGGCTTCCAAAAAAAACCGTGCAATGTCAATGCATATTTGCAATATCTTCACCACCTGCTCTTGCTCTTTTAGACTCGAAAAAAAAACTAGAAACTGACGCGACTGTTGTCAAGCATATGTTTATGCATTTCATTCGTTTGACGATAGAGAAAACGAGTTGTGCATGTACGTACTATTATAATTACACCGTGCGACAGTGAAAATTCACCCGACAAGTTACATAGTGTTGGTTGTACAACTAGTCGAGTAGAACTCAAAAACATTTTTTTCCCCTTGGGAACCCTACAATTTTTGTTGACAAATAACGGGGTTTTTCGACTTTATTTACTAATACATTGATATCTGGGTCATTTTTCAAGCAATTTTCAAAATTTAACACGTTCTAAAAAGATAATTAATAGACCTTGAAAATGGTATTAACAAATCGATTGTTCGATTTCCCATATTATGAGTTTTAAAATGGAAAAAGTATTTTTTTTACCTCATTTTTCCAACTTTGACGGCTGTTAAATGCAAAAATTTACATGAAAAGTCTCAAATAAGTATTAATTTTATAAAAGTGCATTGTATTTCAAAGATATTGATTGCTCGATCTATAAAATCGGACAAAAATTGACATAGTAATACCATTTTTCTGAAGTAAGAATTATGGCCGCCGATGTAACTGTATCGAGTTATTATTGGCAAAATCTTGACAGAGGAGGAGCCGCTGACTTTAACAGCATACGTATCAGGAGGAGTGATCAATAGCTATAATTAGGCCATTTATCTTAATGATTTCCCCCACAAAAATCAAAGGGGGCTTCGAAGACCTGGACCGCTGAGCAGCTGCGCTGCCAGAGTTACTTTTTTCTCAGTAGGCAAATGAGTAGTAAAGACCACTCCCGCCAGACGAAACTACACTATAAGACGCTCCTCCTTCCAGTTTTGCTTTATGGCGCTGAGGCATGGGTGATGTCGCAGTCTGACGAAAATGCGTAAAGCAGAGACCGTAACCTGGTAACGGATTGTTATGGCCAGTTAAGTTTTGGATGTGAGGAAAACTCCAGAACAAACGTTTTTCAGTTATCAGGGTACTATATATGTAAAAAATTCAGAATACTACGCAGCAAAAAAATCTCGACAAACAATTTTTGACTTTTGATGGACTTGCATTCATGCCTAGATTATATATCTACAAAATGATGTCTGCGAAATGGGTAATCTACCTTTAATACCTTTAGAGCGGTATACGGCTAAGATGCTTCAGTTCTAAGTGCAAAACTTGGCGTAAATATATAGTTATAGTTATAAGGTGCAGCGCTGCTTAGTCGCACGCTTTGCGTCACAACTACAGAACTATGGCTCTGAGTGATATTGTTTGATGATTAACTTTAACTCCTTTAATATCCAAAAATTTCTTTTTTTTTAAATTTCCCAACTATAAGGCATTCTCGAATTTAAGTACCTTCTAATTTTTGTGCTTACTTATGAAATGCAATCAAGGATTCACAAAAGAAAGCTTCGCCATAAATTTAGTAGGTTTTTTGAAAATTTAAATATCTTACCAATTGCTTAGCGCACGCTGCCTGTCCACATATGAAATGACCACATCGCCCAATCGTACATGCTTCTTGTAATCTGTATAGTGTGGCACACCGCCCGCCACTCCCACCACAAACACATAGTCAACCTTTTGGAATGTGCCTAGCAGTCGCGTTGTTGTATTTCCAGTTGCAGTCATCGCTTCACGCGTACTGCCCACTGACGGCAGTTTCGTGCTTACGATACGATGTGCTCCAATGTTGCCCAAGGTATATACATTTGATTCGCCTATGAAATGAAAGTGGAAAAATAAGTTTCATCGCTTTAGGATAACTGAATATTTTAGTTATAAAATATAAAAAGGGCAGTAATTTGTAATTTATTATGAATGAAAGATAATAAAGGGAGGATATATCACTGTTCAGGTCTAAACATGAGACGTTTCCTTAAGATGCGATAAGCAGACAGCTGCATCCAACCATAACAAATCCTAAATAAACAATGGATAAGCTATGGTAAGGTCTAATGCTGATCTGATCATATACTATCCTAAATATAAATTGATACCATATGGTCAGATCAGCCTAAATACACACACGCTGTTGCCTTACAACACAGAGTAAGGTAAGATAGAAATAATAAACCTATGTAGCAATAAGAAAATTAGAATAAAAGGAGAGTTCGGTCGACAGAGCGAACCAGTATCAAATTAGTACTCAAACAAAGTGTATCTTCTACATTTTTTGGTCTTTTGAGCCGGATCGTCGGTTAACGGCAAATTTTGTTTGTCCTTCGATTGTTTAAAAGAGTTTTATGTGGCTTACAGCAGAAATAATCAAACTGTGTCAATTTGGTTTTAAAACATAAAATAAACAATTAAAAATGTTTTCCGACCGGACAATTGCGATCATGAAGATCAGACAAATGGACAAGGTGTTGGAAAAATTTATTGCCAACAACACAAACGAAAAAATATTCGAGTGCACAATGGCAAAGATCACGACCTATCAAGAGTCGTTGACAAAGGTCAAAGTTGCTGACCAAGCCAAGGATAACCTCCCCGTGTCATCTAATCAATCTGATGTACACCCGGAAGGAATAGAGGATGCCGCAGAAAAAGGACGTGAAAAGGACAACATAAGCATAGCAGACGACCTTGTCGAAGTAGTCGACAAACAGGCAGAAAAACTAAGGTTGCAAGTAGAAAGAGCCTAAAAATGTCATTAAGGAAACAAAAATGACACAGGAAACAAATGGACACGATATAGTAAAATGCCAAAAATTTAAAGGAGCTTCCATCAACAAACGAAGGGAGTTTGCCCAAAAGCATAGCCTATATTTTTTTTTGTCTTGGCACCATCAGTAAATGCAGAAAAAATTGGAAATGCCACAAGTGTAATAAAAACCACAATATATTGTTACATGAGGAAGCAATAAAAAAAGTGTAAATTGCATGAAGAAACAAGCTGGACAAGGTACACTATTGGCGACGGCAGTGGTCCATATATAAAATACGAGTGGTGACTACGAATCACTTAGAGCATTCATGGATGGAGATTCACAGCGAACCATAATTTCGGAGGAAGCAGCTCTACAGCTACAACTACCACGAAAAAAGATCTCAGTGGAATTGGAGGGTATCTCCCAAAGCATAGGAATGTCCAGCATAAAACTGGAAATCAAGCCAAGATTTTCCAGTCAATTCGAGACCAGCATAGAAGCGCTGGTACTTACAAAGTTATTCTTCTTAACTGGCCATAACAAACCGTTACCTGGTTGCGGCCTGATGCAAATATTTCCTTCAAGCGTCTCTGTTCTCTAGTGTGCTCACTACCTGATCCTTCCAGCGGAGGCACGGTCTGCCCTTTCGTCACCTCCCTTCGACCTTCGCATTGTAGACCATTCTCGCAGGAGCTTTATCATCCATATGCACAACTTGACCTAGCCAGCGCAGCCGCTGTATCTTAATTCGCCTGACTATGTCAGTGTCGTCGTAGAGCTAATAGAGTTCATCGTTACATCGTATGCGGTAGTCGTTGTCGACACGTAAAGGGCCAGAAATCTTACGGAGTACTTTCCGCTCAAACACTCCAAGTGCATTTTCATCAGACCGCGTCATCACCCATGCTTCAGCGCCATACAGTAAAACGGGAAGGAGGAGAGTAAAAAGTATAGTTTTCAAATCAATCTGAGAATCCAACCGCTGTGTCTCTCTACTCGAAGAAAACATATACTTTGTCTTGCTCTCATTTTCGACTAAACCCACCCTGGCAGATTCATTTTCAATAGCTCCAAAGGTAACTGCTCGCTTTGTACGACCAATGATATCGATATAACCTGCGTATGCAAGCAACTGGACACTCTTATAGAACATATTCCCGTTCCTATATACTTCGGCCTTACGCAACACACTCTCCATCACAAAGTTGAAGAGGTTGCAGGAGAGGGCATCGCTTTGTCTGAAGCCTCGCTCAACGTCATTCTGCATAGTCGTACCATTTTGCAGGGATACTACTCAGACAGTGCGGCATATACGCGATACCTCAACGGGCTATCAAAAGCTGCTTTATAATCAACAAAGAGATGGTGGGTGTCGACTTGTTTTTGGTGGGTCTTTTCCAGAATTTGGCGTAGTGTGAATATCTGGTCTATGGTGGACTTACCAGGCTTAAAACCACACTGATAAGGTCCGATCAGTTCTTTCGCAAGCGGCTTTAGCCTTTCACACAGTACGCTCGATAGGGCCTTTTATGCAATAGAAAGATACCACGGTAGTTGGCGCACACCGTGAGGTCACCCTTCTTACGAACAGGGCAGAGGACACCAAGGACCCAATCATCGGGCATGCTCTCTTCTAGCCATATTTTGCAAAAGAGCTGGTGCATTCACCTTATCAGCTCATTGCCTCCAGCCTTTAACAGCTCAGCAAACAGGTCATCTGCACCAGCTGCTTTGTTGTTCTTGAGCCGCTTGATTGCGACCCTGACTTCGTCATAGCTAGGCGGCGGTATGTTCACGACGTCATCTATAATTCGGGATGTCGGGAAGCTAACTCTGGGGGCGGCATTATCTTCATCATCGCCCGATAGCAAGTCAGAGAAGTTTTCCCTCCATAACCCAGATTTCCCTCTGCACCTTTACAGGAACACGCTCCGGTACTAAATCCTTTAGCCAAACGCTTGACTTTTTGGAAGAACTTCCTAACATCATTCCTGCTTCTGCACATCTCGATCTCCACTCGCTCACGCTTTTCCTGCTCGCGTTTTTTGAGTCTGAAAAGGCGCCTCTCCACCTTCCTCATTTCACGATAGTGATCAAGCACAGATCGCGTAGCAAACAAATGTAGAGTCCTTCTATTGGCGGCATTCTTGTCTGCAGTGGCTTCGCGACACTCCTGATGGTACCATTGGTTCCTCGGCAGTGGGCGTTGGAAACCAAGGACAATCTCCGCGGTAGCACGCAGGGAGTGGGATATATGTTTCCAAAGTCTCTCGGCGCTATCAGGGTAAGAGGGAGATTGAGTGAGCTGCTCAGAGAGTTGAGCGGAAAAGGCTTCAGCAGTCTGCTGTGATTGCAGCCTTGTGACGTCCAGCTTGTTTGATCAGTTTGATCAGGGGACAGCCATGTAGTTTTGTGGATATAGGGATGCTGAAATCTGGTACTACAGACTACCATGTTTCGCGCCGCTGCGAAGTCAATTAGCCTGAGACCGTTATTCGAGGTAGTCTCGTGAAGGCTGAATTGTCCGACAGTAGGTCCAAAGATTGCTTATTGAAATCTACCCACCATAAAGAATATAGTTGCAGTTACAATTTTGATAATTTTGTCCTGATTGATCGTAAATTGCGTGCATAACCGGAAATTTAATTTCGAAAAATGACGAAATTTGGAGCTTAACACATGTTTATCATTTTAAATGTATCGGTTTTCCAGATACCCCAGCTGTACTACCAAAAGTTTTTGATTAAATGACTTCAGTCAAAAATCTTAAACAAAAATGTTGAGTTGTATGTTTCAAAAATTGTTTTAGATCTCGGAGATTTTCCTTCAACTATACACAAATTTTTACAGAAAAATGTGTCAGGCACAGTCGCAACTGTCTGCATCAAATTTTTTATAAAATATAAATGTTTATGTTTTAGACATGTGTCTAAATTTAATATAATCGCTGTGTAAAAGTAAGCCGGTACTGCTCTTACTTTTAATAGTTTTATGTACACTATGTAACTAGAAAAAAACAACACCAACAAATAACACAAACAACAATCACAAAGAACAACCACAAACAAAATTTAAGAACAAAAATATACCGACGCTGTTGGCCAAAAATATCTTACTCATAACCCGTCAAAATATTGTAAACCAAATCGTTAAAGTTACGTAGATAAGTGAGGTTCAAATATGGAAGTGACTTACGTTTTGCAACATATGATATTTTCGAACAACTACGTCGATATATATTATTCTATCACATACATATAATCACAGTTTGCTTACCAAATCTTCGTTTTTTTTTGCTTTTTTTTAATGAGTTCGTTAGATCAGAATCTGGTGAAATTAATCAATTTCGTATTGCCGTTGTTTAGTTTTGTTTTGGTTTTCAATATTATAAATTTATGTGTACAACGGGCATGCAATTTTGAATATATGGAATTATTTGTTTTAGGAATTGTTGACCCATAAAGTTACATAAAAGATTTGCGGGGTTAAAAAGAGGATGCCATAAAAGATAGAAAAAGAATTAGAGTTACGCATTAGTAAAAATGTAAAAAAAAGTTTGGTTTGACCAATTTTTGTTTTCATCCGTTAAATTGAGAGAAACCTACCAACGGTTGTGTAACGCACAAACGTTTCCTTGTTCTCCAACATGGCATCTATGGCCAATTTCTCACAATACTGTGCGGTTACAATGGCAATGGTTGGCTGTTTATTTGAGGCAATTGTGGGCATCTGTTTCACCACTTTGATTTCCTTATCCTCGTAATGTATTCGTGTATACGCATTATATTCCATGGACTTGATAAGGCCACGCTCTTGGAGAGAAATGAATACCAGCACGACATCCTGCTCGATCCAGCCATAATCTCTGTTTAAGGTAGTTAATGAGCAACATGAAAAGATGTATAAAGATATCTCAATCAACAATGTAAATGTTTTGTTTCGAGAATCACATTAAACTTACTTGGCCAAATCTTCGGGCGACACGGGATTGGGGTATGCCTGCTCAATGAGCTCCAGTACTTTCTCTTGTGTCAACGGTGGAGATTCGAGCTGTGATTCTTCCAGTGATACTATACGACATACAAATAAATATTAAAGTGATTTACTAATAGCGTTTGACTTGCTGGCACGGTAAGCAAAATGTGGACTTTAGTTCATTATTAGCATGAGCGATGGCAACACATTATGGTTAGGTTGAGTTAGATGATTAGGACACAAATATTGAGTGCAACGTAATGGGCAATGGCGCAGATACTGCAGGCTGTGATTAAAGGCACTTAAGTGGCATGGCTTTATTTCAGACAACGTTGAAACGAAAGCCGTTTCTTCAAGGGACCGCTTCAAATTGCCGGCAGCTTTTTTTGCTAATCGTGCATGCAGCTCAAACAGTATGAAGTGGCCTCATCTACACTCTCAGGGAATGCATGATATGTAAATAGGAGGTCTTCGTGCAACTTGCACTATGCATAGTTTCGAGAAATCAGTAGCTTTAATGTCTATATCAATACATAGCTAAGCGCAAAGCAGTCTTAGAGCCACAGGTAAAAAAGGAAGCTTTGGGAAGCAATATTCTAGGTTACCAGCCACACAATAATAACACAGTTCACAAAGTTTACTGATGATTTTTGTAACTGGGTTCTCCATTTCAGATTCTGGTTAACGCCACAAAATATATTAAAGAATAAATAATGTAACCCTATAAAGTTTGCTTTGGGATTACTAATGTCTCAGGCGCTTTACATACTTTATAGAAAAATCAAAAAAACCCCGAGGTCACAAACGGCTATCAACACTTTTAGAATGTCACCAAAAACCCGGTTACTGGCGGACACAATGAATATAAGGAGGGTGTAAAGACTTCATACCCGGTTTGCTGCGCAAGATATAAAAAAAATTATTCGTTTTCTTTCGGCAGTTTTTTCGTCGGGATCGGCTGCGGCTGTGGGAAAAACGACAGTCGCAGCAAATACATGATTGCTTGTAGCAACTGCTGCCAGGACTCATAGCACAAATATCATAGTGATTTCGCTGCCGTCAAGAGGACTGCTGATTTCGCCGCGAACAGTTGCAATAGTCGTCTATCGGCAGCGAACACATATTGATTTCGCCGCGAACAGTTGCAATAGTCGTCTGTCGGCAGCGAAATTATATTGATTTCGCGGCGAAAAGCCGAATCAGTCGGCTGCCAAAGCAAACATCATGATGATATTTGTGCAGCAGTTGCTGCCAGCTGGGTTGATGCAGACACAGAACACAGCTCTAATGATATGGCTAACACGAGTCTCCCCACCAAATTTTGTAACTCTAGCTCACATGTATCCATGGAATTTTGGAGCAGTTTATAGTTTATATATTTATTCGATTATTTTTAAAACATAGTTGCACACGATGCAAACCTCAGTCAAGTTTCAAGTTGATAGGTTTAATGGAGCGGCTGTAAACCGCGAAAATCTGTCACGGGGGAAATCTGTCACGGGGTATCTTGGGATTCAATAAAATGCGCATCTTTTGGTACATTTTTTTTTTGCTCTAACTTATAGCCTCTGAGAAACACGTTATAACACGGAAAGACAGACGGACATGGCTGAATCGACTCAACTATTTTTCCTGATCATTTTTTCCCATACATTGCACAAATCTGTAATACCATTTTACGCTGTGTACAGGGTATAATCATGTAGCTGCTGCGACTGTCGTTCTTTTTTTAACAGAAACTGCCGAAATTGCCAAAGCCGAAGCGGTGCGCAATAGTTGAGCAGCCAGTTTTCTGCATTGACTGTGATGTCTGATTTTGAAATATCAAAAGAGGGAGCACAGCAGCAGCAGAAAAGGAAAATATTTGATTTTTATTTTAATCTATTTAAACGCTGATTTGCAGGACTGAAAAAAGAAACTGTCAAAAGGTTTTTTTGGGTATACTCATATGAACTTTTCAGCTTGTGCATCTGAAACATAATAGAGTAATATAAGTTATAATTCTCAGAGTAGTTGCCTAATTTCAGGCACTCCAAAATGTATGTGCATTCGAGCGTGTACACGAAGAAGCAAAACATTTCTCTAATGCTGCCTCACTTACAAAAATTGTGGTTCCCAAAATAAGAAGGCATACCTTATATTATTCTACCATGGTCTAAAAACATCGTGCCAAAAGAATTTCCTCTATTCGTTGCATTGCCCTATTGTCCTCTCGCAGTCTCTCGCTCTAGCACTATCCGTTTACGCTACACCAAAACAACAACAAAGGACTTTTTCACCTTCTCATTTGTTCATTTCGGTCCAAGGTAGATTTTTTAATGATCATTGTTTTGGTTTTTTACGAACACATACTCTTTATGCACTTGATGTATATTCTTAGGGGGTAGGATAACTCATCCGCGACTGTTACTTATTTTTTTTTAAAACTCACCCACATGCAACGGATACACATGCACACCTTTATATAAGCCGTTTTTTTTTGTCGACAGTGTATACATGTTCGCCTGTATGAGTTTATGTCATGAAACAGAGAATATTAGATAGCGCAAACAGAGGTTCGTTCGTTCTGCGCATCTACGTCGTCAATGTATTTTAAATAAAAATAAATAGTTGGTAACCAACTCAGACTTTTCCGCACGTTAATCAAAACAATTGAAATTAGCTAGGGGAAATATAAACAAAAAAATTGTACAAAAAATTGTTTGTAAATTAATTATTATTATTTTTATTAAAATGTGACTATTTACGTCCAAAAACAACCTGTTACTAAATTTATTCTTTAGTTATTACTTTATGCTGACGATCACAATTAAAATGCAAAGCAAATTGCTCGTAAATATGCATTGACATTGTCAAAACATACGTTGTTGACGTCACGAATCCCTCTCATCCGCTCTTTGTCGAAAAACGATCATGCGCATTGCGCTATCTTGTATTCTTTGTTTTTTTGTTTATGCTATGACAAATATCATGCGTGGACACAACGTGGAACGTTCGACGGTCGCATAAAACTTAAAATAAGTAACGAAAAAAAGAGGGCAAGTGATTGAGTTATCCTACCACCTATAAATATACCTTGCACTTGACCAATGTATACTTATGCAGATACGGGCATCGTTGAGAGAGCCCTCTTTAATTTTTGTGAGATTTCAAAATAGCGAGAGATAGAGAGAAAGACGTACATTTTTAAATGGATACATACATGCACTTCCCCGCATATATCTGCGTACAGTGCAAAAAATTAAAAAATTCAACTTTGACTCCATATATTTCATTTTTTAGGCTATGTACATGAATTTCCATTTTAAAACAGCTTATTGTTAAACTCAATTCCATCCAGTTTGCATATTTTTAACTACTGGCTAGCCCACAAAAAAGATTTTTTAATTAAATTAATTCACGATTCCACTCGATTTTTTTTTAAATCAGAAAATAGCGATCTTTAACAGATATCATATCAATGAAAGATTGAATGAAACATATCCTATATTTTAACTTTATATTCCTTTCATTGTTTATGGTTTGAACTGGACAGCAATTCGGTTGAAGTCTATGGAATTCGTGGAATTACGCATTCATCTCTTTTAAACGGAAGTATCTCCCGGAATTTTTCCATTTCCGATCCTCAGCAGTTCTTTGGAGAAAACTTGTGCTCATATATCCGTATAAGTAATGATGTTGACGGCAAATGAGGCCATTTGCAAACAACTGTTAAATCTTATTTTGTTTAAAAATAATTTGGGCTTAGCTGTTTTGCCATCCATTAGCGTTTTTAGTGAGTCCGGTGCTGGGTTTAAAGGTGGCAATATAATATTCTAAAAATAGAATCCTTCACAATCTTCGCCTTTTGCATTTTCTTGGACGTAATGGTGTATTGCCGGATCCTGCGTTCGAGTAGGTCCCACAAATGCTCTATCGGTTTGAGATCCGAAAATCAGGGTGGTGAATTTAGCTTCTTCCAACGTTGTACAGTAGCCAAAACCTCGAAATATGCGACCTATGCTTCGGGTCGTTGTCTTTTTGGAACCAGGAACCGTCCTCTAGGTACATCTTATGTGCATTTTGGGTGAAATGATCTTCTAAAATTTTGATATAGCCCATGTAGTTCGTAGTTCGGAAATGCCAAATTTCCGACACCATAAGCTGTCATACAGCCCCAAACCTTAACGATGCTTCTTCTATGGCTAATTGGTATAAAATTATCTTTATTCAGAGCTGGACCGTTGTTCCGCGGAAGTGTACATAATTCCGAAATCCTTCTTAAGTGCTACATGGCTATAATAGTCAGCTTCCTTTAATATTATTCGTATGTTCGTAACCTCCAACATCAGTTGGCCGGCGGCAATCCTTGGGTTTAATGTGTCCACATTTTTTTTTTTCTTGCTTTGTGAGTAAAAATGGACGCCAAGAACGGGGTTTCCACAACATTGAGCCCGATGAAACATAGTTTGTTATTACTCTTTGAACTGGTGAGTGAGCTCTGCCCACCGTTTGTCGAATTTTCCTGTAGGATTTACCCTTCAGATAGAGTTTTATAGTAATTTTTCTTTCCGTCAATTTCAGTCGCAGTACATAGTTAATAATATGCAAGCTTGATGGAATTGAGGTTGAAAAGAAAATTGATCACTTTATAAAATAAAATAATAATAAGTTTCCCTATAAATGGAAATAAATGGAATCAAAGTTGAACTTTCTCATTTTTTTGCACTGTATGCAGAATTATGCTACCAAGTGTACATATGCCTTGCTTGTGACGCTATACGTTTGCTATAAGTTTTTAGTACGCTTTGCAGCTTTCTGGCGTAGACACACAACCTTACTTATCGATGTTAGCACTAAAATGGAAATTAGGGAACCCTTTATTCAACGTTGGCAGAGTTATTACATAATTTGCGTAAAACATTGCCCTTAAACAAATGCCTTCTGTTATGCTTTTTCTGCTAGACAGATCAGGCTACACAATATCGAGGATATAAGCACAGCGAGAAGTGTTTTCCTTTTTTCGGGGTTTTTAACCTTTAGTGACGTTTATCAGAATATGTCATGGAAAAAACTGTCTCGATCGGTGTTATTACTGGCAATCTATATTACAGTTTCAGCGCCACAAACTAAAAACTTGAGCTGTCCCTCACACAAATAATTTTATTAACATTTTGATTTTGTTAATATTTGGATTGCACAAACAAATTTTATTCTTTATTTCTTTAAAACTCTGTGCATTTTTTCAATAAAATTTCTTGTCTTTAGTGCGTGCAAAGATGACAAAAAATTTAAATAAAAAAAAATTATTTTTTTTTAATTTACATTAATTTTAAGCGTTTTTTGTGGTTAACATTTTAGTGTGAGCTCGTTTGGTTAGTTCTGGCCAACTTATTTGCGTCTGGCACTTAATTGCTCATGGTACATGTCCAGCCAAATGGCCTTCATCAGATTATCGCCATCACCTGTTTTCTTTTGCGCCAGGAGCGCCTCCTCGAACTTGCGATTGCAGTCGCCATAACAGTAGATGATGTAGCCATCGCGTGCTATATTGAGTGGCCCAAAAGATGATGATGATCAATAGATTGCAAAAGAACCGTTAACCAGGATAATGGATACATGAAATGTAGTTTATAAGGGCCTGCTCCTTTCGATTTGTGAAATTACTTATTAAATTGATTCAACCAATTTTTTTTCTCACACGTTATTTCTGTATCTCATCAACACTACAAGCTAGTTAATTTTGGAAGAAAAACTATTAGATGACAACGTTTTGTACATATGTAAATTCCTTTCACAAAACATTCATTTGATTTCCTTTTAATTTTTTAATGACTATCTACATATAGTATTTTAATTTGAATTAACTTTTATAAAATGTTTTCGCCAGCAAACTCCAATAAAAATGAAACATATTCAATTCAGAATGATTCGATTATTTTGCTCCTTTAAATAATCTTTTTTACCGTTTATCGTTGTTCAACTTATTTACTAGCGACGGACCTTAACGATTAATTTCCTAGTTTTTTATATGACAAAATTCCCAACGAATTCTTCATAAGTTAAAAATGATTTATTTTATATTTATATATGTTTAACCCTAAGTCCGTGTTCTGGGTCACACCGACCCAACCAATTTTTTACATGTAAACTGCGCATATAAAAAAAAAACCGAATTGCTGATATGGTTTTGTAGCTTGAACCTTTAGCTCCCAAATGAACCAAGTATTATAGCACATATCTCACATATGCGCGATACATGTGACTTAAACATACATGTGCTCTGTGCGTGTTCTCGGGTCAGATTGAGCCAACTATTTTCTACGTACATTTTATATGGTATACCGACTTGTAACGTACTTTTTTTCCTTCATTACTCTGTTCGAATTTTTCCAAGTATATATCTGAGGACAAAACCACTTATGCCGAAATAAGACAATTACTTTTGATAAGGGATATTTCTGTCTTACTGGCATCTTTTTGCGATTAAAGGGTCAAAAGTTATAGAGCACGTTAAATCAACTTTTCTTCAAATTTTTTGAAATTGCGTATGATTTTTTCGCTCTCCTGTAAAATTTGTGTTTTCGACATAAGTGGTTTTATCAAAAGTCAACAGATATGTATTGTAAGTTATTATGATGTTGTGTGTATATATTGAGTTAGGCAAAATCGCGGCGCAAGTTATACTAGCCAAGGCAGGAGTGACAACACCGTTTAGTGGTCGATGCCAAGTGCAATGAAAAAAACGCATTCCCAATTAATGAAGAAAGCTCGATCAGAGGGATTTCCATATCTCAATGATGCATTGGTGCGCATTTTGCCACCCAATATTATAGAAAGGATTGTGTTCGAAACAAAAAAAATTGTTCGTTTGGTGTCCTGCAATATCATGCAACCGAAGAATTGAATGAAGAAACCGTTAAGCCAGTGATAATTCAAGACTATAATGCTTATAAGGGCGGCGTCGACCAAATTCGACGTTTGACCAAATGCTTAGGTATTTTGCGTGCAAACGAGAATCGAATCGATGGCCCATGTCCATATTTTATAGTATGATCGATGTTGCTGCACTTTCAGCTTACCGTCTCTATGAACTGAGCCACCCTGCATGGAGATTGAACAAGCAGGAGAGACGAGAAGTATTTTTGAAAGAGCTAGCCATGGATTTAGCAAGAAATCATTTGAATCGTCGCGTCGAAATTTCACGATTGAAATCATCCGGAAAATTGGCCATGAGTTTGATTGGAATCAAACAATAAGCGTGAAGAAGAAGACGTAGATGGCAATGTTGACAAAGAGCAAAGCACAAACACCAAACACATCAAACAATTGTTCAGCAAAACGTCGCCCCATGTCGGTCATAAATTTTTGAATTCATTCATTCGTTAAAAAATAAAAAAATATCCATTAAACTATATGTAACCAACACATGTGTTTCAAAATTAATACTTAAAACTAAATATTTAGCCCCAAAAAATCTATATAAATTTACTATTTGCTAAAAAAATATTTACATGCCATTGATCTGACCCCAGAACACGGAAATATGTTGAGTGCACGGGTCTAGGGTTAAATAATGCACTAACTTTGAACTATTTACAGTCAATTCTACCAATCGAAATTTAACTGATAAAAACCCAAATTTGTAGAACTTACGTGGACGAGAGGGCGGCGCTGATGTTTCCTCTAATATGCGCAACTCAATCTCAATGGACTGTATCTCAGTATATCCGTGCTGCATAAGCTTCATAATCTTCTTGATAAAGCCCACGTAGTCTGCAATTAATGTTATATAATTTTAAGGGTACTTCTACAGCGTCTGGTTTACGTTGGAATATAATATTGTGCTCTTAATCTATGTAAAAATTGATTGTATATATAGAATGCTTACTTTCCAAATTATTTTATTGCACACTAGATTTATAGCGTGAAAATGTATCGTTATATATGTACATATAAACCAGCTAAAAATATTTACATATTCAGTTCTGGACAAATTCTTGGCCGTTTTATAAAAATAAAAAATACAAATTATTTGCTAAATTCATGACAGTTTTAATATCTACCTCTAGGAAAATCCTTCGGACTAACAAGCTCCTTGAAAAACTCTTGTGCAATGTGTGCTTGCTTTTCATCATTAGTTAGCCAATCGCGGAACCAAAATCGCAAAGTGCGCGATTCCTGTGAATGTTTTCTGGTATTGGCGCTAACCAAAAACACACGGAATTCAAGCGACAATGCTGCCGCTTTGCTGGCACTCTTCTGAACAGAATCCGTATCTTTGTTAATAATAATGCCAGTATGATCTCCGCCCGCTACATGCACACGATCATTGATCTCATCCACCACCTTTCGCTCTATGAGTATGACTGTACTGTTAACGGTCTTGCCACGGGGCGTCATTACTACTTGCTCAGTGCGCGGTGGCGTCTGACACGTACTGCGCCCGATTTCGCTCTGACCTGGCAAAGACGGGGACGATGATGTAGCCTCCGATTGTGGAAGCGGCTGTTTGTCTATTGTGACTACGACATTTTTATTGTGATTGTTGTAGCTACTGTTTCTACTGTAGTCGTTGTTGTTTATGCTACTGCTGTTGGCACTACCATTCGCCAGTTCGCCATTTCCATTTGCATATACTGTCGGAGTCGACGCTATCTTATTTGGTTTTGGGGGCGGTGTTGGTGGCGCCATCTGGGAGTGACTTCTTTGCGCTGACATATTTTGGAATTTTACTTGTTTATTTCTGCAGTTACTTATTTTTTTACTGTTTCCTTTGTGCCACTTATTTGCGTGTTGTTTTTCGACTTCAGCCAAGTTTTAGTAGTACGCAACCTTGAGCGCCCCAAAAAAATCTATGTGCTGTATTCTATCCAAAGTGTTGCAACTTTGCTGCAATAAAAAAAAAAATTGAGTTATATTTTTAGTATGTAAATTAATTTATGTAAGTCTTAGTCTATATTCTAAATGTAAGGCAATGCATGTCTTTCGTTTTTTATACCCTGTACACAAAGTTTGAAAGGGTATTATAGATTTGTGCAATGTATGTAACAGGTAGAAGGAGGCGAGGCAGAACATGTGTTCCATGTGCAAAAATGATCAGGAGCAATAGTCGAGTCGATATAGACATGTCTGTCCGTGTTATAACGTATTTCTCAGAGAAATAAGAGCAAAAAATTTTACCATAATATGCGCATTTTCCCGGAAAAGAGCAAGTTTATTGATTCATGTTGATATCTCACCCTCTTCCCCCGTGAGAAATTTTCGCGGTTTACACCCACACCATAAAAGCTAACCGATTGTTATTGTGCATATGTTTAAAAATTATCAAAATCGGATAGCAACTTTACAAGATATAAGTATTAATGTGGCAATGTGAGGGTCCTAACATCTATAAACTGCAACAAAATTTACTTTTTACAGCAATGTTAAGGTTAACATCTATGTTAGAGCCACCAAATTTGGTACGAAGACTCGTGTAAAGCTTATAAACGAAACAATGTGGACATTTTGTCGAATCAACCCCACAACCACCGCAGTCCAGTTACCTTAGTAACGCGCATACGCTTCAACGCTTTTATACAAAACTTTGCAAATAAATGTGATTTACATGTGAAAAATGGGTACAGGGTATCCCACTGTCGGGTGCCGTTCCGACTGTTTGTTTGCACCAATTTATTTTTTTTATGTTTTGACAACATGTATCGCAAAACGCTCTGGCGCACGCTTTGGCAACGCTCCAAACAAATTTAGAATTCATAAATAATTGTTGTCATAAAACAACGAAAACAGACAGGTCAGAACAGGCCTCAGTTAACCGTACCATAGCAGAGATGGGCGCGTGCCACAAACAAATAGGGGTGTTACTTTCGGGATATCCCGAACATTATATGCTTTATACCTAGGTATATTTTAAATACTTTTGCTTATAATTTCCACATTTGACGAAAATATGTTTTTAGCTAAGTGCTAAATGTGTCTTTAGTTTGTAATCCGTAATACTAACGCCATTATGTCACAACATTTCTGAGCCATATGTCCATAATAAACTATCAAAATATGGCATATGGCAGACCATATGTCCCATGGGCAAAAATGATCATGAGCAATAGTCGAGTCGATATATCTGTGGCCAGCTTTCTCCGAGACGATAAGAGTTAGGGCAAAAAAAAATTGTATCAAAAGATGCGAATTTTCTCATGGCTGAGGAAGTTTGTCGAATCAAGTCGATATCTTACCCCTTCCCCCGTGACAGATTTTTATTATTTGCGGTTTACACCCGCACCGTTACATCTATTAACTCTAAACTCGACAGAGGTTTGCGTCGTGTTTATGTGCATCTATGTTTTAAAAATGATCGAAATACATCAAAAGTTGTAGTCAAAAATATGCTGATTTCACACCCCTTCGCCTGTAAACTGCACCAAATTTCCAGTACCTGTAGATGTGTAGATGACTCGTATGCACCAAATCAATAAAAGTGTACTCACATTTTTTCAATAGAAGCCCAACTTCCCCCTTAATAGTTTTACCTTGTATATCAATAAAACTGTTTTTGATCTATGTTTCAAAATTCAACGACATTGGCCCAAGAATACTGCATTTATGGGCATAAAAGCTATTTTTGCCCCCATAATAACCAACTTCCTTGTCAATTGGAACTTCCCAATAGGAAAATGCTTAGAGTTATATCGAACTTGTGAAAAAAGACATAAAATGGATACTTCCGTTCCCATGTTACCGTATGCTGGATTAGTGTTTATGGAGGGAAAAAGGGTACAAGGTATTCCACTGTCGGGCACTGTCCCGACTGTCTGCATCAAATTGTGTTTTCCTTTATTTGTACCCTGTACGTAAAGTGTAAAAGGGTATTATAGATATGTGCAAGTAATGTAACGGACAGAAGGAGGCGTAGCAAACCATATGTTCCATGATCATATTTGATCAGGAGCAATAGTCGAATCTATAAAGCCATGTCCGTCTGTGCATCTGTCCATGTTGGTCTCTGTTCCAACAAATTGTTTCCAAAAGATGCGCATTGTTCGGGAAAAGATCAAGTTTGTCAAATTATGTCTCCCTTTACAGCGGTTTACACTCACACCATGAAAGCTGTCCAATTGAAACTTGTCACAGATGTGCACACTTTTACTGTGCATGTAGTATGTTGTATAAAAGTCTTCAAGATCGGAACTATAAACTTGACAGATCCTAAGGATCTCACATTATTAATTCGTTTTGCTTAAAATATCGAATGAGTGTAAGCGAAGATGTAGAGAATAATTTAGGGAGAGAAAAAGTTGATGCAGACGGTCGGATACCCTGTACCAATTTTCGTAAGAATATCCTTTTCTTGTGCAAATGTTTGTATCGATGCGTTATGGGGTATAGGCGTAATCAAGGCTTGATTTGGTTAAAAAAAACCAACATTGTTTCGTTTACAAGCCTTACATGAGCTTATACCTAATTTAGAAGCTCTAGCTTATATATTAAAACTAGGGGTCGACCAGCAGTCAGATCCCGACTGCAAATTAAAATTTTTTAATTCAAAATCAGCTTAATAATACGTTTTTGGCATTTCTAATATACTACATTATAAATCCTATAGGAAAGCAATAGCGTTATTTCCGGGATTTTCTTTACTGTTAGTGACATCTGTACCAAATATCACGTCAAAATATTCATTGGTGTTTGAGATACTCTTCGTTTTGCGAGGTACTTAAAGTGAATTCTGCGAATTTGTTTTTATCTCCTTAATGGAGTCAAAGTGGTGTCCGCGGAGGGGTCTCTTGAGTTTTCTGAATAACGAAAAGTCACACGCCAAATCGCCAAATCAAGCGAATGCGGTGGTTGCGGAACGATTTTTGTTGAAAGATCGAGTAAATCCAGTGCGTGTGTGAAATGTTTTTGGTACCAATCGAGATTTCTTCAAAATCGCTTGCACCAATCCAAATGATATACCCAAGCATATACAATTTCTTTGACGTGATGTTCCTCAGTCGAAGTATTGCGTCGATTTCCCACCACATTCTTCTCCCTCGCGGCCAGACTTGAACTCGTTGTACCACTTGTAAACATTTTTTTAAGAGAAAATACGTCATTTCAATACGTATTGAACTACTGCTATGTTTCCGAAATGGCTAACGTTAGGAACTTAATTAATTCAAGTGTTTTCTTGGTTACTATTTTCTCTAGCTCTTGAATTACTTCTTGAACAATATTAATGTTTTTATATTTTAAAGAATTAAAGTACCCAATGCGGAACACCTTTTAAAAATGCAATTCTTATTTTCTGGAATTAAACTGAATTACATTAAACAGTTTACGACATTTAAGTACGTTAAAAATTAAATAAAATTTGGTAGGAAGACCGAAAAATGTGTTTTACTAACATTTTAATAATTAATTTGGTTTTCAATAATATTTTGTTTTTGAAAAATAAAATTCAAATAAAACTATGCAAGTGACAGTGACCATATATGCTGTTTTTGATCAAGAATTGATTACCTAATTTTGGAAAAAAAATGTGTTGAAACAAAACTTTTTTAGTTTAGAAATTAAACGTAGTCAATATCAAGAGTGCTTTTCAAGTGACAAAAAAAAAGTGCGATATTTTTGCTGGTAGTCGACAAAAGTAATTGTTATTTTTAAACTAAACCATATGGAAAGCCCAATCCTTTTTAGTTGCGGTAAGAGTTCAATTATTTATTAACATTTATTTCAGTTCATTATCTTTATTAGTTTAGAAAATATGTGCTTTTAGAAGTAAATAATGTAGGTGTGCTATTCAAGTGAATGGGAGTGTAAACTACCCAAACAATTTCAAAGCATTACACGCACCTCTATATAGCAATAAAAGCAAGCCTACTTCCAACCAAATGTCACCAAACTCACGAGTAACATTACCCCTGAAGCTTTGTGCTGTTGGTGGTGGTTGGCCTAAAAGGTTTTTGAACTCAACAAGCCAGCAAAATGGAGCACTGTGGTTCCAAAAGGGGTTGGTTGGAAGGCTTTTAGCTTTGGTTGGTTGTTGGGTTAGTCGCAAAAACGCGGCACTTTCTGTAAATGTGCATTGGGGAAACAATATGGTTCTTGTAATTATGTGGCACTTAAAGAGCATTGGGGGATGGCACCAAAAGCCAAAAGACCCAAGGAATTTATAGATATCTAAGTAATTAATTATGCCTGCTACCCTCCGTTGTTGTAGAGCTTAAGCTAATGCCCTATTAATAACTGCTAATGTAACAATTCTGCAATCAAACTTGCTCAACTTCAATATATTTAAATAAAACTTGATTTGATTACGCTATGCGAAAAAAAATGTTTTCTTGCTGAGGTGAAGATGTTTGTTGTTTTATAGTAATTTGGCCTTGCTGAAGCTCAGCTCTAGTTTTCGAGATATTCCCAGAATACCGTTGAAACATGCAACCACTCAAAATTTTTTTTTTTAATATTTTTACTAAAGCGATTTGTACAATTATTTTTGGTATTATAGCTCAGGTATCTTTCAAATCGAAAAAATTTAAATGATGTATATATATGAATATATATGTTATATATTTTGACTAAATGTGTTTCTACTTATATGTATATATAGTAGCCAAGCATTTACAAAATTTGTTGTCAATTCACCACTTTGACATGGTAAATAAAAGCGTGGGGTGCCCGATATCAGTTTTTATACCCTGTACACAGTGTAAAAGGGTATTATAGATTTGTGCGATGTATGTAACAGACAGAAGGAGGCGTGGCAGACCATATGTTCCATGGGCAAAAATGGTCAGGAGCAATAGTCGAGTTGATATAGACATTTCCGTCTGTCTGTCCGAGTTGCTACACCGTTCGCGGAGAGTTAGATCAAAAAAATTTGTACGAAACGATGCGCAATTTCCCGGTAAAGTACGAAATTGCCCTTCATCCGTGAAGATTTTTGCGGTTTACAACCACATCATAAAAGCTATCCAATTGAAACTGGTCACATTTATGCACACTATGACTGTGCATGTGTGGTGTGAAAATTATTAAGATCAGATAGAAACTTTCAAAGATATAGGTAATAAAGATCCAACTTTAGACCCCTCCACCTATAAACTGCAACAGAATATCACTTTTTATAGAAATGTTAATGTTACCATTTATGTTAATAAAATGTGGTACGAAGGCTTATGTTAGGCTTATAAACCAAACAATGTTGACTTTTTTCCGAATAATCCCTCCTACCCCTGTAGGATAGCTACCGTTATTACGCCAATACAGCATCATTAAAAAAATTTGTACACAATTTGATTTTCATGGAAAAATTGGGTACAGGATATCCAACTGCTGGGCACCGTCTAGACTGTCTGCAACGTATGCAATAGGCAGCCAGCGGCTTGACATGGGTAAAAATTATTTGGAGCAATAGTGGAGTCAATATAGCCATGCCTGTATATCCACGTTGGTCTCTACCAAAAGATGCGTATTTTCCTTACGCACAGAGAGTTTACCCCCCTTCCCCTCACCATAACAGCTATGCAATTGAAACTTGGCAAACCTATTCACACTATTACTGTGCATGTGTGGTGTTAAAATTATCAAGATCGGATAAAAACTTTAAAAGACATAGGTAATATTTTACCAATTTTTATCCCCTCTTACATGCAATAAAATTTCAATTTTTTTAAGAAATGTCAATATTTAAGCTAGAGCCACCAAATTTGTTACGTAGACTTATGTTAGCCCTTTACCCCAAATAGTGTTAACCTTTTGGCGAATCATCTAAAAATTTTAACTCACAGCTCTGTGGCTCATATAAATCATAGTGAGAGGAAAATTAGAAATGCCAAATGATTTTGAATTAAAATCTCTAGAGAAATTTATGGATTTTAATTTGCAGGGGACTAAGATTACGACTTTGTTTTTTTTACTAGTTTAATTATTATGCATCATCAAATATTATGCATGGGCCATCATGGTTTGGAGCGTTGTTTTGCTGAAATATCCAGTTGTGTGCAGGGAAAACGTCTCAAAATGGGACTAGCTCCCTTTTAAATAAATTGTAATTTGCCAGTGAAGACATTCGACCGGGATACTCAAAATGGGTAGTTGGGCATTGCACTAAACACAGCCCACACCATAAGGGATTTTCCGCCATGGTCTATTTTTTGAAAATAATATCTCAGCTCTCGTAATTTTTTGTAGTATCCATCCATGTTCCACTTTTTACCATCTTAATTAAAATTTTTTCATCGCTAAATGTAACGATTCCGAATCCCACAACCTAAAGCTTGTATTTGTCATACGCTATAATTCCCTCATTTTTGTACTGCTGCCCGCCCTGTTAGGCTTGGTCTGGTATCCTTGGAACCATGACATTACGTTTCGGCACTTCGACTACAAATTAATCACAATGCACATACACTGCCGGCCACTTGATTAAGGACGCAAAGTTTTTTGTGTTCTTTTATTCATGAATTGATTCACCTACATGAAGAAAAATATTTCAAAAGCTTATCTGTTTTAGCTTAGAAGTTATAGCCAATCAGATCGACTGGCCTTAATCAAGTGGCCCAAAAAAAGTTTTCTGTTTTTGCTGTTAATTCACAAAAATATTATTCATTTTTGACCTAAAGCAGACAGCTTCCTAATTTTTTTTTGTCTGCATTGCTGCTTAGAAGTTATAGCCAATCAGATCGACTGGCCTTAATCAAGTGGCCCAAAAAAAGTTTTCTGTTTTTGCTGTTAATTCACAAAAATATTATTATTTATTTTTGACCTAAAGCAGACAGCTTCCTAATTTTTTTTTGGCTGCATTGCAAATTGATTTATTTAACAAATGAATTTTATTTCAGTCCGTTATCTTTATTAGTGTTGAAAATATACTTGTAAACACAAAAAATTTTGTGTCCTTAATCAAGTGGCCGGCAGTGTATAATTACACTGTGCGACAGTGAAAATACACGCGACAAATTATATAGTGTAGGTCGTAGATCTGATCGAGTAGAACTCTAAACAATTTTTTTTTCCTGTTGAACCCTCCAATTTTTATTGACAAATAAAGGTTTTTTCTTACTTTACAAATGAATCTCGTTGGTACTCCGTCATTTTTTAACCGATTTTCCATATTTGATATATTTTAGAAAGGGAAAAGGCGTACATTGCAAATCAATATAGAGTAAGGCTGGTTTTTCGTAACTAAATAGGGATTTTTCAATCTATTCTAAACTTTTCCAAAAAACTAAATAATTTTTTGAGCTTTGACCAACAACGCATTTAACGCATTTTGCATTTAACAGGCGATGTGTTGCTCTGCTACTTTATATTTTAATTCATAAGATGGTCAATTTTTGACTGATTTTCTAAAAAAAAAAAAAAAAGACGACTCGGAATTGAATTTACTTTCGAAATAAAATATAAAAACATAACCCTTTGATTTCAAAAGCTGCTGCAAATAGCTGCCAAAGTTAGAAAAATGTGTAATATTTGGGAAATTTTCAGATTAAATTGAAGAAATCCCAACTTAGTTTCAGAAAACCATCCTTACTCCATATAGATCGGGAAATATACATTCTTTCCCTTCCTAAAACATATTATATTACGAGAATCGATAGAAAAATGGGGGAGTAATAAATAGATTCATGTATAAAGCCAAAAAAACCGTTATTTGTCTATAAAAAAAATTGGAGGGTTCCCCAGAAAAAAAGTAATTTGTTTTGAGTTCTACTCGAACAGATCTACAGCCTACACTATATAATTTGTCAGGTGTATTTCGTTTGTTTTTATTTTGTTGCACAGTGTTATTTGTTATGAAATTCACGCGGCTTTGAAATAACGTCAAAAACTACCGCCACAATTAAAGGTGGGCGTAGTTCTGTCTACATAATCTACATACTCAAATTTAATGTTCCGTTATTCATATGTGAATAAGAGCGATTTATTGTTTTGCCGATATAATTATTGTACATTTGATTTGAAACTTGCTGCGTCGTAGGCAATCAGGGTGGGCTTCCTGCTGAGTCACCCTCACATATGCTCACATATACAATGGTCGGAAAAAGTATTTTGACAAAGCTGTGTGCCATCTTTGATGGCTTTTTTTGAAAAATTGAAAGAAGTAACGGACTTCGGTTTATGCTCAAAATAAAAAAGGTGGTAATAACTGTTAGAGAAAAATATTTTGTTTATTACTTTATGCATTCAATTTCTGTGAAATGAAATGTGAAAAATGAGCAAAATCTAATTGGAAAAAGTATTTTGACAAAAGATAATTTATATGAAAAATGGAACAAAATTAATTAAAAGCGGAGGATTAAATTAGAAGAACATAAACCCTCTTTTAGCATTAATGACTTTTTGCAGTCTTATTTGGTATTGAGTTCACCAAATGTTTGGGGGATTTGAGGAGAAATGTCTTTCCAGAGATTCGACCTCTACGATCGTGTCCTCGCGCGTTCTTGTCAAACATGGACTTCTGTTTCGCTTTACATAAGCCCATACATTTTCAATAATATTTAAATCTGGACTTTGAGATGGACAATCCAATATATTCACTCCTACATCCTTTAGAAAGTTGGTGATCATCGTGGCTTCATGACATGGAGCATTTTCTTGTTGCATAATAAATGATGGACCAATCAATTTATCACCTGATGTGAATGCGTGGTCGTTTAAAATATATAGAAATTGATCCTGGTTCATTGATCCATTGATTGGTACCAATTCTCCGATACCATTAAAATACACACATTCCCAAAACATTACGCTGACGAAGCCATGGGATACCCGTTCATACACAGGAACCACTGTTTTGCGCATTTTTATTGGAATACTGCTAAAAAATGTTCCTTTTTGCTCCATGATAGTGAAAAGTACTTTCGTCAGTCCATAATAATTGCGCCCAAAACGGTGAAGGTTTGTGTACGAATTTTTGTAGCAAATTCCAGACGTTTGTTTGTTTATTTTTAGAAATTTAAGGTATTGGGCTGGCTTTAAAGGTTGCAAGCCCGCCATCTTTTAAACGATCTCCTACTGATTTGTCACAAATTGCAATATTGTACTGCTCATTCAATTCAATTCAATTGTTGCAGATATTGGTGTTTTTAGCACGCCTATCATAATTTTCCCACGATCAAACGATCCTCCCTTTCGGTTGTCTTGCAAGTGAACCGTTCTTTTACATTTCTTTTATCTACTAGATTGATAATATACGGTTTGACACTGTATAATTTACTCATATATTCCACAGAAATACCAGCTTCATACTTGACCATATTTCGAATAATCTTGCTAATGTCTGACTCCCCATATTTAACAGTTAAATGTCATTGAAATAAATAAATTATAATAAAAAAAAAAGCTTTTTTAATTAGTAAAACTACCCTTTGCTAGCCCGTGAAGGGGAACAAACTTAATAGAACATGTTGTCAAAATACTTTTTTCCAATTAGATTTAGCTAATTTCTGACATTGTACTTCACCGAAATTGAATGCATAAAGTAATAAACAAAATATTTCTCGCTATATCAGCTATTATCAAAGTCCGTTACTTCTTTCAATTTTTCGAAACAAGCGATCAAACATTATACACTGCATTGTCAAAATACTTTTTCCGACCATTGTATTTACTAATTTAACAGTTTGAAATGTATTACTAAGGCCATTTACTCACAATTCTTATCACAGATTTTTAAAGGGGGCGAAGTTACATATATACACACTTATATATAAGTACACATATATGTGTTGTATATTGCTCACTTTTCCGCTTTATAAATCCGAGTGACTGACTTTTGTGGCCAATGCACAGTGGAAGCACTTTTACGACTACAACCAACATTTGGACTGCTCGTTCCAATACACATTGGGCCTACTTTTGGCATACCGAAATATTGTGGAAATACGCAATTTTAATAAAGCATCCTATGTATAAAAAATCGATAAATATATTCGCTCTTACTGCAACCCCGAAATTTTAATAGAACTAGGTCAGATGTTTCGCAGCTTATTATACCCTGTACACATAGTGTAAAAGGTTATCATAGACATGTGCAATATATATAACAGGCGTGGCAGACCATAAGTTCCATGGATAAAAAGTCGTATCATTGACTCGAGTAGCGATTGGACCATGTCCGTCCGTCTGAATGAGTCGGTAGATCTGCGAGCCTATAAGAGCTACATTTTACGAAAAGATGTCGAAGCTATTAACTCAAAACTGTGCTGATTTTACCCTCCTTCGCCTATAAATTGCACCAAAATTCCACTTTATATATATATCTGTGGTCATATAGAAGAGTAGCTTATGTCGAAAAATAAAGTTTAGAGATATCGGTAATTTTGTGTAGTTTTTATTTTACTTGATTTTTGCGAAATATCTATAACTTTATATATTGGTAATAAGTTTATAAGACAAAGAATGTGCAATATTATATATGGATACATATGAGCTAGAGTTACAAAATTTGGTCGTGAGACGCATATTAGCCTAATTATTAAAACTGTATTCACTTTTTTTGAATGGAAGCCACCCTTCCCCCGCAATCGATTCACCTTGATTACTGCCGTACCCTACAACATATTGATTTGAAAATTGACACATTGTCCAAAGAATACTGAAGTTATGGGCATAAAAGTAATTTTTCCCCCATCTTTCCAATAGGAAAACATCTCAATTGGAACTTCCCAATAGGATATAGATTACAGTCATATCGATCTTATGAAAAAAAAAACATAAAAGAAGATACATTCGTTCCCAGTTCACCGGATGCTGGATTTAGTGTTTATTGGGAAAAAGGGTACATGGTATTTCACTGTCGGGCACGGTCCCGACTGTTTTCATAAAATTTTTTTTTTATAAAGTTGGTAAGAATTTTTGTTACCTTAGCGCGATTGCAAAATTCAAACGCTTGAACTATAAGTTATTGTAAATAATGGATATTGAAGGCCAGGGTATATAGAATGTGTAAACATATAAAGATTTTGCTTATATTTGTTAAATCTTATTTTGTATATTATTTTTCCAAAAGAAAAATGCAAGGGATATTCGGCGAGAATACCTCTGCTGTTATATGATTAAGTATCCGTGGTATCTACTGTCTCCAACTTTATATAAAATAATAGTTAAGAGATCACACTCTCGTCATAATTCGCGAACTACAAATACGATGGATGTTTTTCATAGATCGGTTGACTCCTCAGATCCACTTCTTTCTACTATTTCAATTAAAGAAAGGTCTTTAAAATAAATAATATTATAATTTAATAATAATATTAATAATGATTTTTTAAATACAAACAGCGATTCCGATTCTGATTTCGAATTTTGGATATTAACTTTTATTTTATTGCGTCCTGACGAAGAACACTGAAGTCAAAATGAATATGTTTCTAGCCCACTTACATAAAATTTAGCTTTTATTTTAAATATTTCCTAACTCAGGCTTTTCCGCACGTTTATCGAAACAACCGAAATTAGCTAGGAGAAATTTAAACAACAAAAAAATGAAAAAAAAAAATGTATTTCGAAAATTATTTACTCTTATTATTTGTCTGGCGACACAAAAATAGCGACTAGAGTGGTCAAATTCAATAGGAAACCCTTTGAAGACATGCTTAACTCAAAAACATGGCTCAATCGACGGAAAAGTTGTCAGAGTGTTTAAATCGTCGAAAAACATAAAATTAGAGATTTTAGTTTTTTGGCCAATCGCAATACTTTTTTGCGGACAAGTAAAAAATAAACAGTTGGTAACCAACTCAGGCTTTTCAGCACGTTTATCAAAACAACCGAAATTGACTCGGGCAAACTTAAAAAAAAAGAACTTAACAATTTAGCGATTGGATAATTGACGGAGAGAATATTGAGTTAATGAAATCCAGAGTGGTCGTCTGAGGTACCAGACGAGACAGTTCGCTTGTATCAAACGAATGCGGATGTTGATATTTACAATGAATTAAATAAGATAAATAAATTTAGAAACAAATTTAAAATTTTTTTTTTTTAGTGTGTACTTGGATTCCTCTGGCGACCCAACTATAGCGACTAGAGTGCTCAAATTCAATAGGAAAATTAGATTGCTAAGGCCGAAATTACTTAAGTTATGTAAGTAACACACTACATCGGCAACGACAACGACTACGACAACGCAAGAACACAAAAACATCGCCAAATCGCCGGAAAAGTTAGGAGTGCTTAAATCGTCGAAAAATAAAATTAGAGATTTTAGTGGCCAATCGCAATACTTTTTTGCGGAAAAGTAACATGTGACGCGAAATCGTAGGTACTATGCAAATCATAATATATATGATATAATTTATGTGACGAGATAAAAAATACTGTATATTGTAATATTTTTCATAATGTATTGTATTTAAATAAATGGTTCAAAGGCTACATGCGCTCAATAGCGCTTCAATATGAGCCACGTTTTTGCCACAATTCTCTAACGTTTTTCTGGTAAAAGAAATTCTCATATTCCAATAATTTATTTGTGGCAGTAAAATAAAGTGTATTTAGTTTGTTACGGTTGGATGACTACCTCTTTGCTGTCCGATCCCCTAACTTCCCATCACTTTAATCAGCCCTTAGACTCACCTGTTATAATTTCTGCAGCCAAAATTTAAGTCGATCTTGGTTTTTGGTCCACATTAATTTATTTTTATGGTTGTTTTTTTAGTTTTATTTTTAATCTATGTATTTGAGAAAGTTTGGAAACTTTTTACAATTAGTTAGAATACACAGCTTTTAATTTTTTTAAATTTTTTTTTTGCTTATTCATATATTTATACTGGTTTTTCATTTTGGATATTTTGTCTCCACTAAAACTTGCACTTTTTATCTTATCTGTAGACATATGGAGCTATTTTTCGTTATAAACTGATAAGAGCAACGGCCCTGTTGAAGGGCAGGCTGTTGGTTGTTGACTATTTTTATTTTGTAACAGAAACAAGTTTGATTCTAGCTTGCTTATTTTTTTAGTTTTATGACTAATGTATAAATCGTGATGTCATGTTCATGACAGCAGTTCGTATAGAAATATTTCTTTATTTCATATTTGAAAACATGAACCAATGGTACGATCAGGAGAGTCGCGAAGCCACTGCAGTGAAGAACGCCGCATATAAAGGTTCCATGAGGCGCCTTTTCAGACGAAAAAAACATGAGCAGGAAAAGCGCGACCTAGAGAAGGTCGAGATGTGCAATAGCAGGAATGACGTTAGGAAATTCTTCCAAAAAGTCAAGTGTGTGCCTGAAGGATTTAGTATGCGTTGGGAAAGTTGGGATCATGTATATGCCGCTCTGTCTGAGCTTGGAATACCTGCAATTTTGATGCGACTGTGCAGAATTACGTTGAGCAACACGCGCAGCTCCGTCAAGGTGTACTTTGTGTTCACCGAAGCCCTTCTCTGTCAAGTAGTGCATTTACAGATAACAGGCTCCAATTGCTCTTTTTTTTTTCATAAAACGTCATGAAATAAGAATGTTAGGTTCGTTTTTATTGTATGAGTGCAAAAATATGAGCGACGACAGTCATTCATTTTTTATATAGGATGTATTCACATTTTCTGATATTTTGTATGGCAGCTATAAAACTGAACTAGCTCAAATTTTGTTGTTTTGTTTGAGTTACTTTGAAAAATACAAAAAGTTGTTCTTACATATTTTATCAACGTTGCGTTAATTAATTGCTTGATCAAAGTTACACATTAAATAGCACAAATAACAAATTTCGAGAAGAAAAAAAGGCGGCAGTATGAATTAGAGATGAGTCATTCGCAAAACGATTGAATCAACAGCACACAAAACAAACGACGTATTAAAACAAAACACGATCAGCGCGCATGATGTCATGAAAATGACCAAAACAAATGCAAATTAAATAGAAAGTAAAGTTAATAAAACTGAGCGTCGGTTTATTTTTGCGATTGTGTCTGCATATGTATTAGGGCTATTTTGAGAGCTTTGAAGCGATAAAACAAAAAATTCACTTGAATTTCAAAAGCTTGATAGCGCGGGGCCAAGGTATAGTAAAACCAAGGTATGCCGCTGCCCCTAGAACAGTGAGGTTCTTCCGTACGAGCAAAACTCTCGTTGTTTATTCACACAGGCACGGCGCTTGTGAATCGTAGAGAATAGCGATTTGCGGTCCCGTTAACCGTGTTTCTCTGAGCGCGCGACCAAGGTATATGAATTACTATTTAAAACCTTTCGCGTGACGACACTGATTCACTTTTTGTACAGACTTGGTTCACTTTTTCCCTCTTGTTATATGGCAGCTATATGATATAGTGGACCGATTTTGATCAAATTTGGTACAGCTAACATAAAACGAAAAAGTTTTTCTAACTAAAATTTTCGTTCGTATGGCAGCTATATGCTATAGTGCACCGATTTTGAATTTGGTTGCGTTAGATTGAAAAAAAAAAAAACAATGTTCTAACTGCGAGAGTAAATGCGACGCCGCAGCGCGTTGTGAGTGAGTTTTGCACTGCCGAAAAAATATGTATGCAAGCGCTCGAGGCTTATTTTTATTTGATTTGCGCATTATTTTGTATTGCTTTGCTTTGGCTTCCGCTTATGTTGTGATTCCGTGGGTGATGCTGGTTTTGCGCAATGCAGTGCCCACGAATACAATCACACATTTTGTGTGTTTTCTAGAAATAGTTGAATGAGCTTTCGCTCACACAATTATCGGTAACTGGAAAAATAAGAGCGAGCAACACCTTGGTTTTATTGCATCATGCGTGAGACCTAAAGAACGACAACAGCAGCAACAATAAGCACGAACATCAACTGGTTAACCTTCAAAGCAGCAGCAGAAGGCAGCGTTCAGGGGCAAAGTTGGCCGGTCGCTATTTACAATTGTATTCAAAATTGAACTAATACATGATTTTACACTTAAAAGTAAATAACATTACTAATGTTGCAAAGAAAAAAACACTTTTCCCACTGCTTCTATATTTAAATTTTTTGTTTACATGTATTATTTATGTATACACTGTTGCGCGTGTCACTTACACTTAGCTATTTTGCCGTAAAAAAAAAATCCGTATGAATGCCGGCGTACAATTAAAAAAAAACCGTACTCTGAAGCGAGCCAAAATTTAGTGCGAGCAAGTGAACAGCCAGCCAGTCAGTGTGACCGCGCCACAAGGTCGAAGAAATACCCAATATTTATGGAAAAATACCAGTTTCAAATTTGTTAATACCCAGTTATAAAATATGTTCCATCGGTACCACCGTACATAAGGTAAGGCCCTAGGCACACAGGGCAAAAATAATGGCGCAACTAATTAGTTGCGATAGCAGTCACACTGACACGCAACAGAATAGAGATTGCGCTGCTAGTGTAGGGAAAAACCCAATTACAACTATTTTGCCACCAACATCGAAGCAAATCGATAGCACATCGGCAGTATTTTTGACCAATTATGGTCACACTACCCACAGCAAAATTAGCGGCGCTCTTTTACGGAGCACACAAATCGCAATGTTGTGCATTTGGGAAAAATTATTTCGGCACTTGTTTCGCCCTGTGTGACTAGGACCCAACAGTCCCAATATACGAGGGTCCAGCAGGGTCAAAATTAAGTACATCGTACGATCCAGGCATTCAAAGCGAAATTTATTTCTGATACGGTTACGATTACGGTAGTACCGGTGCTATTGATCCGGTAAACGGTCATATTTCGGTTTTCTTTTTTCAATAATATCGGTTTTGATTTGTTTCACCGATATTTGTTTCGGTTAACCATACAAAAACCAAAGAGCATGAAAGTAATATCAGTAATGCTGGACTAAAAGAAAACACACATATATTCACTGTCTTGGGAGTGGTCGCTTTTCAGCAAGTCGACTCAATATAACGCCCAAGGATTCACCTCTATTACCTTCATGCTCATTGACAAAAACAGTGCCAAAAGAAAACTACAAAAAAAAAGTTGGAGCGAGAAACAGATTGTGTTTCACTCTTATGGCAGCAGCAGAATCAGCAGCATTATCGCAGTGTATCGCAGAAACTTAAGGAATTCTCTGTAACATGCATTTTAAATTTCGAAAATATCTTTGCTCCTTGCAAAGAAAAAAGCGACCGGGATAACTATATTGGTTTCAATAAAATTATAACGATTAACGGCTATCGGTTTTTCTAAAAAAAATTTTTTCGGTTGCGGTACGGTTATGGTTTCAAAATTCCATCGGTTGTAACGGTTACGATTACGGTTTGAATCCCTGATACCAGCTGATCAAAAGTTATGGCGTTGTATCAATTTAAGCGAAATCGGTAAATGTTTGTTGAAGCCATTTTTTAAAAAGATCGCGAATTTCAATACACATGAAGTTCATTCATAACTGAAAGTAAATTATATGAATTTGTGACACGTTTTTTACCCCGATCGATTTTTTTTTTTGTTTTATGGTAACAAAATAAATGTATAGAATTAGCGACCTGATCTTCTTATAAAGATGTTTTTTTGCCGGCTCAAGGTCCAAAACAAGAAGTTAAATTTAAAATTTATTTGTTTTTGAATATTTTATTTCCCAATATTTCTGACTCTCTGCGGAGTCCGTCTTCAGGGGCTGTCACAACAACATATAAAAATTATAATTAAATAAGTACAACATATTAACATATAAATCAATAATTACACATACATTTTAATACAACATTTATCTGCGGAGGTTTAACTTAAACGGATTTATGTTTGTCAACTAAATGTCCGTAAAGGTGAGCACAATTCTCAGTGTCTGTTTTGTAGTAAAGTCGTGTTTTTGTTGGTATGTTTATTAAATGTAGCATTTCAAGAGTGAAACTTTTGGTGTAATGCTGCTCCCGTTGGAGTATGCTAATTGCATTATGTTCTGCGCGGATCCAATCATTTTTAAAACATAGATGCACATAAACACGACGCAAGCCTCTGTCGAGTTCCGAGTTCATAGATTTAACGGTGCGGATGTAAACCGCGAAAACCTGTCACGGGGGAAGGGTGTAAGATATCGACTTGATTCGAGAAAATTCCTAAGCCTTGGGAAAATTCATATCTTTTGAAAAAATTTTTTTTGCTCTAACTCTTATCGTCTCGGAGAAAGCTGACCACAGACGGACATGTCTATATCGACTCGACTATTGCTCCAGATCATTTTTGCCCATAGAACATATGGTCTGCCCCGCCTCCTTCGGCCTGTTACATGTATTGCATAAATAAAAATAATACGCATTTACACTTTATTTACAGAGTATAATTATTATAAAACGCACATGTACAACTCATACAATTTATGACTAATAAACAAAACATTATACTTTTAAATAAAAATAAACTTTTGTGTTGAGAGATCTCTTATACCGTTTTCTTATGTATTGCATATGTTTCTTACTTTACATTACACGAATAATCTTAATATTAAAAGATCTCCTTATTATAAAAAATTGTTTAGTTTAAAGCATCAAAGTAAAAAAACAAGTAACTAGTCCAAAACCGTGAAAGGAAATCGATGACCATGAACTTTAATGAAATTTCATGCTTTGTTGTATATGATATTATTAATTTAATTAATTCATGAATTATTAATTTATATACCTTGGTATACACCAGATGTGCACATTCGTCCAGTTAAAACAGCTCAAACTGTAACGATGTTCGATATTTCGCCATTTATCGATATTTCGATAAATCATAACATCCCTTATAATTTTTAACAGCTGACTCAGCTGAGCCAAGTTACCTGTTATTGTTACTTTTTACTAATTTATTTGAGCGCTAAAAGTGTATGACATTCGTAATGTTTGACTTAGAAAAGGCGTCAGCCGCCTTAAAATAATTTATTTTCAAAATAAATTTATTAACTGGCAAATTATTAGTGCAGGTAAAATTGTGGCAATAAATGTTTATATAATTTTGGCTATTGCAAGGTACTATATACATTTTTACGCATGTACCTATGTTTTTACACACATATGTTCATATGCATATATACATTAATATAAGAATGTAGTACAATCTTGTGTGCACGTATACAAAGGTACCTACGCTTTTATTTTTTCTTATGCACGAATATGTGTGGCTCTTTGTGCGGTATCAACGGCTGGCACCAACAGCTAAATTTAGCATCCAATACAAAAGATTATTCTTACACTGATAGGAGCTCAAACAAAATGACAGATCCTCAGCTACGCCGCAGTGTGTATCGAAGCATAGATAGATACTCCCAGTACCCGAATAACTATGCGCAAAACAATTTGCAGGCCAGCTGCAAAAGTAAGTACTCATCGTGACTCAACCGAATAAAAGCTTAATTGAATCAACTATCTACCTAATCCCTGCAGATTCGCTGGATTTCGTACAGCGTATGGCTCAGCTAAAAACCATAAATGCTCATAGTGGTTGCGTCAACACTGTCAATTGGAATGCCAGTGGCTCACACATTGTATCGGGCTCGGATGACAATCATTTAGTAATTACTGAACTAAAAAGCGGCCGTGTAACGCTCAAAGCCAAAACACTGCACAAGCGTCACATATTCAGCGCACGCTTTATGCCTCAGACTAACGATCAGGCTATAATCTCCTGCTCCGGCGAGGGCATTGTTATACACACAGAATTTCTAGCGCCCTATGGTCCAGCCGGCTTGCATACAGAAGTTGTATGCGATAACGCCGTAAGCGCAAGCCTTTTTAACTGCCATAAATTTGGCAGTACCTACGATGTGCTACCGTTACCACAAAATCCCCGATCCTTTCTCAGCTGCGGCGAGGACGGCACCGTGCGTTGCTTTGATTTACGCATTAGCAGCAGGTGAGTAGTAAGGGCCAAAGATAACCCGCTGTTATGCACCGCTCACCTGCGCTCTCTGCAGATGCCCTGATCGTGTGTGCCAAAAGCACATCTTCATAATGGCACCTTGCGCGGTTACAGCCATGGATGTGGGGATCATAAATTCCTACAATATGGCCATTGGTTGCTCGGATTCCATTGTGCGACTATTTGATACGCGCATGTTGACTACCTTTAATATTGCGGACTGTCAGGCGGAGCGGCAAACCGCCACATTACCTCTAAGGGCTTTTCCCATACCCATGCAATATACGCGCCGGCATTATCGTCCTACTTGTGTAAAGTACAGCGCGGATGAGTCGGAATTGCTTGTCAGCTACTCCATGGAGCAGATTTATCTATTCGATTTAAAGCATGGCGGCTATAGCGATGCAGAGCTGCTCAAGAGCGGCTGCTATACGCCCAAGCTACGTCGTGATGGCGATCCGGACCCGCAAATGCCGCGTCTGCGCTTTCGTGGCGATTGGTCTGATACGGGGCCCAATTCCTTACCTGTCTCGGATCAGAGCTTTCGCCCGAATTTGGGACAAGCGCGTCCACATTTGGAACCGGGAGTGCTTAGCCGTCTTAGTGATGAAATCTTTCGCATGCTCAACTCACAGAATCGTCACACTAGACTGATCAACGAGGCGGTCAGTCGGGTTCGCAGTTTCGAGGCTGCTGATGGTATAGAGCAGAGCCCAACTGATAGCGTAAACAATCAAGGAACAGATTCTTTTCGAGCCACAGATGCTGGCAATTCGCGTAAGTAGAATTCTTTATGCACTTAAAATAGACTTAAAAGTTGGTAAATTCTTTAATATGCGAAAAATGAATATTAATATATACACTCCTCGTCGCTTGAATACCTTATTTTTTTAACGTACTGAAATAAATGTTAAATGAATAATTTATCTACGTAATAAAGAAGGACTTGGCTTTCTATCTGATTTAGTTTAAAAATAACAATTACTTTTGTCGACAAACCGCAAATTAGCTTGTTTTCGTCAATATGAATAGCACACTTGACATTGACTACGTTTATCGTTTATAATTTTTTACAAAGAACCTACGAACAAAATTTTATGTAGACAGTCGGAATACCCTGTACCCATTTTTCCCATGAAAATTGAATTTAGTGGCTCTGACTTTTACACTTTGTATACAGGGTTTAAAAATGCAAATAGTTATAACAACCAAACTAAAACATATTGTCTGGTTATCCCCCCGCAATATTTCTATTTGTTAACGTACAGAAAAGGTTTAAAATCGTATACTGTGTTACCTATGTTTTACAAATAATTAAGAAATTTGAAATAAAAAAGGTGTCCCTTTTTGTTTAATTTAAATATTAAAAATTTGGTGCGGACGGTGCCCGACAGTGGGATACCCTGTACCACTTTTCCCATGAAAATCAAATTTATGTGAAAGTTTTTTTATACAAGTTTTGAAGGGTATGTGTGCTATTGCGGGGTGTGGGAGTTGATTCGACAAAATTTCAACATTGTTTCGTTTATAAGCTTAACATGAATCTTCGTACCTAATTTGGTGGCTCTAACATAAATGCTAACCTTAATATTGCTATAAAAGTGAAATTTGTTGCAGTTTATTGGAGGAGCGGTCCTAAAATTGCGACATTATTAATTATGCCAAGTTTCTATCGAAGACTCAGGCAAGCACTGAGGCGATTGTTACACAAAGTGAGATTTTCAAACGAGGCCATGGGATTTGTACCTTGCACTTGTACCAGAAACTACCGGTTCTTATGAATTGTTGTCTGTCCGACAAGAAGTTGTTAAAATTATCGATTACTGAACTCTCGTCTGTGTAAAGCACTGTGTCAGGAAATGGGAGCAGATCATCAGTCACTTCTTCGTACAAAAGAACGAGGGCTTTCTTGCGGAAAGTGCTATCTCGTATTTACGATTTTAAAAAAATGAGACCCAGACATTTTTAGAGGCTCAGCAGGGTTCAGATTTTGATTCTGTGTTCAAAAAAGAAGAATAGATAGTAAAACTTGCGTATCTGGCGGACACATTCGCTCATTTAAATGAGCTCAACAGAAAAATGCAAAGCAGGAATTCTAATATTTTAACGTCTTCGGACAAAATTAAAAGCTTTCGCGCTAAGTTCGTGTTATGGATCAGTCAATGGTAGTAATTAAATGTTTTCAAATGTCATGGCTGCTGATTCAGGAAAAAAAAGTGCTAGCTTTGATAATGAAACACTTGGATCTATTAGTAGAAAAAATGAACAGTTATATTTTCCTAAGTGTAACCTGCAAACTATGGACGGGGTACGAAATCCATCCTCGGAAAACATTTCCCTTTGACACTTACTTAAGAATTCATGGAGTTAACTGATCAGTAGAGCTAGCACATTTTTGGCTGCATATAAAAAATGAATATCCACTGCTTTCAAAGCGTTCTGTTGCAATTCTATTACCATTTGCCACAACCTACTTATGCCATTTGGAGTTTTCAACTCTCCCTATCATTAAATAAAAAAAAAATAGAGCACATGAAGACGATCAATGAAGAGATGAGAGCAGCCTTATCAACGATTGCTCCAAATTTTGAGCGCCTATGCATAGTTAAACAGGCTCTATTGTACCTCTATAATTTCTTCATTTGATGCATTAAACACAAAAAGTTTGCGGCAAACTGCTCTACCCCATAGCGAAGTTCCCTTTATTATACACATAACCCTCAACGCCCTGATACAAAAATTTGCACTGAAAGTTGATTTATATGGATTGATTGGGTACTCCCACCGACGAGTACCATCCCGACTGTTTGCATAACATTTTTTATAAATATTTTTTTATTTATTGAACATTTTAGAGAGGTGTTACTCTTAAAAGCATATGGTAAAGTTTTTTTTTTTTTCACAGCTCATGATGGCATGGAGTCTGCAAATAAACATAATACAGAGCCCCAGACAACTGTATATGGGCAAAATTATCCAATAACTAAATTTGATTATGTTAAAATGTCCTTTAGCGGCCATCGCAATTCTCGTACAATGGTCAAGGGCGCTTGCTTCTGGGGCGAGGATTTTATAATGTCTGGCTCGGATTGTGGACATATTTTTATTTGGCAACGCAAAACTGGCAAGGTAGTCAAAACTCTATTGGCAGATAATCGTGTGGTCAATCGCGTTCAGCCACATCCCACGCTGCCCTATTTGCTGAGTTCCGGCATTGATTATAATATTAAACTATGGGCGCCTGTTGCAGCAGAAGCTAACTTTAATGAGACGGAAGCCACAGCGGTAAGTATGAGTTAAAAGAGTAGAATGTTTGGTTTAAATCGGAAAACATAGATTCTAGATTTAAGGCATAATAATAATAATAATGTTATTGGGGAGCATTGCACCGCGACCTTCAAGATCTATTATGCCCCCTACTTAGCTTACAGCTGTGTTCAGTCACGCCAATGTCTGCTTCGGGGACAGGTTGCATGACATGGGAACTGCAACTTTTCGTTGGCAGCGAATGGCATCAATAATAGCAATTGGACCATATCGGTAGAACAGCCAAAGCCCCCTTCCCTCGACGTTCTTTCGTTTCGTGGTATCTGTGGGTGGCGTCTATGAATTTGTTTAGTCTTTTTACTGCCTGCAAAATTTGTTGTGGTCGAGCAACAGAGCTCTGCCTATGCCCATTGACCAGAGTACATGCTTTGGCAGGGGCAATCACCTGTTGGAGGTCTCATTCGGTTACCGAACAGTTCATGCCAACCCCTACTAGACCGTCATGCCCTTCAGGTTGTCCAAGTGGCAGGTGTGCCGCCTATTTTCTACTCCTATGGTCCGTCGAGTCGTCGGCACGTAGTGAAGGGCGCATTATTTGTCTTCTTGTATCCATCCCACGAGTAGCGGAGAAAGGAATGGTCCACCTTACTCTAGTAAGGCTGATTAGAACCGATGGTGGGCACTTTCTGGAGCCCACACGTTTATGACTAAACTATTTTTGATAAACCTGGGCTGACTATCGGTCGGTTCGGACGACACGTTAGACTGCCCCAGCTGTGAGATGGGGGGAAAGGATGGTGGTAGGTTAGTGTGACTGAGAATTGTAGTGTGTAAAGCTCTGTGTGTGTAGACACACAATAGCCTCGTCAGAGCAGCGGTCTTGCTTATTCGCAGCTAAAATCCCGGTAAAAGGCCGTTCGCTAACCGCAACCACGCGACCTGTCCGATTTTAAGCAAATAAATTTATTTACAGTTAAGCCAAAGTAAAACATTTTTTGTTAAGTTTACCAACATCCGTAGCCATCTATGGAAATGCAGAAGCTAAAGGATTTTTTCCATTCGAATAGTTTAACAATTTTTTATGAGATTTTTATATTCGACTTTATTAAATTGGAAAATCTTGTTTATTATTATTGTTATTTGTTTTTTTTTTCATATTCAATTATGAGTTGTACGTGGCTTTGCGAACATGATCCAATTCACAATTATAGTAATAAACAATTTTCAGACGGTGCCCGACAGTGATACGCTGTATCCTTTTTCCCCATAAATAGTAAATCTTTTATGTCTCTTTTCACAAGGTCAATAAGCAAGCGATTTCTCATTGGAAAGTTGCAATTGTACACAAAGTGTAAAAGGGTATTATAGATTTGTGCAATGTATGTAACAGGCAGAAGGAGGCGTGGCAAACCATAAGTTCCATAGGCAAAAAGTCTTTTTATTGACTCGGGTAGCGATTGGACCATGTCCGTCTGTCCGTATGAGGGGATAGATCTCCGAGACCATAAGAGCTGGAGAAACAAAATTTTACCAAAAGATGTGCGTAATCCCATGTAAGATGATGTTTATCGTATTGAGTTGATATATGCCCTCGTTTTCCCCCAGCAGACTTTTGCGGCTTACAACCGCTCCGTTGAATCAATCAACTCGAAACTCCTCAGAGAGAAAAAATTATCGAAATCGGATAGATGCATCGAAAGTTATAGTCAAAAATATGCAAATTTCACCGCCCTCGCCAATAAACTGCTCCAAAACTCCGTTACATGTAGATATGGATACATGTGAGCTAGAGTTACAAAATTTGATGTGGAGCCTCGTCTGACACCAATCGTTAATTTTTATAATCCACCTTTTTTCACTGGAACCCCCTCACACCACCCATATATTGATTTTGCCACAGACATTTATAAATGCAGTTTTGATCTATGTTACAAAGTTCAATGACATTGGCCCAAGAACACTGGAGTTTTGTGTATAAAAGTAATTTTTGCCCCCATAATAGCCAACTTCCCAATAGGAAAACTTGTGAATTGGAACTTCCCAATAGGAAAATGTGTACAGGCATATCGATCTTATGAAAATAGAAATAAAAGTTGATACTTCTGTATTTATTTTTTCACAATTTGATTTTGAAATTTAATGGCTGGAGATAGAGGTGTGCAAATTCAAAGAAACTGTCGATAGTTGTAAAAACTATCGAAGAGCCTACCATCGTTAGTACAATCGGTGGTTTTTCTGTTGTTCTCCTTGATTCTCATACAAGGTACTTAAGCTCTTGCATTTCCCAATTTTTCATCCATTTTTTTTTTTTACGATTGCTTATAATACTAATTTACAATATATAATTAATGGCACCTCTCTCTAACATATTGAAAGACAAGGTACTTCTTGCATATTTGTTTAATTCTCTTTGTACTACAAAGAAGTCGTTTTCAGATATGGTATCTCTTATAATATAGTTGTTCTCCATGATTCTCATACGAGGTACCTAGGCTCTTGCATTTCTTAATTTTTCATCCATTTTTTTTTTACGATTGCTTATTATACTTATATATAATTAATGGCACCTCTCGCATATGTGTGCCCAATGTCGGGCACCGTTGCAACTGTCTGCAACAAATTTTTAATTTTTCAAAATTTTATTTTGAAATTTAACGGCTGGAGTTAGAGGTGTGCAAATTAAAAGAAACTGTCGATAGTGGTAAAAACTATCGAAGAGCCTACCATCGTTAGTACAATCGGTGGTTTTGCTGTTGTTCTCCTTGATTCTCATACAAGGTACTTAAGCTCTTGCATTTCACAATTTTTCATCCATTTTTTTTTTTTTACGATTGCTTATAATACTAATTTACAATATATAATTAATGGCACCTCTCTCTGACATATTGAAAGACAAGGTACTTCTTGCATATTTGTTTAATTCTCTTTGTACTACAAAGAAGTCGTTTTCAGATATGGTATCTCTTATAATATAGTTGTTCTCCATGATTCTCATACGAGGTACCTAGGCTCTTGCATTTCTTAATTTTTCATCCATTTTTTTTTTTACGATTGCTTATTATACTTATATATAATTAATGGCACCTCTCGCATATGTGTGCCCAATGTCGGGCACCGTTGCAACTGTCTGCAACAAATTTTTAATTTTTCAAAATTTTATTTTGAAATTTAACGGCTGGAGTTAGAGGTGTGCAAATTAAAAGAAACTGTCGATAGTGGTAAAAACTATCGAAGAGCCTACCATCGTTAGTACAATCGGTGGTTTTGCTGTTGTTCTCCTTGATTCTCATACAAGGTACTTAAGCTCTTGCATTTCACAATTTTTCATCCATTTTTTTTTTTTTACGATTGCTTATAATACTAATTTACAATATATAATTAATGGCACCTCTCTCTGACATATTGAAAGACAAGGTACTTCTTGCATATTTGTTTAATTCTCTTTGTACTACAAAGAAGTCGTTTTCAGATATGGTATCTCTTATAATATAGTTGTTCTCCATGATTCTCATACGAGGTACCTAGGCTCTTGCATTTCTTAATTTTTCATCCATTTTTTTTTTTACGATTGCTTATTATACTTATATATAATTAATGGCACCTCTCGCATATGTGTGCCCAATGTCGGGCACCGTTGCAACTGTCTGCAACAAATTTTTAATTTTTCAAAATTTTATTTTGAAATTTAACGGCTGGAGTTAGAGGTGTGCAAATTAAAAGAAACTGTCGATAGTGGTAAAAACTATCGAAGAGCCTACCATCGTTAGTACAATCGGTGGTTTTGCTGTTGTTCTCCTTGATTCTCATACAAGGTACTTAAGCTCTTGCATTTCACAATTTTTCATCCATTTTTTTTTTTTTACGATTGCTTATAATACTAATTTACAATATATAATTAATGGCACCTCTCTCTGACATATTGAAAGACAAGGTACTTCTTGCATATTTGTTTAATTCTCTTTGTACTACAAAGAAGTCGTTTTCAGATATGGTATCTCTTATAATATAGTTGTTCTCCATGATTCTCATACGAGGTACCTAGGCTCTTGCATTTCTTAATTTTTCATCCATTTTTTTTTTTACGATTGCTTATTATACTTATATATAATTAATGGCACCTCTCGCATATGTGTGCCCAATGTCGGGCACCGTTGCAACTGTCTGCAACAAATTTTTAATTTTTCAAAATTTTATTTTGAAATTTAACGGCTGGAGTTAGAGGTGTGCAAATTAAAAGAAACTGTCGATAGTGGTAAAAACTATCGAAGGGCCTACCATCGTTAGTACAATCGATGGTTTTGCAGTTGTTCTCCTTGATTCTCATACATTCTCATACGTTTTTTTTTTCCCGATTGCTTATAATACTTATATATAATTAATGGCACCTCTCGCATATGTGTAATATGAAATATTGACAGACAAGGTACTAAATGCATATTTGTTTAATTCTCTTTGTACTAAAAAGTAGTCGTTTTAAGACATGGTACCTCTTGCATTTTTGCTTTATTCTCTTTGTACTACAAAGTGGTCGTTTTAAGAAATGGTACCTCTTGCTGAATTGATAACTTAAGCAGTTTTCAATGCTCACCAGTTTAAAAAATGGTTTAAATATCTCACATGAGAAGCATGTATACATTGTAATCGAATGAAAATCAATCAATCAAAAGCAAACAACTTTGTATGTAAACCTTTTTTTTTTTTAAATGAGTGAGCATCGTAAACGGCAGAAGTAATGAACTTAGTTTCTTTTAGAGTTTTGCACTTAAGTTATGAATATATTTTGTATATAAAAATTTAAATTACCCAAATCGGAGCACTTTTTAAAAGTCTAATTTCTTAATAGTTTGTATAATTTGGTAATATTATGTTATTATATTGTTTAAAATATTTAGTTTTGTATTCAAAAATAAAAATAATGCGAAGGGTTTACCAAAAAATGTGTTGAAATAAGCCTTCATTGCGAATTTTAATTTTTAAAATTTGACTGTTTATTAAATAAAAACTATATAAGTGAGAGCATTCATATATACAGCTTTTAATCATGAATTGGTTCACCTATATGAAGAAAAAAAATGCATTAACCAATCTGTTTTAGTTTAATCAAGGGGCCCAAAAAAAGTGTGCTATTTTTGCTGTTAGTGCACAAAAATATTTTGCATTTTTAAACTAAAGCATATTGCTCCCTAACTTTTTTTTGGCTATATTGCAAATTGATTTATTTATTAACGGAATTTCATTCCAGTCCGTTATCTTTATTAGTTTTGAAAATATAGACTTTTAAACACAAAAAATTCTGCTTCCTTAATCAAATGGCCGGGAGTTTAAATAATCGTACTAATATTATAAATTCGAAAGTAACTCTGTCTGAACCAATTGTTTTGGACCTTGGAATAAAAAATAGGATCTTTTTGTGGCAATATCTTAACCACTTCCCCCAAAAAAGCGTAAAACTACATAAAATGACACAAAATCTCAAAGGCTTCTGTTATTTTTCCGAAAACTGTGCACATAGTCTTGCAACGCCTACTTAAACGGTCAGGACAACGGAAAGGGGAACGGGAAGAAGAATTTGATCTACCTCGAATAAGATACGGAGATTGGCGAGCAGAGCAAGCAAAAAGCAGTGCCCACTACTTTCGATAAAAAATAACTTTGGGATAAAATCGTGAATACTTCAATCTATTTTGGGTAAATCGAAGAATGCAGGGTTTGCTATAATCTATATATATATAAATCAATCCAAAATTCTGTATTTGTTTTAATCGAAAAAAAGCATAGAACTACAAAAAATGACATAAAATCTCATGCTACTTTTGTAAAATGTTCACAGAGTGAGTAAACGCCTATTAATAGGAACGGGAATGGTAACCGGAAGGGGATCGGGAAGAGGATGAAGATGAAGGTAAAGAGAAAGTGGAGAAGGAGCAGGAAGAGAAAAAAAAAGGAACATGAAGAGAAAGAGGGGGAGGATGCCTTACCTGGCGTATTACTTACTTATTATGTGGGACCGCGGAGGCCATAACTGATTCGCACGGACAAGCCCGAAAATACCAAAGAAGCAGTATAATATACTTGAGAGTTTGGTAGCAAGTACGATTGTTGATATTATATTGATATGTACGATATTTTTAATTTTTGATACGTAATATCGGAGCCATTTTTTTCAATGACGATAATATCACATCGATATTTTTTCTGTCTAATATCAAATATCGGCTACTATGTATTTTTCCAATAAATAGCAAAAGCGTGCCGTAAAAATTGAAAGGTGTACTTTATTTGGATACATGAAACCAGTTAAAAATTGATCAAATTTTGTGTCACATTGTGTGGAAAAATTGTGAAAACCAGTGGAAATTCGTCAAACGGAAGATTGTGGGATGTTCATAATCACCTGATCCAAAACAGAAATATGAGGGAGCAATGCGGCGTGAAGAAGAACATGCTTTGCTTGCTTAACTGGCCATAACAACCCGTTACCGGGTTACGGCCTGATGTAAAGCTCTCCTCCAGGCTTCTCTGCTTTGCGCGAGCCTTTTCCAATTGGTAATACCAAAGGTAGCTAGCGTACTCTCTACCTGGTCCTTCCAACGGATGCATGGTCTGCCCTTTCGTCGCTTCCCTTCGACAACCGTATTGAAGACTCTTCTCGCAGGAGCTTCTTCATGCATACGCTCAACATGACCTAGCCAGCGGAGCCGCTGGATCTTAATTTGCTTGACTATGTCAATGTCGTCGTAGAGCTCATAGAGTTCGTCATTCCATCGTATGCGGTAGTCGTTCCCAACGCGTAGAGGGCCAAAGATTTTACGGAGTACTTTCCGCTCAAACACTTCTAGGGCATTTTCATCAGACTGCGACATCACCCATACTTCAGCGCCATAAAGCAAAACGGGAAGGATGAGCGTCTTATAGAGTGAAGAAAGAAAGAAGAACATGAGGACTTAGCTAAAGTGCAACTGCTTAGAGAAAGCTGCAGGCAAAAGGAATGAAAATCATATTTAAAAGCTTGCTCTAAAACATTTGATGCCACCAGTTAGCTCTAGAACGTCAAAAACGGTCGCATCTGCTGTGGAACTTTTTCTTGACAAGAAAAGTATCGATATATCGAAATACGATATATTTTAAAATATTTAAGAGTAAGGGAAAAACGTAGGGCAAGAAAAAGAAGAAGAAAATTTAGGAGGGAAACGGGACCGGGAAAAAGAATATGCTCTACCCTAGTATCATATATGTTATGATTTGCATACAAGTACCTACGATTTCATCACATGTTTTTACTACGAAGATGTTTTTTTTTTTCATTTTTACAAGAAAATAAATAAATAATTTTAATAAAATTAAACTTTTTTAATTCAATTAAAGAAAATGATAGAGATAACTCTCTATTCGTTTACGAGATATACGTAAATAAAAAAAATTTGATGCAGACAATCGGGACGGTGCCCGACAGACGGTACCCTTTTTTAAAAATCAAATTTCATGCAAATTTTTGTATCGATGCGTCGAAGGGTTTCTGTAAAAAGTGAAATTCTGTTGCAGTTCATAGGAGAGGGGGCCTAAAATTGGTCCATTACTAGCTATATCTTTTAAAGTTCCTATCTGATATGAATTTTTGTTACAACACACATGCACAGTAATAGTGTGCATAACTCTGCCAAGTTTCAATGGGATAGCTTTTATGGTGTGGGTTAAAACCGCGATAATCTGTAACGGGGGAAGGGGGTGAGATATCGACATAATTCGAAAAACTTGCACTGCATAGGGAAAATATCGTTTGGTGAAAAATGGTTGGTCTAGCTCTTATAGTCTCCGAGAACGGTGCGATAACACGGACAGACAGACGGACATGACTATATCGACTCGACTATTGCTCCTGACCATTTTTGCCCATGAAACATATGGTCCGCCTCCTGCCAGTTACATACATTGTACAAATCTATAAAACCCTTTTACACTTTGTGTAGAGGGTATAAAAACCCTTTTTTCGCAAATATCAATATTCATATATGGAAACTGAATAAGTAATCGGAATTTCGCAAATAAAAATCTACGTGGTTAAAGTTGGCTAACTCCTCTATCCAAGGTGTAAAAATCATCCAAATCCAAAACATCGAAAAAAAATACCGGATTTGTACTTATTTTGACCCATATATATATTTTATATATTCATTTTCGGCATCATACCTTACTTAGTGTCGCAGCAGTCGCCTTGCCGGTGGCCAGCTGACCGAACAATCGACTTTCAAAGTAAAAATGATGTGTGTAGCTGCTGCGACCATAGTGTAATAAGTGTAGGGTGCGATATCTTTAGGGAATGTTTACCATTGCTACCCAAAATACTTGCAGTTATTATTTGCATGCTAGTGCACTGACTGTACAGTGTGCTTTAGAGTATTTGTTCCAACATTGAGGCCCCTGTTATTTAAAAACATGCATCTGCCAATATCAATTCTGGCGAACTGGTTTTGATCGCCAATTCTGCTATTTCTCCTAGGAGTTCGTCTTGCTCTGGCGCGGCTGCTGTGCCTATGGCCGGAAGGTCTGCGTTGGTTGAGTCTGTGGCTTAAGAGATGTGGTTTTCTCTGAATGCTGCTAAACAGGCCTATCAGCATCGCAATGTGCGTGGTGGCAAGCATAAGCCTGCGGGGAGATTGCGAAATGCTAAGAAACTTTTTTTGCTGCTGAGAGTACGGGTCCAATACCGTCTTCTTGGGTTCGGAGACTATCCAGCCAGGCAAACTCAAGTAACCGCTTTGCAGTGTTATCTGACGTGGACTCTGATGACAACTGAGGTCCCTGATGTTGAAGTTAAAAATGATTCCGTCGATGTTTCTAGATCGGTTCCACTCCACTCTGGCAGCGCAGCTGCTCGGCGCCAATGGGCTGACAAACAACGCCATTGAGTTGAAGCTGTTTGTCCAACGTCATAATATTGATTTTATGCTTGTGCGCCATACGCATTGAGTGCTGAGTGATTTTCGGATCGTAGGGGTGCAGCGTTTCTGATCAGATCGGGCTTAAAACATTATCCATTTAGGATGATTGAATGGAATTGCAAGCTCTAACTTGCAGGTCCTTACTACAGGTGGACCTACTCACTATCCGTTTACTAATATGACACCCTCAGCCTTGGATTTTGCACTTTTCTGCCGGTAATCGGTCTGATTGCCTTGGCATTTCTGAAAAACTTGAGCTGAACTCCGATCACATTCCTTTGATTGTTGACTTCACCGTGGCTGCTCATACCACTGCAAACAAATTTCGTCTTCTTCCTCGTCGGGCAGACATTTTGAGGTTTCAGCATAGGTTGGAACGTTTGATAAATCTGAACTTGGAGCTCACTTCTTCAGCTGATGTTAACGATGCAGTGAAGCTGTTTCTGCGAAAAATTCACGAAGCTGCTGATTTTTCCGTGCTTAAGAATCAACCTCCTCATTCTCCCAGTGTACCTCGGGCTCTCTTTAAGCCTGAAGTTCTCAATTTGGTGAGACTTAAGAGAGCTCTGCACCGTCGCTTCATGCGATAAGCTGGACTAGAAGATTTGGAGGCGTGCAGCTGCTGATTTAAGGAGGCTGCTTTTTGACATTAAGAGTGAATACTTTACAAATAAGCTCCGCAATGCTGACCCGAATAAGGACCACGATCAACCTTTGGAAGGCTACGCGTTGTGTTAAGAGACAACCTCTCACGCGTACTCCCATCGAGCGTCCAGACAACTCCTGATGCCGTTCGGATGGTGAGATAGCTGAGGCTTGTGCTGAAGAGTTGCAGGTCTGGTTCACGCCCTTTGAGCTTGCAGACCCAGGTGATGTGCTTGACACTCATGCTTTTCTCCGGGAGGAATTGCCTGTTTTGCAAAGAACCCAGCCATTCACGCTGAATGAAGTGCGCCTTCAGATCGGTCGTCTAAAAGAGAAGAAGGCTCCTAGGTATGACGGGATTGACGGCAAAGTAGTTAAGGCCCTTCCTAGCAAGGGGGTTCTTTTTCTGCTGTTCATTTTTAATGGCATATGGCCTTTCAATCACTTCCCTTCTCAGTGTGCGTTAATTAAAATGGGCCGGAGAACTTTGTATCGTTTTATCACCCAATTAGCTTGCTGCCGACTTTCTGAAAAATATTTGAGGGAATATTTCTTGGTAGAGTGTCGGCAGCTTTGGGTGTTCAGGGTGTCATTCCTGACCATCAGTTCGGGTTCAGGCACCATCATTGTACTCTTGGACAGCTGCATCGGGTGGTGCAACATATCCTTGAAGAGTTTGAAAAAACGCTCTACAGCTTTGCCGTCTTCTTAGATATCCAGCAAGAGTTTGACCGCGTCTGGCATGAGGGTTTGCTCTTCAAGGTCAAGTCACTCCTTCCAGCTGCGCAGTTCAATCTTTTGAGGTCGTACCTTAGGAGTCGTTGTTTTATGGTTGAGGTACAGGATGTGCGATCGAGAATGCGTTGTATTAAAGCTAGTGTGCCGCAGGGCAATGTTTTATAATCGTTAAGTCGATCGATTAATGTTTTAAATTTAATAAAAATAAAAAAAAAGTATATGCATACAAATAGTATTGCGGAGCATGGTCATTAGACTTGATGCTTCTTACTTCATTAAATGATGGTCTAGATCAAGAGTCGGCAGCGTCAGCAGAGTGGCAACTTCTTAACTTGCTCACTTTGCCGATACTTGGTCTAGATAGAATTTTTGCAAATTATACACATATGTAAATTCGATGGATCAACACTAAAATAACAATTATTTTTAAGGATAAAACCACACAAATTTCGATTAAACTCATTGACCTATTAAAAATACTATCTAATTTTTAACATCTTTCCTTTCAGCTTATGAAAAGTAATGAGATTATGTTGGTAGAGACACGAGACACCATTACAGTACCGGCACAGATAATGATACGAATTTTAGCCAGCCTTCATCAATATCGGAGACTATTAGGTTCTGCAGGTGAAACAGTCAATACTAATGAGGCTACTGCCGAAGAGATTGCTAATGACGAGGCGGCAGAGGCGCAAAATATTGAAGCTAATGTTGGCGTGCCCCACGGTGATAATATTAATAATGATAACCCACAAAACTCTGACGACTCATAATATTTAAATCTAGTCATATTTGTATTCTATCAGCAACTGGCAATGAGTAGTAGTATGACTGGCAAACTTCGCGCCGAAGCCCGAACATATCTCTTTTTCCGGTTTGGTAGTTTTTTGTTATATTTGGTTTCAATTTCAGCCAAAATTTAGACCGACCGTTGGACCGCTATGGAATAATAAATAAACGATGTTGTGATCCGATCTATTTGATAGCTTTAATTACAACGTGCTACAGTGATTCAAAACTTTTGAAGTAACATATTGTTAGTCTAGTCCAAAAAAAAAAAATAATAATAAATTCTAACACTTCCAAAATCTGAATTTATCGCTAAAAATAAAATATTATTTCGTACTTAGGCCCACTCATGAAACTCAGTCAGTCGATTTCAAGCCTCTTTACGGTTTTGGAAAGGACTAGACTTTTCCAAATATATACACAGTTGAAATGATCTGAATCTGAATTCATTAGCGCACTCGAATCTAAAAAAATGAACGCCTTGCCAGTAGTAACTACCCAACTAAGATGTCATTTTCTATATGGTGGTGCGTTTATGTAATTTTTGAAGTTTTATCCTTTTTTGCCCACTAAAATAAAATTTTTTTGCGTCAAAAAAAAAGCCTATGCTTGTCTCAAAAGTTCTATCTATCTTTACACCAAAATGCAAAATAATTGTTTCAGCGCCTTAGGGAACAGACACACAGACGGAAAAAGCTACTTTCGAATTTATAATATTAGTATAGATATTTTTTTTTACCCGACAAAGAACATAGTGTAGGTTATACATCTGGTCAAGTAGAGCTTTCGTAATTTAATATGTTTAAATTTAAATAAATCATAAGATTTTTGTTGATTTAGTTACCCAGTAACTAGAAATCGAACCAAGGTAGACCATAACATATACTTCATTTCTATCAGTGGTAAATTTCCCGAGTAACATGAGATTAGCTGACTTCGCAACTCTCGAAATCTCGAACTTTGTTGAAATGGCGATATTTCAAAAATCGTTCTAGATAATTCGAAACTGTTTCCGGATTTGAAACCAGCGACCTAAATATTACCGGAAATGGTATGTTTAAGACATATATTTTGTTGTTGTTGTTGCATAGTGTTACTATGCAATCAATGTCAGATTAAATTGAAAAAATCTCTCCGTAGTTTTAAAAACTACGTAAAATCGGCCTACCTCTATATAAAATTGGAATGGTACATCTATCCCCTTAAGCTTATAAAATAACAAAACAAGCTAGAAAAATAGGAGTAATAAATAGAGAGTACAGCTAAATAAAATTGGAGGGTTCTCCAGAAAAAAAATATTATTTTGAGTTCTACTCGACCAGCTGTACCACCTACACTACGATATTTTTACTTTGTTTTCGTTTTGTTTTTTTATACCCTGTACACAAAGTGTAAAAGGGTATTATACATTTGTGCAATGTTTGTAACAGGCAAAAGAGGCGTGACAGACCATAAGTTGCGAGGGCAAAAATGATCAGGAACAATAGTCGAGTCGATATAGCCATGTCTATCTGGCCGTGTTGTCGCCCTTTCCCACGAGACAGATTTATAGCCCATACCATAAAAGCTAAAAAAATGTGCATTTTCCCGGAAAAAATCGAGTTTGTCGAATTAAGTCTGCAACAAACTGCAACAAAATTTAATTTTTTTAGATATGTTTATATTTACACTAGATCCACCAAATTTGGTACGTAGACTTCAGATAAGCTTATAAACCAAACATTGTTGACATCAGCCCCCCGCAGTACAGTTACCTTGATTACGCCCAAACCAACTTATCGATACTAAAATTTGGACAGAAATTTGATTATTAAGGCAACAATGGGTGCAGGTCCCGACACTGTCGGGCACTGACCCGACTGTCTACTTCAATTTTTTTTCGCACAGTTTTGTTTATACCAAAGGATACTACGAAATTTCTTTTCCCAATTACGGTTTGACCAAAGAATTTACTCATTGCCAGTCTGTATACAAATTATACCCACACAATGGTATATACAAAAGCTATAAGTTACAAAAATCTTAAAACGAAGCGGGGTTAACATAGCAAAATTGGAAAAACATTCCCGTCCCGAAGATAACGTCTATAATGACAAATACCTTACAAGAATAACGTAGATCTGACATCTGCCTTTTATATTTCGGAAATGAGCAACTCTGTGCTTGCTAGATAAAATCTGACATTTGCATCTTAAAGCTTGGTATATTTTAACGTAGTTCCTGTGTTCAACATTTTCTCCTCAACAAGAAAATCATCGATTCTGTACATGAACTGATTTTTGATTTCCATAATTCAAATGCCCACATCTCTTGTGCCATCTCGACTTAAATTTTCAAATAGCTCTGCATGATCTGACTTTCATTCATCCTTAGATCTCGCAGTCTTTTGTATACAAATACATTACGTACTTGTCCAGTCTGAACTTATTTGAGCTTCTTCCAGGCTTCCAATGCCGTAGTGCATTGCTTTAAATAAATCGTAAATGCGATGGCGATGAAGTCATGCACCAAGAATCCTAATTCTTTTCATCTAATTTATCAATTTGATACTCCGAACTTATTTTTGTTGTATTCTGGTCGCTCAATTTGAACAAAAACACGTACACAAATATCGCTTCAATTCAGGCCGTTACCTGGGTCCATAACCTATTGAGATCAAAAATTTATTGAGTTATCGAACTTCATTCGAATCTAAGTGTAACATTTTATTTACAACTAAAATTTCTAGTCAGTAAGTAGTAGTTCTACATTTTTCTCAGTGAGTGTTTTCTGCATGCTTGCATTTATAAGTTTTATTTAAAACAGGAGTGACATAAGTTTTGAAAATTGGTTCAGTCATATGCAAAACTGTATCCATTTTCATGGAGAATATTTTGACAAAAAAAATTGTTTTCTTGCTGCGGGAATTCAATTATAGTCACCATTTTGCTCCATCTTAAAAATCAACCATATTTGTCCTAAAGCGATTGTAGCCAAAAAAATTGTTTTTACATTTTAAGTTATTTTTAAAACGATTTTTTTTGGCATATCTCCAAAACAGGAGCTAATTGAGCAAAATGGGGGCCAGATTTAATTTCAGCGATACCAAATTACTATATAACAACTACCATTTTCCCAGCAGCAAAATGGCAGTGTTATCTCTGTTTTTATCTTCTCTATTCCCAATATATAAAAGGCATCCCTTGTTACATCTTAGATGTCATGATTCCTCCCCTAAAAATGTTATGCACTAGACAGGAGCCCAAATACTGGTATCCCATGCAACAAATCGAAATTTTAGTATTTTTATCTGGAAGTATTTAAACGCTTAACACATAATTTGAAACTTGTTCCTTATTAATTATATATCTAAATAAAAGTATTGCAATGTTAAAACCGTGTGTATTATGTCAATTGTACGTTTTATAAATCCTAACTTTTTATTCCTAAGCTAAGGTTTTCCGTCAAGGTTTCCTAAATGGATAGCTTCTTACCTAAGACGCTTATAACACGATGCGAGATGACCCAGCAAGAAAGTGAAAAAAAATTGGATGCAGACATTCGGGAAGGTCGCAAGATATCGACATAATACGACAAACTCGGAAAAAATATTGCTCTAACTCTGTTATATACATTGCACAAACCTATAATAAGTCATAACTACTGACATTTTATTTATTAAAATCTACGAATATTTGCTCTTGAACTCATGTTAAATTTAATTTAAGTTAAATAATTTAATTAAAGACTAAAATTGAGTTTGCGGTATACAGTTATATTTGTTATACCCTGTACATAAAGTGTAAAAGGGTATTATAGATTTGTACAATGTATGTAACAGACAGAAAGAGGCGTGGCAGACCGATTTGATATGTTCCATTGACAAAAATAGTCAGGAGCAGAAAAAAATAATATATGTATTTATGATCTGTGTTACAAAATTCAACGACATTAGCCCAAGAATACTGGAGTTATGGGTATAAAAGTAATTTTTGCTCTCATAATAGCCAACTTCCCAATAGGAAAACTTGTCGATTGGAACTTCCCAATATGAAAATGTTTACAGGCATATCGATCTTATGAAAATAGAAATAAAAGTTGATACTTCCGTTACAATTTTACCGTATTTAGTGTTAAAAAAGAAGAAGGGTACAGGGTATTCCACTGTCGGGCACCGTCCCAACTGTGTGCATCAAATTTTTTTTTTTAAATATAGTAAATAATGATTGAAGTTTTTTGGTGAAACTGAAATACACAAAAAAGTAAAAAATATTTTATTTGTCAAAACCATATAGTGCGAAATTTTAAATAAAAACATCAAAATATGAAATAAAATGTATTATTTAAATTATTTATTATTAGTGCAACATTCTACGAATTATTTATACATATAACTACGAAAAAACACAGAAAATTGTTAATAGATCAAGTCAATATGAGTAAATAAACAGTTGGTAACCAACTCAGGCTTTTCCGCACGTTTATCAAAACAACCGAAATTAGCTAGGAGAAATTTAAACAACAAAAAAATGAAAAGAACAAATTTCGAAAATTATTTACTCTTACTTACTTCTGGCCGATATAGTTGGACTAGAGTGCTCAAATTCAATAGGAAACTCTTTCAAGACATGCCCAACACAAAAACATCGCTAATCGCTGGAAAAGTTGTCAGAGTGCTTAAATCGTCGAAAAACATAAAATTAGAGATTTTAGTTTTTTGGCCAATCGCAATACTTTTTTGGGGGAAAGTAAAACAGCTTACAGGATAAACAAATTTAATATAATTTTAGTTTCATTTCAGTGTCAACAATTTAAAAAAGCTTAAAGCTATCTTAAGAAAATGACGTTTTTATTCATCTGCGTCAGTATCGTTAAGATCTAAATCGACTTTCATTTGATGTTTACCTTTCACTGCCACTTTTCAAGTTTTGATTGGTTGGATTGAATGGTAACATATCCAATAAATTTTTTGTTTGTTCTATGACATTTTCAAAGGAGCTGAATAATCTGAACTGATGTTAAGCTCTTTTTTTAAAGAAATATAATTAATAATCATCAATAGAATAAGAAGTTACTGCGTACTTACCTGCAATATTATTAGATCTCCTCCATGTGTAACTATTCTTTAAAAAAAACATTAAAATTAAAAAAGTCAAATTTTTTAGTTCATCTACAATATATTTCTTGTTTGTAGCTGCTATAAGATTTGCCCAGTCGTGTGGATGTTGAATAGAAGTCGAGGTGTTTTTCTTCTTTTTCTCTATTAATGCATGAACGGTATCACATTCGAAATGAATCAAAATCATTTTTGATAAAACATCTAAGGCATAAACGTAAATAAGTGCTTTTGTCACAACAACGTTATATAGATTCATTAAATTTTTATAAGAAATATCAACCTATTTAAGTTAAGTTCTTTTATCATACCCAATTTCCAAAATATTCGAAGATAGGTTGTTTTGACCTATTCTATAACTTTTGACCCTTTAATAGCAGAGAGACGTCAGTAAGACAGAAATATCCCTTTTCAAAAGTTAAAGTTATAACAAAAATTCTAAGAAATAGTCTTATTTCGTGATAAGTGGTTTTGCGCATTTGTTCTTTTCAACGTACTTTTTTCTTCCTCTGTGAGATTTAGTTTTGCCCATTTATTTATTTGTTCTTAGTACGAAAAAGCTGAAGCTGCAAACATCCCTGCAGGAAAGTATATAAGTACGGAGTATTTGCATCCATACGCACAACATGACCTAGCCAGCGCAGCCGCTGGATCTTAATCTTACGGAGTACTTTCCGCTCAAACACTCCAAGTGCATTTTCATCACCCATGCTTCAGCGCAATACAGAAAACGGGAAGGATGGGCGTCTTGTAGAGTGTTAGTTTTGTCTGGCGGGAGAGGTCTCTACTACTCAATTGCCTACTGAGACCAAAGTAACATCTATTGGCAAGAGCGATTCTCCGCATGATCTCCATGCTGACATCGTTTTTCATCGTGACGGTGGTGCCAAGGTAGACGAAGTCCTTGACAACATCAAAAGTATAGTTTTCAACATCAATCTGAGAATCCAACCGCTGTGTCTCTCTACTCGAAGAAAACATATACTTTGTCTTGCTCTCATTTACAACCAATCCCACCCTGGCAGATTCTTTTTCAATAGCCGCAGAGGCTCCAGTAACTGCTCGCTTTCTACGACCAATGATATCGATATCATCTGCGTATGCAAGCTACTGAACACTCTTACAGAACATTCGATTAGATTTGTGGTGGGTGCGATGGCTCATCAGAGAAAGTTGAAACCATCCCTAGCACTCAGGCAGCCTTGCCCATTGTACCATGCCCGACAAAGGAAGTGATGAGAGAAAAAGACAGTTGAAATAAGAGAAAGGGTGTGAAAACCCTACTACTCTGTAGTAGGCTTGCTAAACAGGTTCACTAGAAGTGAAGACTATGTAAGGGTGGGAAACACCTCGCTCATATTGAGTGTATCACTTCCTAAAATGCGCATCCGAGCTCTTGCAAAGGCCGGACAGTGACACAGAAAGTGCTCCGTGGAGGCAGCTTCCTCAAGACAGGTTGGGTCGTTAACGAGGCCCATGTTGGCCAAATGTATTGTGACCCGTGATTAATCCAACCAGGGCTCGCAGATCTGTCGTCTTCTGACGAAGAAGATATCTGGAGGCTTTTGGATTGGGTTCTTTCCCGAATTGTTTCGTTACGCGGCATCCAGTGGTGAATATCCAGTGTTCCTTACAGATGTTGCCTGTATAGGCTGCTATACATCCAACCAATTCAGCTGCGCTGACAGGAATGATTGGCTCAGGCCCTATTGGCTGTGACGCCGAGCCTTTGTTTGCCAACTCATCCGCCATTTCATTGCCCTGGATACCTCGGTGTCCAGTATAGACTAACTTTGTTATGACGTGAAATCATGTGAAGTCTGGTCTTACATTCGCTGACCATGATCGATGTTGTGCGATGATTCTCGAGGGACTTGATTGCAGCCTGACTGTCACTACAGATCCCTACAGTTACCCCACTCAATTTTCTCTCATGGATCCACCTCGCGGCATTTACAATTGCGTAGATTTCTGTTTGGAAAACCGAAGTCAATTTACCTGTCGCGCATGAGTAGCTTGAGTTTTCATCAAGATACCAACCAGCACCAGTCCCATCTTTCGTTTCGGAACCGTCTGTGTAGAAAACTCTTCTTGCCGCCTGGATGTTACAAAAGTCGGGCTGGTGCCAACATTTTGTACTGCCAGGTTAGATAATAAGAAGTCTAAAAGTTGAGAGCCTCTGGGGTTGCACTAAGCACTACCCCATATGGTATTCTGTGAGTTTGCATCACATCCCACCACCAGCCCCAACTTTTTAGATTCCGCATATTCAACTACTTCCCGTAGCTCCCTAGAGGGTGGAGGGAGCACCGACTCGTAAGGGAGCTAGGCTGTAACAATTATGGTTTCGGTCTCTCTGCCCCCTTGTCGATATGTTATTTTAACTGCCACGGTATCCTGAGGGCAGAATTGTTTCAGTATTGTGCAGTCCATGTGTCTCGGAACAATTATGCATGCCCGAGGTCTGTCGCATCCTTCCGAGTGGATGATGGTACCCCAAACCAAGCAACCAAAACCACAGATGCGCTTGCGATACACCCATGGTTCTTGGATAAGTATGATTCGTGGTTGTGTATGCAGCCTGGCGTGACCACTGCAGAGGTTAGCAGTGGCCGATTTGCTATGCTGCAAGTTAATTTGTGTAAAAAGGATCTCAGTATCATACATAGAGAGTATAAATGAGACCTCTCTACATCATTATACACGTCCCCCCAGGTGGGGAGACCAGGCCACAGGTATTCCCACCGTCAACGAACAGCCACCAGAGTTTGATGGTGATTCGTTGATGGTCCTACAGGAATACAGACCATAGAGCCGTATTCAGGCCCAGGTTCATGGTACGCAAGAGGGATAGGTATTCCTGTGAACGCCTAGGCGTCCCCGGATACCAAACTCCCACCTTGACCAGCTGAAACTCCGAGATGCAGGTTCCAACAAACTTGCACCCTTCGCTTACTGGTAATTGAGCAACAGCTGTTTTCAGCCACTTCAAAGAGCACTCATCCGAACAGGTTATTCGATAAGAGTAACCGTCCTTCTGAACACCTTCGAAGCTGAGTGCTACTTTGGCAACACTCATTGCCTTCCACAGAGACGGAGCATTGCAGGTTGTTTCCTTCCCACCCTTCATCACCGACCCCCGTTTTCCGGTCTCTGCCGTGCCCATCGCCAACACTGACGTCACGCTGGTGTTACTATAACTAATTGCAGCTGTCGCTTCTGCATCAGATGGGGAACCTGAGAAACAGGTTCACTGGAGTCATTCCCTAGTGGTTCCACTGGCGTTTCAGCCTCCCCTTTCCCTTTCGCCGAAGCTAAGGCATGCTGGTTATTCAAAGAGGGCGAGGTGGAGTCGGATTTGGTAACCTTTCTCCTCTTCCCGCCCCTTGAGGGTTCTGGATTGAAGACAGTGGGGAAGAGCACAGACCAGCGGAGCTGTCCTGTGTGTGTTCTCTTTTCCACTACCCTCTACGGGGATAGACTAGCCCTTTGGGCTTAGCGGGTGCACATGACGCAGAGACCTTAGCTTGCGCTTTGATCTCGTGCATCAGCCGAGCACCCCCGCCAGTTTCCCGTGACAATGTTTCGGAACTTTCGCTGCTTGCACAGGGATTAACCAGCCCCGTGTCACTTTCCACCGAAAGTTAAATTGCTTCCTCCGAAGTCCCAGGTACCAACTACGGTCATATTTTGGAATGCGTTTTGGGCCTGCACATCCAAATACCCAGCCGCCATAGTGGCGGGGGGATTACCACCTATGTGGGTACCCCGTGCAGAGTTATCAGGTTTTAACTCCATTCAAGAAAGTGGTCTAGTACAACTATGGGGTGACGAAGGCTCGAGAGGAGATCTTTTCTGACTTCCCAGTCTGGGCTATAGAACATAGTCCCGTTCCTATTTACTTCGGCCTTACGCAACACACTCTTCATCATAAAGCACAGTTTCTCCGTTAGCCCAATCAGTCTGCATTTTAGCAGGCTTATTTATAACAATAATAGCCTCTGCGTGAACGGAGGATTTTTAATTTCAAGCAAAACTTTTTTTTTGCTGCAAAAATCGAAGGCTCAGGCGTTCAAAACACAAACTTTTTAGAAAAACGATTACCATTTTTGTAAAACGTTAATTCTGCAAAATCCGCAGAGCGTGAAGGTACAAACTACAGTGAAAACATTTGCTGTTATACCCTGTACACAAAGTATAAAAGGGTATTATAGATTTGTGCAAGGTATGTAACAGGCAGCAGGAGGCGTGGCAGACCAAGTTCCATGGATAAAAAGTCTTATCGTTGACTCGGGTAGCGATTGGACCATGTCCGTCTGTCTGTATGAGTTGATAGATCTGCGAGACCATGAGAGCTAGAGACACAAAATGTGGAGTTCGTCGAATGGGGTTGATATCTGCCCCCGTTTCCCAGCAGAATTTCGCGGTTTGCAGCCAACTTCAAATTTGAAAAAATACAAATTATATAAATCGGATAAATACATCAAAAGATATAGTCAAAAATGTGCTGATTTCACCCCCCTTCACCTATAAACTGCTCCAAAATTCCACTAAATGTAGATATGGATATATGAGAGCTAGAGTTACAAAATTTGATGTGGAGACCCTAATCGTTTAAACCTTTCCCCCCCCCCATTATCTAGATTTGAAAATTGCCACAGACATGTAAATGTATTTTTGTTCTTTGTTTCAAAATACAACGACATTGGCCTAAGAATACTGGAGTTATGGTTAAAAGCGTACGCAGCAGTGTAAAACCGCGTGAAAGGACAAAGTGCTACTTATTTCGTGAGCAAAAACAAATTGTATGGGCAGAGTTTGTGACCAAATAGTATGGGCAATTTACATGTGTTAAAAGTAAATATAAAAACCAGCTGTTTTTGCTATCTATCTTACTTATTGCGATCTTAATTCGCGCCTCACGCTAATTGTTGTTGCTACATGAATTTACATATACATAATAAATTCATATACTAAATATAATAATTGGTGTTATAATTTGCCGCTTTTATTTAAATAGTGCTAATAAAAAATATTGTTAGCCCAACCCAGACATTTTCCAAAAAATTTGTATTTACTTGCTTTTACTTCATTCGTTTTTTTTTCTACATTTCAATATATTAAAAATAATAAAAGTAAACTAAACTAATCTTCCGAAATTAAATTTTCTGCTCCTTCGAAAAATTTGTGCATCTATTTTGCCTACGCGCCATGGGTTTCGGTAGCAAAATAAGATGCAGCACATTAAAGTTTTGTTTTTGCGCGCAAAAAGAACAGATGATTTTTTTTTGCTAGCGCCACCTACACGTCAACCATTAAAAAAAATGGGCAACATTGCAGCTGCGTACTACTAGCGAAGTTCTTGGCGCTAAGAATTTCGAGAGAATTTTTGTTTTTTTTCACGCGGTTTTACACTGCTGCGTACGGGCCTTAAAAAAGTAATTTTTTACCCCATAATAACCATTCAGTCGATTGGCTTAGTTAAACCGGAGATATTGCATTTTAAGTACACTTTGGCAATTTCCCGTTTTTTTTTTTTTTTTGGAAATTTCAAAGTGATATAATTCCTATAAAAAAAATGTTCATGAAAAACCCCGATACACTAGAAACTAATTTTTCTTAAAGAATTTTTGACAAAAGTTTCAAAAATGTTATAAATGTAAAATTTTTTTGACAAATACGTACGTTAGATTTGAAAAAGAATTCACCATATTTGAAAAATACTGGGTGCAGGGTAAGGTGATTTTGCCATTAATCATCAATTCGCTAGATTTTTCACATGTAATTTTGGTATACTTTTTCGTAAATCCAGTAATATGTCTTGACCTCGAAGGAGCACCTTCGGTGTAAGGCATAGTGTCCGAATAATTTCTGTAATTGGTAGTTTTCGGTTTTTACGTAACCATATTTACATGCGCGAAAAAAAAAAATTTTTTTTGTACTTGTTTTGCAATAAAAAAAACTCCCAATACTATGCAATGCAATGACCGAATAATTTGAAAGCTGACTGTATTCATGTGCAATATGCAGCATTTATGCACATACAACATCTCTAGAGAATTTGATGTAAAACATTTGTATGTATGTACGCTTAGAAATTAAGATTTAACGCTATATACAGTCAATAAACTTCACATTTGTAGGCTTATTGTATATAGACATATATTGTCCCCTTTGGGGACGGAGTTTTTCTTCTCGAAAACCGAGATACTTTTGAAAAAACTTTTTACGTATTCTGAAAGATTGAGGGAAAAAAACATGTTGTGCATACTTCAAATTTAAAAATTCGTACTTTTGTCCTGGGACATATAATTCCAATACACATTTTCGGTGGGATATAATATCGCAACCCATATTTTGACGACTGAATTTCTTGATGTGATTACTTATTAATTGTTTATAATTAATTAATTAATAATTCAACTTGTGAAAGGGGCCAAAGTATTGGAAGCACAAAGCTTTGTTGCAACCTGAGCATATCATATCAGCGACGACGTTTGCCGTCCTTCACTGGCAAATGGCCACCAACGTTAAGCAAATCTTTTTTGAGACGTTTGGGTGTTCTTCCCCCTTGGCGAGGAGTCACCGATCCAAGTCGTTTATTTCCTTCAAAGATCATGCTTTCAGCAAGAGGAGCCAAAAAGTCAATCAATGATATCTTTTTCTTCTTATGTTCGGTAAATAGAATCCATGAGTTTGTCACGCTGACCGTAAGTAGCTTGTAAAACACTTTCTTCCACCACTTCTGTGACTTGCGGTTGAAGGCATACACAGCAGTTGAGCTCAGTGCAGTCATCAGAAAGGTCAAGAAGAGTTGTGCCGTTTCGTGCTGTTGGAAATTCAAGCTTTTGCTTGTACTGGCAATCCGGAGTAAAATTAACCCAATGAGAAACTGGCAGTGGCTTTTCATCTTTTCCATCGAACGTAGAGGACGCATTGTTATTGTCATCAGTCTCTCATCAGTTTCAGAATCATCAAAATCGATATCCGAGTCATCTTCACATACGATGCGCTCAAGATCGTCAAGTGTTAGTCTTCTCTTTGACATCTAAATATTAATTGAGATAATTTATCCCTCGTTAAAACGTATCGGGACTATAAGTCCAAAAATTGGTTTGGGACAATATGTCCTCCCACCCAAAAATGGGTTTGGGACTATATGACCCAGAGTAAGAAAATCAATTATAACTTACCTTATATTGCTCAAGGCACCAACAGACAAATTGTATTATCAAAATCAACACTTTTTATTAACAAAAAAAATCAAATATAGGCAAAAAATATGGTTGTGCGACTGCAGCATGGCAAATTCTACCCAAAAATGACAAAAAATCTGCGTAGTTGTGAAGTTAATGTGAAACTGCCGCCTGAACGGCAACATTTACCGATGTTTTTGTTTCCATTTCAAAGAAGACACTCAAACGTGTGTTTGGGAGTATTTCATGAGCAATTGCATTGAAAATAAATAAATTATGCGAGTTTAAAATTTGGTGGGACGTATGGTCCCCATAGTCCCGAAAGGGTTACTACATACATTTATTTTTATCTCATAGCCATAACCGTTTTGAATGAATCCCCTGACCGGCATCAAATGCGACGTAGGCCGAGACTATCAATGGTCTCTTTCATAACAGTTTCATTCAACTCACAGTCCTGGTCTTTGTTATTATTGTTGATAGTGTTGTTGCTGCTACTGATAAAAGTGGTATTTATGGCAGCATGTGGATTCGAGTTAGGCTCCAAATTACCGGAAGCATGAGAGAATATGTGTGTCATAGCCACATAGTGACCAGAAACGATGCCATTTCCAGACCCGTTGCTGTTCTCAATGGATTCTGGATGCTGCAAGCGCTGGCGACGAGCTGGCGGTGGGCACTCTGGCTCTTGATCACTGCCCTCTTCTGCATCCTCGTTGTCTTTGTTGGAAGCGTCGGTCGATAGGCCATGACGTGCAATGGCTGCATTTATAGCATTGCGCTCAATGTCAAAGGCAACAGCACGGCGCGAAAGAGCCTCATTGCGATAGTGGCGCACAATTTCCAGATTGCGATTAACATAGTTCTCACGCTGTGCCTCGCGTACAATTGTGACTGGCCAATCTTGCAATTCCTCATCCGTCATGTTGTTAACTGAGCGCCGTTTTTAAATTACGTGTAATAAACAATTGTGCATTAAGTTTGGATATCAAAGTGAGAACAAAAACAAGAATGCTATTATTTTGGTTTCTACTTACAATTGCCATTTTTTTGAGGTTTTAATGCAGAGTTATCCATGTTGTAGTTTTGCCTATTAAGCTTTTTATGCCTATCAAATACATTTAACAAATAAAATCTGGACTACATGGTTTGCTTGTCGTATATGTACATAATTTTTATTAATATTTATCGATTGCTTGCTTAGTATTTATCGATATTTGTTTAACAAAAAAAAAGTTGTTTTTTTTTTTAAATGTCAACTTGTAAGTTTCTTAGGCGCTTGTTACACGAACCGCGTTTTTCAAGTGAGACTCTGAAAAAATCTCGCTCGATATTAGAATGCATTCTAATATAAAGAAAATCGTATATGGTTGCGGCGAGACAGCTTACTGGCGATATTAACATGCCTTCAAACGGTGCGAGATACAATCCCACGCTTCGTGTAACAGGCGTCTTATTAATAATCAAGCACATCAAATTGCGCATTCACATTCACATTCAATTTTGATCAACTGGCATTACTGATAGCACAATCATTCTTTTTATACCCTTAATGCTTTCAGGATATATACACACATATATTTTTATTGGTATTTTTTAAATATGGGATGCCATGTTAGTATTTTTTGCAGTATATTTACCAAGCACAAAATCGTTGTTATGTTCAGTGTTTTTGTGGTATCAAGTCTCAGTCACACTGCACGACAGCAGCTAGTGAAAAGAAAAAAGAGAATCGAGTTAAACTAGAAATTAATAAAAAAAAAAATAATAGTAATGCAGCCAATAAAAATTGGCGCAATTTAACCGCGAATCAAGTGAAGTAGGTTTTCTATAAGAAAAACCCTATAAAATAAAATTTAATCATTAAATGCCGGGACAAAACAGAAAATTAATAATAAAACCAATATAAAGTTTAAAGCATTTCCAATCGTTGCTTAAATTTTTTATAGAAAATTATTTTTTCTTGCGACTATAGCATTACTCGCTGGCGCGTCTCGTTACACTGGCCTTTACGCATGCAACGACTTCTCCCGGTATCACATATGCAATAGCATTGTATAGTGTGTCGTGTCGCTGTTGTGGCATCTCGCTTATTTCTATGTTGTCTGTCGCGTGTATGCAAACCTCTTTGTGTGCAAGAGTGTGTTTGTTCGTATGTGAGTTTCAGATGGCGAGCGTAACAAACAGCAGCATAGCATTTTGCTGATTGTAAATAAATAGGCGTCGCCACAACGTAATAAATGCCAATAAAATGCCTGCCTTGAATGTGTAATAAGACACTTTGTTTTATGACTTACAATGTCATCATCATAAGTTTACTAATTTTCGTTGCCATTGTTTTTGTTGTGTTATTGCCAGTTGCTCAGGCCGGCGGCGGGCCGTAAGATAAGGACAACTCTAGTGGTTATAGTAGTGTCAGCGGCAGAACTAAATTTTTGGATTCCGCTACCACACAGCTATATAAACATGCTCATTCACACTGTCCAACACTAGGCTAGTTACTCGTTTGTTATCTGGCCCGCTCTATTGCGTGCGCCATATGTGACGCTCTCTTGCACACGCACACACACACACACGCACGCCATATAAAACGATTTTGTCTGCACTTGCGTTTGATGGAAACGATGACGACTCGTCGAGAAGCGCGCCACACTGTTGCCGTTCGCTCTCCCGGTAACTTTCTGAGAGCGTAATTCGCTCTTGCCGAGTACATTGTGCTCACTCGCTAGTCTCGTCTCTTGCTGTCTGGCCACTACAACACATACTACAGTCGTTTCAGCTTCAGTCTTTCTTTCTAGTTCTGTTGCTACTCGTTCGCGAAATCAGTTGACTTTCTGCCTACTGCAACACAAGCGGACTAAAAATTTTGTTTTAGTGTTGCAAAAAGTTTGTAAAAATTCTATAAAATTAACAAAAAATGTGAAAAATATATGGTAAAAAAGCAAAATTCTAGAAAATTCAATCGAATAATACAAAATTAAGTGTGCTGTTAAATTAAATTAAAAAAAAAATTAATTAAACCGCTAAAATTGTTCGGATTTTTTATATAATTTTCTGCGTATTTTTTGCAAATTTCGTATTTTGTGTTAAAAATTTTCAAAAATATTTTTCAAGCGCAAAAAAATCAAAAAACGCATATAACAGAAAAAATTTCTGCAATAGAAAACTTTGATACGACGTGAAGAAAACGACGAGCAGCGACACAAAAAAATTGAATATATTTCAATCGTCGTCTGTTTTTCTTTCTTTTTCCATTGCTCCTCGCACTCGTTGTGTACGATGGTCGTATGTGTATGAATACAAAATTACCAATACAATTGCGTATTACACGACAATAACCAACCAACACACATGCACAATTGCTCTCTACTCGCTGGCGTAGTATAGTGAAACGACTCGTTCGTATTCATCCGCATCTCTCTCTCTCAACTAACAGAATATCTATAGGGCGTGTGTGTGTTCCTTTTCCTACTGCCACTACATATTCTACTCGTTAAATTCGCAGCCATTTGTGTGCGTGTGTGTGTGTGTGTGTGTGTGGCAACATCAGCAAACCACCAACCGTCTAACTAGTTATAAGCTGGCTCGCTCGTTCGTTCGCTCGCTCGCTTGCTCACTCGCTCGTTCGTTCGTTTGTGTCGCGCCGTACTAGAAAAAAGCTAACAGAGCTACTAGAGCAGCTAGTAGCAGTTGCTGGTGTTTTGAACACATACCAACTTCTAACGCACGTCGACGAATCGAATTATATACGTATTTACGGTGTATTATTAACCCGAAGCATACTTAATGCTGCAAACATTGAAAGGGCAAGGCTCAGCTGAGACAATTTTCAAATATTTGCGTTTTATAAGTTGTGTTGTCAATATTTATAAATTTTCGCGCCATATACACTACTAGTGCATAGTGGCGGCAATTGGTGTGTATGTGTGTACGCTGAGCAAATCTGTTGATAGGGCGGCGATGGCGACAGCGAGTTGGCAAATACGCTGGCAATAACAATCAAATGATCAGCGAGTAGAAACCATCAAAGGCAGCCGTAGTAGAGTGCAAGCTTGTTAGGGAGCAGAGCCGCATGTTCAATGTTGCATGTTATAATGCACTTTGTTGTTGGCCAGGATGGCCAGGGTGTCTGTGCGTGCGAGTGAATGTGTGATCAAACAAACATTTGTTTTATGTTATTTATGTTATAGCTATGTGCAATTTCAATATCTAAAATAATACTAAAGCAGTGCTTAAAACAAATTCTCTTTTTTTTTTCAAAGTTAATTGCATCAAAACAAATATAAATACAACGTGACGGCGGTTAAAAAAAAATATATGTAGCAGGACAAAACCAAATAAAAATCAAAAACGCGCCTTGAGAACAGCAGCAGCAACAACAATGGTAACACAATAAAAAGCACAAAACGCAGCAGCAGCATATGCAATATTGCCCGCGCTTGCTCGCTGCTTTCTTCTGCTTCTTCCACTTTAAATAACATACAACTTAGGCAACAAAAACAATAATAAAGGCGGCGGCATCAGCATCATATTGATAGCAACAACAACAACAACAGTAGAAGGAAAAGAAAAAAGGTAGCTGCAGCATTAAATTCTTCAAAATTGACAAATCCAAAACCAAATAAAGGCCGATCCATAAATTCGGCCAATTTGGTGGATTTTGCCGCAACCACAAAATGCACTCGAGCGTAAGCTGCTGTCTTAACAACATCAACAACTACAACAATTGTTGCAAAAACTACATCGACCACGAACTGCAGAACAGAATTAGTAAGGAGCAGCAGTGCGAAGGCAAAACAACACCAACAACAACAAATTGTCAACAACAATCGACATCGCCGCAAAAACAGCAGACAACAAAAAAAAAGCCTGCTGTACTATCGTCGCACAACAATAAAACCGAGAACGAGAACGATAACAACAGCAACAACCGTAAAAGCCTTAAAAATTACAACGATCTCAACGGCAGCGGCGCATATTGTTACTCAGACTCCAAATCCTTTTTTTATTCTTTTTTCACACCGGCAGCGACGTGGTCCTCCTGCTGGTGGCCCAAAAAGTGCTTCAAAAACAGCCTTGCACTGACGCCGATAGCTTTGACGTCGGACTTCAAGTCCCAGCAACAACGCCATAGCACAACAGCAACAACAACAAAAACAACATTATCATCAATAACAACATTAACAACGGAGTTTGCAACATTGGCTCCTGCAAGTCGTTTATACAACAAATCCATACTACGCCTAATTCTAGACCAATCTAAGCTAGTGTTATTCCTTGTGCGTCTATGAAATCAAAATCCTTAGCTACAGCATCGATAGTAGCAGTCGCTTCAAAAATCAAATCTTCAAGTGCAAAAATACACAAAAAAAAAAAAGAAAAAAAAAAGAAAACGCTCTAAAACGTCAAATTTATATAAATAAATTTTATAAGAAAACAACAAAGTTAGTTGTTCAAAAACTGTCAAGCAAAATTAAAGTCTGCAATTTTTTTTTTTTCTTCGATCAAAATCAGGAATCAACACGAATTTTGTTTGATTTTTTCCTGCAATAATACATATAAATTGGTTCAGTGCTGTGTGTGTGAATCCACAAAAATTTTGTGGCATATTTTTCGCGTAACGTGGCGCTTAATTCTTCCGGAAAGGCAATTTGCGAATTCTACATGATGGCCGACCATTTAGACGAACCGCCAAATAAGCGGGTCAAAATGGATTCAGGTAAGTGTAAATTTCTTAAAAAGACACAGTTAAAACAATCTAATATATATTTATTTTTTTTCCAGCGGATCTATTTTTCTTGGAAGAAAATCTGCCTGATGAACTTGTCTCATCGAATGCCGGTTGTTGGCAAGACCAATTGGGCGGCACAAACGCTGGTGGCGGCGCCGGCGCTGTTGCCGCTAATGCTGGTGGCAATGGCAATGTATCAGTTGTCGGCCCTGGTCCAAACTCCCTAGGCCAAGTCAATGTTGTTGGTGGCCTGGGCGGTGGCCCAAACAAACCGCCAGCTCAAGGCCCTGGGCCTGGAGGACCACAAATGAATGGCGCTGCGGGCAGTGGTGTTGATGATGGAAGCAGTAATGCTGCTAACAATGCTAATCAGTTGCGTCAAATGCCACACCATCATTTGCAGCATCTGTTGCAGCAACAACAACAGCAAGGCAATAAGAATGCAGCTGGAGCTGGCGGTGGTATGGTTGTGCCTGGCATGGGTGGTGCTACTGCAGCAACAATGAATCAATTGGGGAGCAAATCACCTAATTTGCAGTCACCAAATACAAGCAGCATGCAGCAAGTGGCAGCCCAAATGGGCATGGTTAACTCAATGCCAATGTCCATATCGAATAATGGTAACAATGGCATGAATGCCATGCCTTGTAAGTCTACCACTTCTCTCTACGTAAGATCCAAACCACTTCTAACGTTTTTAATGCTTCATTTACAGGCATGACCATTGCCCAGGGCAATATTGGTAACATGGTGCTGACAAACAGCGGCGGCATGAGCAGCATCGGCAATCCCAGCATGGTTAACACTCTTAAACAGCAAATTGGCTCGGGTGGTGGTCCAACCGGGCCGGGCATGATGAACGCCGGTCCGGTTGGTGTTGTAGGGCCTGTTGGAGCAATGGGTCCGGGCGGTGGCAGTACTGGCGCGCCCAATCAGGGAATGCACATGGGCGGTACTAGCGGTGGGCCAGGTGGCCTGCAAAATGGACCCATGATGGGGCGCATGGTGGGCCAACCGCACATGCTACGTGGACCTCATTTGATGGGTAGCAGTGGCGGCAATGGACCAGGCGGCGTTGTGGGCACCGGCGGTGGACCGCGCATGCAAAACCCTAATATGCAAATGGGTAAGTTTAAAGGGATACAGGGAAAAAGCGTATAAATATAGGTAATATAAATATAGTTTGAGGTAGTTGACGAATTTGTTTGCTTTAATTCGGAGTAAAAATTAAAAGACGGAGGTGATTTCATATATATAAGACTTTTTCGATTGCTTGTTGCCTCAATTGTACTGCATTATCGTATCTACAGCGTATAGCATTTTCGGACATTTCTAATAGATCTCTTTTTTTAAACTCTGTTAAATCTTTCATTTGTTATCCAACAAATTTGTGCGTTTGGTAAGATTTAATGTTTTAAATGCGGAACTTATAAAGATTTCGGTGATTGTTTTTCCACAACATATGAATATACTTGTGCCAATACTGACGGATTTAAGTAATGGGTGTACAGATCATAATTTGTTGAGAGTCTATGGAGGCGACCCGAGGCTGCGGATTAACCTATACTATATACACTGCCACTTGATTAGGATCGCAATTTTACTTTTTCGCAAAAAAGTATTGCGATTGGCCAAAAAACTTTATGTTTTCCACGATTTAAGCACTCTTTCAAATTTTCCGGCATTTTGGCGATGTTTTTGTGCTCGTGCGTTGTCGATGTAGTGAGTTATTTCAATAACTTCGACTTTAGCAAGCTAAATTTTTTTCTATCGTGTTGGGCATATCTTCAAAGGGTTTCCTATTAAATTTAGCACTCTAGTCGCTATAGTTGGGTCGCCAGAGGAATAATAAGAGTAATTAATTTTCAAAATATATATGTATATATATTTTTTTTTTAAATTTGTCCGATCTTATTTTGACTTTTGATAAACGTGCGGAAAAGCCTGAGTTGGTTACCAACTTACAAGTCTATAATTTTAAAACTAATTCAATTTTCAACAAAAAAAAACCTTTCATTTTCATCAAATAAAAAATTTTGACTTTGTAATCAAGTGGGCGGCAGTGTATATTGTATTTATTTTCCCGCAGCCTATATAAATATAATTTTTTGTAGTTTAAATAACGTTTACTAAATATTATTTGCCTCACACTTATATTCTTTTTATCTAATTCAGGTCAACTCAACAACATGGTTGGCAGTTCTGGTCCTTACGGCGGCGTAAGTGTTGGCAATTATGGACCCGCAGGCGCGGCACAAGGCGGTGGATTGAATGTCAATACGGGAAACAATGCACAGCAACAGCTGCTGGCCCAGCAAATGGCTCAACGTGGTGGCGGAGTGGCTCCGAATATGAGCGCTGGCATGCCACAGGGCAATAGACCTGTAGGCACTGTTGTGCCTATGGCCAATTTGGGTAACGTTGTCAATGATGTGGCGCCACCAAGTGGCGGCGGCGGTCTGGTTGGCGGACCACAACAGCAGCTGCAGCCCAGCAATGCTCAAATGAATCCGCAGCAGCAGCCTGGCAATGTGCAGCAACCGGGTGGCAGCTCTCTGGGACAGTCTGGCATGGGACCGCGTCCTCAAGGTAATGCTGGTCCTCCGCCCAATCAAATGATGCATGCCCAGCAACAGCAGCAACAACAACAACAGCAGCAACAGCCTGGTACATCACAACAAACGGGCGCTCCTCATCCGGGAAGCATGTCCGAGGAGCGCAAGAAGCAAATACAACAACAGCTGATGCTGTTGCTGCACGCGCACAAATGCAACCGTCGCGAAATCCACAATCCCACTCGCGAGGTCTGCAATGTAAATTATTGCAAGGCCATGAAGGCGGTTCTGGCGCATATGGCCACCTGTAAACAGAGCAAAGACTGCCCCATGCAACATTGTACATCCTCGCGGCAAATTCTGCTGCATTATAAAACCTGTACGCGTTCGGATTGCATTATATGCTATCCATTTCGACAGAATCATATCTTCCAGAATGCAAGCGGCAGTGCTGCGGGTAATCCTGCTTCTGGAGCGGCTGGCACTGCTAGCAATGCGGCTAATACGCCCTTGCAGCAGCTTCAGCAGCAACAACAGCAGCAGCCAGTGGATCAACAAAAGGTTGTTGGTGCCGGCGTATCGGGTTTGCCTGGAGGTCCCGGGAACGGACCGCAAAATACTGCTATTGTTTTACCACAACAACAAACGGGTAGTGGAAGCAACGTTGTCACAAGTACAGCGCCTGGGCAGCAGCAGCAACAGCTGGGCATGAAAACAAATGCAGATATGGCACAGCATTTGGCACAGCAGCAACAGAATGCGCAAAATCAGGATCTGCGTCGCTTTGATGGCAGCAGCAGCAGCATGGGCCAAATTACTGGCGTAGGACCACCGGGGTCTAATAATATGCTCCAAGGCGGTGCACAACCTCAAGGCATGCCGCCCGGCATACGCATGCAAGGCGCACCAAGCGTACGTGGTGTTTTGGGAGTGCAGCCAAATCCTGGGGGGCCACAGCCAAATGTAATAGGTGCTGGAAATATGCTACTCAATGCCGGTAATTCCAGCGGCCCTGGGCCCCTAGCCAATGATAGCAACATGCAGCAACAGCAGCTCATGCTCCAAGGTCGTAGACGCACCTTGGTAGGCAGCGGCAACATCAATGCTAATGCAATGCAGCAACAACAGCAGCAGCCAAACGATAATAACCCGCAGCAGCCACAATCAAACATTCCATTGTCCGTCAATGTGCACAATTTCAATAATTCCAACTTTGGCGGCAATCAAGTAAGCGGTGCAGCAGCAGCGAACGATAATAAGCAGCAACTAGGGGTTAACCAGCAACAGCAGGATCAAATAGCCAAAATGAAACTGCAGGGGCACGTCAATGTAGTAGCTCCTATTACAACAAATGCAGCAGGCAGTGGTCAAGCTGGCGGCGGTGGATCCACTGTGGGCAATGTCATGATGCCCACGGATAATGCACAAAACGCTGGAGCCCAAAATGTGGGTGGCTCTGGCAGCAATGCAACAGGTGGCAACAATGCGGATAGCGAAAAAGATTGGCGAGAGTCGGTTACTGCAGATTTGCGTAATCATTTGGTACACAAGCTGGTACAAGCCATTTTCCCCACATCCGATCCAACTACAATGCAGGATAAGCGCATGCATAATTTGGTCTCTTATGCGGAGAAAGTTGAAAAGGATATGTACGAAATGGCCAAATCACGTTCGGAGTACTACCATTTGCTAGCTGAAAAAATATTTAAAATACAAAAAGAGCTGGAAGAGAAACGTCTCAAGCGCAAGGAGCAGCATCAGCAGCAAATGTTACAAATGCAGCAGCAGGGCGCAACTGGCGCCAGCATGCCCACGGCTGGCAATATGTCCAATAATACGGGTAATCCCAATGCGAACAATGTAACTGGTCAGTTGTTGTCGGGCCACAATCAGCAACAACAGCAGGGTGGCGTCCGACCAATCATCAGTCCCATGGGCGGTGCACCGGGGATGATGCAGCAAGCGTTACGTCCCCAAGCACCTGGCATGATGGGGCAGCAGCCCAATCAAGCCAATATGGTGCCCGGCATGCGCAGTCACTCACCAGGTGGCAATATGCTAGCCATGCAACAGCGCATGCAATTCCCGCAGCAGCAAACAGTGCCAGGACAGACTAATATGCTGGTAGGTCCGCCTGGACCTAGTCCCAATAGTGGCATGGTGGGTCAGCCGAATATGGTGGCTAATCCCGTGCTATCACCCTTTACAGCGCAGGCTATGCAAGGAAGCGGGGCTGCTGGCGTCTTGACCAGTCCTGTGGCTGGCCAGCAGCAGCAGTTTATTAATGCCAATGGTGGCGCTGGTACACAAACGCCGCAGTTGAGTGAGATTATGAAGCAACGGTTGTTGCAACAACAGCAAACGGCTGGTATGTTGATGCCACAATCGCCATTCAACAATGCAACATCTATGCAGCAGCAGAATGCATTTACGTCACCCATGCAAAGCACAGCTGGACAGCAACAACAACAAAAGCCTCAACAGCAGCAACAAGTGAATGTGTCTTCCGCCTCCATGCTGAATAATATGCCACCAACGCCGACAAGTTTAGATGCGTTAAACGCAGGTAACAATACAAGCAGCAGCTTAGTAGCTGCTCCCAGTCCATCACCAAGTTTTATGTCGAATGGACCCATCGGCACGCCTTGCAATAATCCACCTTCAGTGTCCAGCATTATGCAGCCCATGAGCAATCGTGCGGCCACGCCACCTTTCCTGCCCACATCACCAGTGTCCGCAAGTGCATCCACATTAATTAACAGCACGCAAGCCACAACGCAAGCAGCAAGTGGCACAGCAGCGGCCAGTAGCACTGCACTGACCATAACTACTTCAACAAGCTCAACAGGAGCACCCACATCGACAACCACATCATCGAGCACCACAACAACGGCGGCAGCTACGACACCATTGAGTTCAGCTTCCTCTTCGGTAGCCACACCTACGTCCACAACGGCCTCAAATTCGTCGTCAACGGGGCCAGCGTCGTCTACGTTGCTGCTAATGGCACGCAGTAATAGCGAAAGCCGTATGATGAGTTCCTCTAGTTGCCTGAGCTCACAAATGGCTGCTCTTGAAGCGGCAGCACGTGATAATGATGATGAGACGCCATCGCCGAGTGCTAATGATACGAATGGAAGCAACAGTGGTGGCGGGGGCATGGCCTCTAAGGGAAAGCTGGACTCCATAAAGCAAGAGGATGAAACCAAGAAAGAGTTTATGGACGATAGTTGCGGTGGCACGGGTGATAACTCACAAATGGAATGCTCAACAGCGGGTGTCGGTAAGAATGTTAACAACGATGGCACCAGTGTAGTGAAAATTGAAATAAAAACCGAGGATGGAGCGGATGGCGAGGTGAAAATCAAGACTGAACCCATGGATGTGGATGAGTCGGGTAGCGGGATGCCTGGTGGTTTGGGTGAAAGTGGCGCTTCTACAGATTGCAAAGATGATATTAATGGAGCACATGATGGAGTGGCCGCCGGAAGCGTAACTGATATTAAGATCAAAACGGAGCCTAAGCCAGTTGTTCCAGAACCATTGGCTCCAAATGCGGGGGATAAAAAAAAGAAATGCCGTAAGTTCAGAAAATTTTATTTAAATTTTGTTTTTAAGATTAAGATTAGCTTAGTTTACAAAACTTAAGCTAAGTGTGAGTACTATAGACCTGCCTGCAAAGGCCTTCATATATGTCAAAAATGATTAATTCGACTGATAACTTATGTTACGTAGTTGGACATATATGGAGTATAAGTTTTATGCCAACTTGTCCTATTCGGGATTACTATTATTAAATTAAATAAATTGTAAGAATATGTTTTTTTTTGTTAAATTATATGAAAAAATGATAGTTTTTAGGAATTGGACAAATTTCTTTATATTATATTCGGATGGATCCGAGAGGAATAACATGGGGTTTATGTTTTCAAAAGTCTTTGTTCTATGGGTTGTGAAAGAGAGGCATTCGATGAAAATTTGTTTAAGGGTTAAACGTATCCACTCACGACAGAAAGATCATATAGATTTATATTTTTCTACTTGGTGTGTTAAATTTGTATATCCCAAACGTCCTCGGATAATTTTCTTTGTGTTAGCCAGGATGTCTTGTCCAGTTTTAAGGGTTTTGTGTATTGCGGGGCTGATAATTTCTTAGTGTTCGATGGTGTAAGTTAATTTGTGTGATATTCGGTTGAGTAGGTTTTTTTATAGAATTTTGTTATATCGGTGAAATTTAAGTTGTTAGTATAGACTAAAGGGCTTTTATAGGCATTTGTCGCTATTTTGTCAGCTAGTTCATTTCCTTTAATATTTTGGTATCCTGGTAGTTTTATTTTCGGGTGTTAGATTAGTAGTGATCTTATTGATTTCTATCAAAGTTTGCTATTTTTGATGGCTCTAGGGCCGATAAGGAATCAGAGAAAATCATAAATTTTTCCTTTTTTTTTGTACACAAAGTGTAAAAGGGTATTATAGATTTGTGCAATGTACGTAACAGGCAGGAGGTAATTTCATGTTCTTTTTAATGTGGTTCAGGGGCTTATGGTAGCGCTGAGTCGCTAGCAGAGGTTTTTGTTCAATTTACTTGTGAGAAAGTCTTTTGTTTATTTAAAGTAGCCGAAAACATAATTGGCCGGTTTATTAACACAAAACGAAAAGTGACAAATGTTAAAGTATGTAAAATTAATTTTTATTTTCTGTTTAGAATTTAATCCGGAAGAGCTGCGAACTGCTTTGCTGCCAACTCTGGAAAAGCTTTTTCGGCAAGAGCCTGAATCTGTGCCATTTCGTTATCCTGTCGATCCTCAAGCCCTTGGTATACCCGACTACTTTGAGATTGTCAAAAAGCCCATGGATTTAGGCACCATACGCAATAACATACTTAATGGCAAATATAGTGATCCATGGGAGTATGTTGACGATGTGTGGCTAATGTTTGACAACGCCTGGCTTTATAATCGCAAGACATCGCGCGTATATCGGTACTGCACAAAGGTAAGTTCGCAGATCCACAGTCAAAGAGGATGAAAGTAATAGAGTGGAATCGTGGAATGTTATGTTATTTTATTGGGAAAATAAAACAAAATAAACGCACTATCTTGGGAAAGGACACATTTTGGCATGTCGACTCCGTGTAACGGCCAAGGATTCCATTCTATTACATTTTAACTTTGTAGATAGTATGCAGCTTAGGATTGTTGATATATCGATATTCCCGATATTTTTTAAATTTTCATATACAGGGGTGTGCCAGAAATCTCTATAAACCAAATTTTAACCCAATTTCAATTTGTCGGTATTTAAACCGATTTTCAGCCAAAAAGCCATTCCTCAATATGCCAGAAATATCTTGCAGACTTTGGGAAATCAAACAAGAAGGCATCCAGCAAAAGGATTTTTACATGAAATGAAAAAAAAAAATTTGTCAGATATTTCCAGCACACCTCTGATAATATTGGATATTTTTGGTGTCAAATATCGGCTACTGTGTATTTTCTAAATAAAAGAATGCAGTAAAAATTTAAAGAAAATGATCATGCATAAATTAAATATATATTAACAAAGATAGACTAAAATTCTGTGTCATGCACACATGTGCGGAAAAATTGTGAAAAAAAATTGAAATATGTCAAACGGAAGATTGTGGGACGTGTATAATGACATCATCCAAAACAGAAATATGGTGGAGGAGCCTGCAGTAAACGAGAAGGAGATGAGAGCTTACCTGGTGTGATATTGCTTAGAGAAAGTGTCAGACCCAATACCTTACTGGGTATCTAAAAGGGATCAAAATCAGCAACAGTCAGCTCTGCACCGCCAGAAAGGGCGCCTACATGAAAATGTTATAAATCGCGTGTTCTTAAAATCGCTGGACATAAAATATTGGGCATAATAAAGAGCTTAAGTAATATTTTTAAAGTTTTTACCATTTCGACATATCGAAATACGGTAGTTTCAAATATCAACAATCCAAAAGTAGACGATTTTATAAAATTTTAACAATACACAAACTTGATTTTTGCAGCTGTCCGAGGTTTTTGAAGCCGAAATCGATCCCGTCATGCAGGCTTTGGGCTATTGCTGCGGTCGCAAATACACTTTCAATCCACAGGTGCTGTGCTGCTATGGCAAGCAATTATGTACGATACCGCGTGATGCCAAATATTATAGCTACCAAAACAGGTATGTATTAGAAACGTTTTCTATCCATATATGTACATTATTATTATACCCTGTACACAAAATGCGAAAGGGTATTATAAATTTGTGCAATGTTTTAACAAGTAGAAGGAGGCGCGGCAGATATTTTCCATGGAAAAAATGAGCAGGTTAAATAGTCGAGTCCGTCTGTCCGTGTTGATTTCTGTTTTTCAGAGACTATGAGAGTCTCAAAAATTTTCCTGAAAGATACACATTTTCCCTACGCAGAGAGAGTTTGTCGAAATATGTATGTTGATATCTCGCCCCATGACATAATTTCGCGTTGCACATATTGTGTAAACATTTTTAAGATATAGTGCCAATTTTAGGCCCCTCCTATAAACTGCAACAAATAAGTTAAGGTTACTGTAGTACCTTTAAATGTAATAAATAGTCTGCAACGCCTTCTATGTTTTGCATTTACATATTATAAAATGCAAAGCTACTTTAAATAAAGAAGAAGAATGTAAATATACGTGTTTCATGCTGTTAACTCATAGCAAAAACTCGTAATGCTGCATTTTACAATAATAATAAATAATATAACAATTATTTTTATTATTAATTAATTATAATACATATGTACGTTATTTGTATAATGTAAAATTCTAATTCTAAAACACTGTGCTTCTTTTATTTTCTTTTTTACAATCCAAAAAAAATCACTCATGGTTTTGGTTTTAACGTATATGCGTATATAAAATGGAAAACGAATGTTCTTGCATGTGTGTCTGTGTATTTGGTTGTCACCTCTACGATTAACAACTATTTATGTGGCATTTTGTATGAACAATCAAAAACCAAATATCGTAAACATACATTCAACCTAAAATAACCGGCGGCATGCACAAAAAATCAACCAACAACAATAACGCTCCGACACCAACCGATCATCATATTTCAAAAAAAACCAAAAATATGTGCGGGACTTTGCTGCTAATCATATGATCATCTCGCTCTTTCTCTCCATCTCTTTTTTGCACACAAACATTGCATTTGTTTGGGCTGTGTTTTGATGTCATCGTCACCCTGCACAATAAAAAAAATAAAAAAAAAAACCAATAATTTTCTAAAAAAAAAAACCAAAAAAAAAAACGAAAACCATTGTGTAACAAAAACTTACGATAAAACAAAACAGTCTAAAGGAATACGGTGTCGCCTCAAATAGATACACGTTCTGCCAAAAGTGCTTTAACGACATACAAGGAGATACTGTTACGCTGGGCGACGATCCTTTGCAATCACAAACGTAAGTTAAAAGCCACAAATAATTGATATTTCTATCTATATTGAAGTCTCTTTCTCGTCTTTAGGCAAATCAAAAAGGATCAGTTCAAAGAGATGAAGAACGATCACTTAGAACTGGAACCCTTTGTGGATTGCCAGGAATGTGGCCGAAAACAGCATCAAATCTGCGTACTCTGGTTGGATTCTATTTGGCCTGGCGGTTTTGTATGCGACAATTGTCTTAAGAAAAAGAACAGCAAGCGAAAGGAGAACAAATTCAATGCAAAACGTCTACCGACTACAAAACTAGGTGTTTATATTGAAACACGTGTTAATAACTTCCTAAAGAAAAAAGAAGCCGGCGCTGGAGAAGTCCATATACGTGTCGTATCCTCCTCGGACAAATGCGTCGAGGTCAAACCCGGCATGCGGAGACGTTTTGTAGAGGGTGGTGAAATGATGCAAGAATTTCCATATCGCGCCAAAGCTTTGTTTGCCTTTGAAGAGGTAGATGGCATTGATGTTTGTTTCTTTGGCATGCACGTGCAGGAGTATGGTTCAGAGTGTCCAGCACCCAATACGCGTAGAGTTTATATCGCCTACCTTGATTCAGTGCACTTTTTTCGTCCACGTCAATACCGTACAGCAGTATATCATGAGATCTTGCTTGGTTATATGGATTATGTCAAGCAGTTGGGCTATACAATGGCACATATTTGGGCTTGTCCACCGTCTGAAGGCGATGATTATATTTTCCACTGCCACCCAACCGATCAAAAAATACCCAAACCGAAACGGTTACAGGAGTGGTATAAAAAAATGTTGGATAAGGGCATGATTGAGCGAATTATACAAGACTACAAAGACATTCTCAAGCAGGCCATGGAGGATAAATTGGGGTCAGCTGCTGAGTTACCCTATTTTGAGGGTGATTTTTGGCCGAATGTTCTAGAGGAAAGTATTAAAGAGCTCGATCAAGAGGAAGAGGAGAAACGTAAACAAGCCGAGGCAGCAGAGGCAGCAGCAGCAGCTAATGTAAGTTTTAAAACTAGCGACCGCAGTATTTAGAAGACCGAGTCAAATACATCCAACTCTTTCTCTTTCCTTCTCAACTTTAGCTCTTTTCCATTGAGGATAACGAAGTAAGCGGTGATGGCAAAAAGAAGGGCCAGAAAAAGGCAAAGAAGTCTAATAAATCCAAGGCTGCTCAACGCAAAAATAGTAAAAAATCGAATGAGCATCAGTCTGGAAATGACTTATCCGCCAAAATCTATGCCACCATGGAGAAGCATAAGGAAGTTTTCTTTGTCATACGTTTGCACTCTGCACAATCGGCAGCGAGTTTAGCTGTAAGTATGAATTGTTGCCGTAACTCTTCAAAGGACCATTGAGTTATACTTCGTGTATTTGAATATTTCTAGCCCATACAAGATCCCGATCCTCTGTTGACTTGTGATCTTATGGATGGGCGCGATGCGTTCCTTACGCTGGCCCGCGACAAACACTACGAGTTCTCTTCGCTGCGTCGTGCACAATTCTCTACGCTTTCCATGCTATACGAGCTGCACAATCAGGGTCAGGATAAGTTTGTTTACACCTGCAATAATTGTAAGACTGCAGTGGAGACGCGCTATCACTGCACCGTTTGTGATGTAAGTATTGATCGATAGTTGTTTTTATATAGGTGTACTGTATAACATTTAGTAAACTAAATTTAATTATTTTACTCTCACTTTAAGGACTTCGATCTCTGCACAGTGTGCAAAGAGAAGGTTGGCCATCAGCACAAAATGGAAAAGCTGGGCTTCGATTTGGACGACGGCTCAGCACCAGCGGATCTCAAACAGGCCAATCCACAGGAGGCACGCAAACAATCCATCCAACGTTGCATACAATCACTAGTCCATGCTTGCCAGTGTCGCGATGCCAATTGCCGCCTGCCCTCTTGCCAGAAGATGAAACGGGTGGTACAGCATACCAAGAACTGCAAAAGAAAAACAAATGGCGGTTGTCCAATTTGCAAACAGCTTATCGCGCTGTGCTGCTACCATGCAAAGCATTGTCAGGAGCAAAAATGTCCAGTGCCATTCTGTCCAAATATCAAGCACAAGCTAAAACAACAGCAGCTGCAGCAAAAGTAAGTAATAAGTCATTAGACAAAATCTTGGTCCAACATTTTAAACTCAAAGTGTGTTTATTACTTCAAAATGTCCTAGTCGTGATGTACTAATTTTAATATCTTTCCGCACAGATTACAACAACAACAGCTGCTGCGCCGTCGCGTCGCTCTCATGTCTCGCACCGCGGCTCCAGCTGCTCTACCTGGTCCTACAGTCACCGGTCCCGTCGTTGGACCTGGCGGCGTAGGTGTACCTGTCGTTGGCATGTCAGGCGTTACAATTAGTCAGCAAATAATGCCTGGCCAGACAGCCATAATGCCACCTGGAAGTGGTGGCATGAGTCCATCCACCGTTACGGTCGCGTCACCCGCCTCTGGCTTGGGTGGTGGCATGACCTCACCGCACCAACCAGGGATTGGTATAAAGCCAGGCGGCGGCCACTCGCCCTCCCCAAACGTGCTGCAAGTAGTAAAACAAGTGCAGGAGGAAGCCGCACGTCAACAGGTTCCGCATGGCGGTGGCTTTGGCAAGGGTGTGCCCATGGCACCGCCTGTAATGCAACGACCCTTAAATGTGCCGAATCAGGGCAATATCGGTGGCATGGTAGGCAATGTAGGCGTTGGGGTTGGTGTCGGCGTTGGAGGCGTTAATCAAATAGGTGGCGGCGTGCCTGGAGGCAACGTTAGTGGTAACGTTATGAACAATAACCTGCTACCGATGGATCAATGGGGTGGCGGTAGTGGGTCACAGCAGCGCTATAATGTGCCGGCGCAACAGGCGCGCCAGCTCATGCAGCAGAGTCCCATGCAACAGCAACAAATGGGCATGGGCATGGGAGGTGTTGCCGGCCCAGGACCCAATCAATTGGGTGGCGTGCCTGGTAATATGCCTGGCGTTGGTATGGGCGCTGGTGTACCGCATGGCATGGGAATGGGTGGTCCCATGGGCGGTGGTACCGCTGGTGTGCGTCCGCCTGGTGCTCAAGGTGTTGGTGCTGGCAGTGCTGGCGCGGGGCCCAATATACCCACAGGACCGCCATTAAATACACAGCAGCTAGCACAGATAATGCAAAAGATAAAAAATAACCCAACCAACGAAAGCAATCAGCATATACTTACCATTCTAAAGCAGAATCCGCAAATAATGGCAGCCATAATCAAACAACGTCAGCAGAGTCAAATCAATGCGGCAGCCAGTGGTGGTGGCGGTCAAGCTGGAACAATGCAAGCCGGAAATGGTCCACAAACGCCGCAGCAGCAGCAACAACAACAACAGCAGCAACAACAACAGCAGGTAATGCAGCAGCAACAAATGCAGCATATGATGAATCAGCAGCAACATCAGCAGCAGCAACAGCAATCGGGACCACAGCAAATGGGGCAGGCCAATCAGCAGGTGAATCTTATGCCGCAACAGCAGCAGCAAGGACCACATCAGCGAATGCCTAATATGCAGAATGCTTCTGCAACTATGATGCTGCAGAATTTGCCACCCGGAGTGCCAACTCAGGGCAACATGGTAAGTCTATAAATCTGTAGACGTAGCGCATTAGCGCATTAATTATTTTCTTAAATTTTAAGTCGTATGAAGATTAAAAAATATTAAGATAAACCAGCTCAATCGAAAATATTCGTGGATTTGCATAAGTAAATACCACTTAAATTAAGATATTTACCTAACGCAACGCTTGGGGTGCTTTGTATCATCTTCACACAGTTATGCACACTGTTATTCTGCATATGTTGTGTGAAAATGATTGACATCCAATTTGAAAACAAACTGCAACAGAATTTCACTCACGGTTTACAACCGCCTATAAACTGCTTCAAAATTCCACTACATGTAGATATGAATACATGTAAGCTAGTGGATACTCGTGTTACCCTAATCGTTAAAGCTGCATCCACCTTTTTTCAATGGAACCACCATTTTGTTTACCAAAAGATGCGCATTATACCTATTCAGTGCAAGTTTGTCAAATTTCAACCGAAACAGATTTTCGCGGTTTTAACCCACACCATAAAAGCTATCCAATTGAAACCTGGCACATTTCTGCATACAATTATTCATATCGGATAAGAACTTTAAAAGATATAGCCAATAATGTGCCAATTTTAGGCCCCCTCCATGAACTACAACAGAATTTCACTTTTTATAGAAATGTTAAAGTTAACATTGATGTTAACCAAATGTGCTATGTTAGGCTTTAAAATCAAACAATGTTGACCCTTTTCCGCCCTATCCCCCCAACCCCCGTAGTACCGTTATAACGCCCATACCCTTCAACGCATCGATACAAAAATTTGCATCAAATTTGATTTTCATGAAAAAAATGGGTACAGGGTATTTCACTGTCGGGCAACGTCCCGACTGTCTGCATCAAATTTTTCAACTCTGTTTGTGAGTCTCGGTACTCAATGGCGAGCTGCCGCACTTGCTGCAAGCGAGTTACTCTGTCTTCCGATTGTGATTTTCAATAAAAGCTGCCTGGTCCGCACTTGCTGCATGCTGCAACTGCTGCTCTGTTCTCTTCTGATTGTGCGTCTCGATACTCAGCTGCGTTCTGCCGCACTTGCTGCAAGAGATCTACTCTGTGCCATGGTGGAATAAGTACAAGGTGCGCCAACTCTTCTTACGGTTGCCGCTGTCGTTGCCACGGTTTTTGTATACTTACATGTCTGTGTTTTGTGTTGTTACTTGGCTGCACTTAAATTAAACCACAATGCTGTTTTATTCTTGAAACAAGAACAAGAATTAATAATAAGTAATGCTAAAAAACGCGGATATATGTGCATTTATGTATAAAAATAAGACATAACTATATAGAATTGCATTCCATCTTCACTCACACGTGCTCTCAACACAAATGTCAAAAGCAAACTAACTGAGCGTGTGGCAACTAAAAAGAGGCAACTGCTCAGAGTTATCGCTCCTTATACTTATTCCAGTCTGTTCTGTGCCTTCTAATTGTGTGAGTCTCGAGCTCTCTCGAGCTGTCTGCTCCCGAACTTGCTGCAACCGCTGTCATGTCCTCTTCTAATTGTAAGTATTGATAATTAGCAGCGTGATGCCGCATTTGCTGCAAGCAAGCTGCTCTTGCTTCGATAGGTTGTGAGTCTAGATGCACAGCAACTTGCTCACCTATTCAAATTGCTGCTTTAACCAGTTGTTGCTTGTAGGAGCCTTTAGTAAAATGCTTACCTACTTTATACATAAGTATAAATTACGTTACTTGTGTAACGTAAGTGTATTGCTGATCATGTCCAGGATAATGGGACAAACTTATTCAATTATTGTATTGCCATCATTTGTTCCATTCTCTTGAAAATGCAAGATTTATGTAGGTATCTGACCCAAATGAAAAAATTTCCTCAACATGTTTGATGGTCAATTGTGATATTTCAGTAAGCAAAATAAGTGTGCTATAATTTAAATAACAAATTTTATTTCATTGAGTTATCTTTATTTAATTAAGTGTGCCATTCCAGCGTCGAGGAGCCTAAGTTTACGCATTCATTTGTCCCTGTAGTTGTTAAAATATCTTATTGCACCAAGAGCAAGTGATATACGCATAGATAGTATGAAGAAAGAACCCCACAACAACAAAAAAAATCAACCCGTCTGTGCATAGAAGTTGAAAAAATGTACAACAATAGTTACGATACAAAAATCACTGTACCCTTGTGTATTTTTGTGAATTTCACTTTTTACATTAGGGCCGGTACGCAGCAGTGTAAAACGGCGTGAAAGAAAACAAAACTTCATATACAAAAAATTCTCTCGAAATTCTTAGCGCCAAGAACTTCGCTAGTAGTACGCAGCTGCAATGTTGCCCATTTTTTAATGGTTGACGTGTAGATGGCGCTAGCAAAAAAAAATCATCTGTTCTTTTTGCGCGCAAAAACAAAACATTAATGTACTGCAACTTATTTTGCTAGCGAAACCCATGGCGCGTAGGCAAAATAGATGCACAAATTTTACGAAGGAGCAGAAAATTTTATTTCCGAAGATTATTTGGTCACAAACTCTGTCCATACAATTTGGTTTTCGCGCACGAAAAAAGTAGCACTTTTTCCTTTCACGCGGTTTTACACTGCTGTGTACCGGCCTTTAAGCTAAACAATGTTGGCCTCTTTCCGCACCATGCCCCCTGCCCGCATAGTACCGTTGCCGTTATTACGCCCATACCCTTCAACGCATCGATACAAATATTTGCACAGAAATTTGATTTTCATGGAAAATATAGGTACAGGGCATCGGGCACCGTCCCGACTGTCTGCATAAAATTTTTAGTTAAGAAGTTATAACTAGTCAAATTCGAAGTTCGAGTTCTACCCAAGTGACAAACAAAAAATGCGCTATTTTTCCTGTTCTCTCAACAATAGTAATTGTTATTTTTAAACTAAAGCAGATAGAAAGCTAAATCCTTTTTTTTTGCGTTAAGAATTAGATTATTATTACATACACACTGGGAGCGGTAGCTCCTAGGTGTGACGTAAAGCACTGCTTGGTAGTGCTGCAGCTCACAACTATATAATTACGCTAACCTTTGCACTTTTAGCTGGAGCGTCCGACCTGATCGAGCCATATACCGCTGTAAAGGTATTAATGCGTAGATTAAGCTTTTCATATACGGGTTTTTGATTTGACTATTGGTTTGGAAGATATACGGGTTTGAAAAATATGTTCCTTAGCTGTAGCGGGGTCCCGGGAAGACATAGAGCCCCAATAAATGCAGAAAATTGATATAATCTACAAGAATGAATACAAGTCCAAAAAGAGTAAAAGGATATGTTATTCAAAAGTTATAGCCGTTTAAAAATTTTGGCGAAATCTGAAATGCCAAAAAATGTTTGTCTGTTTGTCGTGATTTTTTTTATTATATCACTTTTATCACTTTCCCCCCTTTTAGATGCTATATGTAAAATAATGCAATTTTATAAAATAATTGTATAATTATAATTTCTTTTTTTTTCGCTTTACTAACTTTTTACATACAAATCTTCATAGAACGAAGTTTCCAAAAAGTTACGGGGTTAAATAATTTGTTTCATTAGTCAACGAGATATATTACATTAAACACAAAATTTCAATTTTCAGCGTTTATTTAATCATATTTTTTGTTTATACCATTGCTTTAAATTACACATTAGTCTCGAATCTTAATTGAATGACGTTTCTAAAAAGTTACGGGTACAATATAATACGTTAATTGATTGCAGAGATAGAATTTAATTTGAAAAGTGGAAAATAGTTATTTGTCAATTGGAGGGTTCACAAGAAAAAAATAAATTGTTTTGAGTTCTACTCGACCAGATCTACAACCTACACCATATTATTTTTCGGGAGTATTTTTACTATCGCACAGTGATTGATATTCTGATATATTTTAATTTTTCATTAAAAATATGGCTGCTTTTCGTCTTCTTGAAGAAGAGCGGCCTTTTTTTTATGAAAAATTAAAAAATAAATTTTAAAATTGTTTTAAATTTCTAGTTTTAATAAAAAAAAAAACAATATACACTGTACTTTTCTCGTCACACAAATTATATCAGTTATTTTGTGATTTGCTTACAAAGTACCTACGCCTCCGTCACATGTTTTTTACCTCAAAGAGGTTTTTTTTTAAACATTACTATACAAACTAAATAATTATTATCTCTTTATTTAATTTTTTTTGTGCTATGCCAAGCAGCAGGTTGCTAATCAGAATTGGTATAAAATGCGCTCCATGCAAATGAATCAATATCCGCCGCCTTATCCGCAAAGACAACGAGGCCCACCCATGGGTAGTGCCGGTCAACAGCAATTTCCCGGCGGTGCTGCTGGCAATTTTAATGCAGGCAGTGCCGGCGGTCCAGTGACTGCCGGAGGTGTAGGTGTAGCCGCCGGCGGCGTTGTGGGCGCTTCTGGACCGGGACCCGATCAATATGCCATGACGAATGCGACGTCTGCGTCAAATTTGTTGCAACAGGGCGCTGGCGTTAAGCCGGTGTCACAACAACAGCAGCAGCAACAAATGGGCGTAATGACGTCGGGCATGCAACAACAACAACAACAACAGCAGCAGCAGCAGCAGCAGCAGCAGCCACTACAGCAGCAACAACAAATGATGCAAGTAGTAGCCGGTGGGGGCGGTATCGGCGGCATGCAAAATGCCAATGCACAAAATGCGGCGACTGGGGGTGGCGGAGGCGGTGGTCCGGGGCCCAATGTTATGGGTCCGCCTACACCACACAGCTTGCAACAGCAATTAATGCAATCGGCTCGATCTTCACCGCCCATACGCTCGCCCCAGCCTACTGCCTCTCCGCGCTCGGCGCCTTCGCCGCGTGCAGCGCCCTCTGCCTCACCACGTGCTCAGCCATCGCCGCATCATGTAATGAGCCATTCACCAGCGCCCCAAGGACCACACGATGGCATGCATAATCATGGTTTGCATCATCAATCACCTCTGCCTGGAGTCTCTCAGGATGTGAGCGGTGTTGGAGTGGGCGGCAATGTCGGTGGTAATAGTGGGCCATTGCCTGATGCATCCGATCAGTTGACAAAGTTTGTAGAGCGGCTCTAGTGCACCGACGGTATTAACTAGCTGGCCGTGTACAACGAAAACTATCACAACAACAATAACAGTAGCATGAATAACTATTTGAACTATTCATACCACGGACAGACGCATCAGTCGCAGCATTATTTTTAAAAATAAAAATGTAATAGACTGTTGAATAGTAATCAGTTAACTATTTGCCAGGGAAATTTGTGTGTTAATCGTTATGTACTTGCTCTTATGTATAGCGTTACATTAGCTATCAACCAAGTTCTTTTGTTAAATATTCACATATTTATGTGTGTGTATATATACGACTTAAGCAAACTGACTCGCTTTTTGACCATATTAATATATGTGTATATATCAAGGCTGTAAAGTTTAACGATTTAAAACAAAATTATTGCATTATTGATTGTAAATTCAACTAGGTTATTGAGCGACTATAAAATACTTTTGTTTGGACACTTCAAATCGAAGCTACCGATAATTTCCAATTTTACTCATATGTATTGGTGAGGATATATGATATATGAGAACGCGAGCAGCAAGCTTGCTTTTCTATAACAATAATAGGTTAAAATTTTTATCTATTTTTAAATTTCACCTTTATAAAGGAAACAGTAACATCAAAATATCTGTCAAATTAAACCAATAAGAATAATCAACAAAGAAAAAATTAAAATTTACAGCCTTATATATATATATATATATATATATAAAATATATATGTACATTAACACACACGTTAACTTATATACAAAATAAATTGATTTAATTTAGAATTTGAACAAAGAAACCCAACAAATGCAACGATTTTCATTAACTTTTTATATCAATTAGTATACAAGCATAATGTGTGTGTGTGTGTGTGTGTGTGTTTGTGTGTGTGTGTCTGTAAATACATTCGTATAACCAATATGTAAAACTTCAAACGAAACTGGAAATTTTTAATATGTAGTGCAATTTTTGCTACAAAATGCAAGTTGAGTTTTGAACATAATCCCGGACTACACACACTTACAAATTAGACAATTCACAGACGCTTAGTAGAACTTATAAAACAATTGCTTAGTATGGCAAGTAAACAACATGTTGAATATGAATCGTTCAATAATCATTTTTTTTCTTTTTTTTTTCTCTTAATTAAAGTTATATTAAGCTATTTATGGTTCATAAGCCACTCATTTTTGCTTATCTATATGTTGAATGTATGTATGTATTGTATTTATTTACTCTTATGCAATTGAAATATGTTAAACGAAGAATTATTTTGTAAGATCAAAAATTAAAAATCCCAAAAACATTAATTAATTATTTTATATTAAATATGTACATATATATAGCATTTTTCTCCGCTAACCTCAGAATTGCGAAACAAAAACAATATCGAGCGACACTTTTTTGTACCCCAACTTTTCATTGTCATAGACTATATGAGAAAGTTTTGAGACTAATAAGACCAACCCACAATACAAAAACAACTGGCAATGCATATACTTTTCATACTGATTGTGTGCTGGAGCCATTGGCTTCCATTCCTTATAAATAACAACAGCTTTATAGAAAATTTTGAATAAGTAAAAGATATTTTAAAATAATTCAGATGTTGCTAAAGCAAATATAATTCAAACAATCATTGTATTAAATTTCTATAAATTTAATTGTACAAATTACCAACTACAACAAGCAATAGTTATATGTCTTGCATATCTTTAGGGCCAACAAGAACTTAGCTTACAATATTTGCATATACGTGTGTGCGTGTGTGTGTGTGTGTGTAATAATAATTATCTAAGCTTTAAAATTAGTATTGATTAATTGATTAGATTCGGGTTTAGCAATAAGCGTGTGTGTACTTTTTTTTTTTATTAATATTTTATTTTGTAATAGCTGAAAATAAATCATTGCTTATGCATATATTTATAATGCTATATTTGTGTAAGCCGAATAAGGAGATATTGCAGACAATATGCGCCTTTTACAAACAAAACAATATCCGAGTCTACATTGGCATGATGTCCGTTCGTTTATCCGTCAATTTCTGTTAGAACACCGTACGCAGATTTAAAGCCATGTTAATATGTTTGCATAGTTCAAGACCTTTACAACTAGTTATAAAATAATGAATGATAGAAACAATCGGTTTAAAAACTAGTTTTACTGAGAACAAATTTTGTATTCCGCCTTTGTCAAAAAACAAAACAAATATATATACTATATATTATATATATAAAATTTAATTAAAGGGTCAATTAATAACTGACGAAATCGGAGAAAGAGGGCGAACTCTCCTCTGGGGTATGCAACTTTCGACATCCTAAGTTTTCTGGTCATCTTTTTTTTATATTTTTTTTTATTTATTAACTGAAAACATCTCACAGAAACACGACACAAGTACATTAGTATGCACATATATGCAATATCCGACATTTTTTTTTTTCAATTACCCAGATAATGCGGATTTAATTTGGAATATCGCTAAATGATGGAATTGCGATTATGTATTTTCGCGTTTAGCACTCGATAGATGTGGTTTAATTAAATGAAGTTAAACTTTGAATAAACCAACGACATTTGCAAATAGCTTCTATGTTAAAAAACACAAACACACATACATTGTTATTGCTTCTATTAAATGTGTTTTACATTTAAAAAAAAAAAGCCCAAACTCACTTAAAATGCATATGCGCTTCCAAATTTCAGAAGTACTTGCTTCAAACAAAAAATATGTACGTAAAGCTACAATTTCTTATACATAACACTTTTATTTAGAAAAACAGCCATATAAATCAAAGCTATGGAGAATTGAAATCAAAATGCCTTTTTATGTTAATCAGGTAACACTGGACCAACGTTTATGACTATGCTTAAATTATATTTTCTTTTCGATAAGTCTACTTAATTTCTATTCTATCTTATAGAATATTATTATTTATTTAAATCAACTGAAACTCTAGACACACAACCAAATGATGTGTTCTGTTCTGTTGAACTTGTCAGCTCTCTGGTCTATGTTGTTCCTTGAACTACAAAAAAAAATCTGAAAAATAATAATCAATTAAAATCAGTCACAGTCGACGTGCACACACATATTTTCCATGTTCTATGTATTGTATGTATATTTTCTTGAAAAGAAAACAATGCTGGTTAAAATCTCATTAAGAAAAACACTGCACTATTTATGCATACATATAAGAAGATACACAAACGTACACACACTCATAATGCATCTAGAATTGAATCATTTTGGATCCATTCATTCATTTAGCATAGGTCTCATAAATATTTATTGATTTTTAATTTAACACACACACCATTAGAGTAAGTTTTTGATAGAACTAGGGTTAATATTAAGGTTGTATGTATGTACATACGGAAGATGACAGATTGGGAGAGATGTAGAAAAAGTTTTGATACGTATATCTTCCTACAACTAACTGTTTAGTGTTTGTGTTTATTTTATTATTTTTTTTTTTGGAATTTCAAAAAGATGCCGCCGCCCAAAATGTGCATGTAATAGGCTAATCGGGGAGAATACCGAGGAGAGATTGGATGAATGAGTTAAAGTATAAATTATGTATGTATTTGTAAGCTTTAGCTTATACAAAATATAGAAACAAAATATGGAAACTTGTAAACTGCGCATAAATGCCTTTAATTGCGATACAATTCGAAATGAAAAGTGTCTAGCAAAAAATCAACATATTATGTACATATATATACACCTATATATATATATATATATATACAGAAAATAAAACATTTTTACACCACATGCAAATACACACATATACCTTAAAACATTACATCTAAGTAATTGTAATTTAATAAGTTTAGCTTTAAGCAAAAAAGCCCATAAATAGTTTTAGTTAGTCTGTCTGTGTGAGTGTGTGTGTAAGTGAGTGAGTGAGAGTGCGTTTTTTAACTTAAAAATAAAAAATAAAAAATAAAAAACCGGTAACGATAACATAACTAGCCTTAAATAAGCAAAGACACAGCCGTAGCCGGTACTCAAAAAAAACAAAAAAAATTAGAGTAAAAAATGTGGGAAAAGCATGATCCAAGCCTAGTACAAAACTGGCGCTGCACTCACATAAATAAACACCAAATACAACACCTACACAACATTGAGTATAAGAAGTGATAAAGAGAGTTAAAGCCAAACCAAGTCATGTCCAGAGCCCAACAAAGTCGCCGCCGTTGTCGCTAGGTCAACTTGGAACCGGTACTCAACCAAATATTACTTTATATGGATTAAAAAAAAAATAAAAAATAAAAAATATATAAACCGCTCCGCTGCCTTTAAAGTTTGAAATGTGCAGCGCACGGCGCTTCTAGCGCTTGGAACATGAGTTTTTTGGGCAACAAATATTTGTTTTTTCCTTACAAATCAAAAACCATGAAAAAAGTTTCGCTACACATTGTGAATTCATTAATTAATTAATTTCATATTATTTTTTTACTGTTGATTTGTGTGTGTGAACCGTAAAGTTTAAAGATACAAGAGGAGTTGGTTGGTTGAAGTTCGAAAGCGAGAAAGAGAGCGATGAAGAGAGCATATTCCAAAACTATTTGTGATTACAATTATATATGAATATATTAAAATAAAGAAAATCAAACGCAATTGTTTGTCAGCATTAATTAATTAAATTATGTCATAAGCTTCAGAGTTAAGAGTTTAAACTTAGATTTACGAGGAAGAAAAAACATGGCTCAGCGGGCCACTGCTAGATTATAAGCATATACATACATACATATATTTATATATATATATATAATGATTATATACATATATATATATATATATTATATATATATACATATATATATATATATATATATTATACACTTAAACCAGGTTAAGCAAACAGAATGTGTAAATTACGAAGATGAAACACTTAATTCTAAAGAAAAGCGTTTCGCGAGTATGGTAATGAGTTTTTTCAATATTATGCAAACAAATGTTATTTCTTTTAAATTTAAAACAACAACATGAACATAAAACTGCAACAACAACAACAATATAGTTACATAAGTCAGATGTAAACCAAGCCTTAGTAAAACTAGCTCTAACAAACCAACAAACAAACAATTGATACTAATAATAATAATATTAATTATAATTGATAATGCTAATTAAAATGTAACAACAAAAACTAACCGTTAACTGTAAAAAATGTTTTTATACCAATTTTTTTTTCTTTTTTTTCTTAATATAAATTTATTATTATTTTGAATATTGAATAATTGTATTTTGTAATTTTAAATATGCAAATGAATTTACAAAAAAAAAAAAACAAAACTAAGAGAATTATTCCACAAAACAACCACAAACATACATTGTAATTAACTACATCTTTTGCTTGAAAATGTGAAATAAATTAATTTAATAAAAATCATAAAATTTAAAAACAAAAAAAAAAAAAACATTCAGGCCTGTTATGGTTTCCGAATCGGAATAAAACGAATTTCTGGTTCCCCCGTCTCACTTCGGCTGAGGCACACACCGGCCTGCATCTTGCCAATCTCATCAACTGATGCAACTAGGTCAGAGGTCAGACCAACCGCATCAGCATCATGAAAAAACAACAAAACAGAACAATTCACCAATAAATGAACCAAGCTTTATTTTGTTCGTTTATTGCTCAACTAAATTGTAAAATTGAAATGAAAAAAACTTAAAAATCAACATAATCATTAGATATAAATGCAATAGCTTCCATTTTAAATGTGTGTTTTACATGTGGCGTGCGCGGTCTAGTGATGGATCAAAAGAGAATCTTATCACATCTAAGTCGCAGCAGAAGTTGGTGCGGTCTAGATGCGCAAAAACATACACACAAACGCCACGTACTTTAGTACGGCCGCGTTGCTTAATTACTTACTTAACTGGCCATAACAACCCGTTACCCGGTTACGGCCTGATGTAAAGCTCTCCTCCAGGCGTCTCTGCTTTGCGCGAGCCTTTTCCAATTGGTAATACCAAAGGTAGCTAGCGTACTCTCTACCTGGTCTTTCCAACGGAGACATCGTCTGCCCTTTCGTCGCTTCCCTTCGACAACCGCTCTTTTCACAGGAGCTTCTTAATCCATACGCACAACATGGCCTAGCCAGCGGAGCCACTGGACCTTAATTCGCCTGACTATGTCAATGTCGTCGTAGAGCCCACAGAGTTCATCGTTCCATCGTATGCGGTAGTCGTTGCCAACGCGTATAAGGCCAAAAATCTTACGGAGTACTTTCCGCTCAAACACTCCTACGGCATTTTCATCAGACTGCGACATCACCCATGCTTCAGCGTCACAAAGCAAAACGGGAAGCATGAGCATCTTATAGTGTTAGTTTCGTCTGGCGGAGTGGTCTCTACTACTCATTTACCTACTGAGACCAAAGTAACATCTATTGGCAAGATTGATTCTGCGCTTGATCTCCATGCTGACATCATTCTTCATTGTGACGGTGGTGCCAAGGTAGACGAAATCCTTGACAACATCAAAAGTATAGTTCTCAACATCAATCTGAGAGTCCGACTTCTGTGAATTCTACTCGAAGAAGGCATATAATTCGTCTTGCTCTCATTTACCACCAGACCAACTCTGGCAGATTCTCTTTCAATAGCCGCAAATGCTCCGGTAACTGCTCGCTTTGTACGCCCGACGATAACGATATCATCTGCGTATCCAAGCAACTGGACACTCTTATAAAGTACAGTCCCGTTCCGATTCACTTCGGCCTTTCGCAACACATTCTCCATCAAAAGGTTGAAGAGGTCGCAGGAGAGGGCATCGCCTTGTCTGAAACCTCGTTTGGTATCAAATGGCTCGGAGAAACTCTTTCCTACCTTGACGGAGCTGCGCGTGTTGCTCAACGTCATTCTGCATAGTCGTGCCAACTTTGCAGGGATTCCAAACTCAGACTGTGCGGCATATACGCGATCCCTTAACGGGCTATCAAATGCTGCTTTATAATCAACAAAGAGATGGTGGGTGTCGATTTGTTTTTCGTGGGTCTTTTCCAGAATTTGCCGTAGTGTGCATATCTGGTCTATAGTGGACTTACCAGGCCTAACACCACACTGATAAGGTCCAATCAGTTCTTTCGCAAACGGTTTTAGTCTTTCACACAATACGCTTGATAGGACCTTATATGCAATAGAAAGTAGACTGATACCACGGTAGTTAGCGCACACCATGGGATCACCCTCTTGAGGAAAGGGCTGAGGACACCAAGGGTCCAATCATCGGGCATGCTCTCATCTATGCATATTCTGCAAAAGAGCCCGGCATGCATATAACCAACTCATTGCTTCCAGTCTTGAACAGCTCAGCAGGCAGGTCATCTGCACCAGATGCTTTGTTATTCTTGAGCCGCTTGATTGCGACCCTGACTTCGTCATAGCTAGGCGGCGGTATATCCACGCCGTCATTTATAATTGGGGACGTCGGGAAGTTAACTCCGGGGGTGGCATTATTATCATCATCGCCCGATAGCATGCCAGAGAAGTGTTCCCTCCACAATCTGAGTGCACCCTGTGCATCCACCACCAGATTTCCCTCTGCATCTCTACAGGAAGACGGTTCGGTACTAAATCCTTCAGCCAGACGCTTGACTTTTTGGAATTACCTAACGTCATTCCTGCTCCTGCACATCTCGATCTCCTCTGGCCCACGCTTTTCCTGCTCGCGTCTGAAAAGGCGTCTCTTCATCCTCCTCATTTCCCGATAGTGATCTCGCACAGATCGCGTAGCAGCCGACTGCAGGGTCCTTCGATGGGCGGCGTTCTTTACTGCTGTGGCTTCGCGCACTCCTGATCGTACCATTGGTTCCTCGGCAGTGCGCGTTGGAATCCAAGCACGTTCTCCGCAGCGGAACGTAAGGAGTGGGATATATGCTTCCAGAGTCCCGCGGCGCTATCAGATTTTGAGGGAGGTAGAGTGAGCTGCTTAGAGAGTTGAGCGGAAAAAGCCTCAGCAGTCTGCTGTGATTGCAGCTTTGTAATGTCCAGTTTTCGCTATGCACTAGATCGCACGTCCTTCGCTATGCTTAGCCGCATGCGAACCTTGGCTGCAACAAGGTAATGGTCAGAGTTGGTGTTGACCCCTCTGAACGTACGAACATCAAGCACGCTGCATGCGTGCCTTCCATCAATCACAAGATGATCAATCTGGTTGCGTGTATAGTGATCAGGAGACAGCCATGTAGCCTTATCGATATCTGGTACTACAGACTACCATGTTTCGAGCCGCTGCAAAGTCAATTAGCCTGAGACCATTGTTCGAGGTGATCTCGTGAAGGCTGAATTGTCCGACAGCAGGACCAAAGATGCGCTCTCTTCCAACCTTTCCATTAAAATCGCCTAGCACGATTTGAACATCATGGGCTGGGCAGCGGTCGTAGACAGACAGTCTATCATAGAACGCATCCTTGGTCGCATCGTCCTTGTCCTCCGTCGGCGCGGTTGCACAAATTAGGCTGATGTTAAAGAATTTAGCCTCGATGCGGATTGTTGCCAGCCTTTCGTTCACTGGTGTGAACCGGGAGACACGGTTGCGTAACCTCCGGCCAACAACAAATCCGCACCCAAATTCGTAGCGCTTCGCATGGCAGCTGTAGTAGATGTCACAGTCTGCTTCCACGCAGCAGCCCTGTCCTGTCCATCGCATCTCCTGGATGGCGGTAATGTCTGCTCTGCACATCCTGAGAGTATCCGCCAGTTGGGTAGAGGCACTATCCCAATTAAGGGTCCGGACATTCCAGGTGCATACCCTTCAATCGTAGTCTTTTGTTCGTTTGCATGGGTCGTCAACTTTGGGGGCGTTCCTATCCGAGGCAGATTTATTATCTTTCATTGGGGGAGGTTTATACGCGGCGGGTCCCAAACCCTACGCACAACCCATTTAGAACCCAGGGAGGGCTTCGCTGCACACATTAGCTCACTACTCTAACACCGGGTGGTGATTAGAGCAGCTATCCAGGGGGCACTACGAGGAGGTTGTGCGTAAACTTGGCCCTTTCCTGGCCATTTCCCGATGAATGGCGATCAGAAGCTTTCACCCTGTTCCGATCAGATCAACATAAAATCCGTTAATTCGCTTGATGCGGCCGGTGTGCCCTCAGCCAATGATAATATTTGCGGCAACAGCTGTGTTTATGTTTTCGCGCGCATTTGTTATTCGAATTTGATTGTGGAATTTCAAATTTAAACTGCTATCAAAGCCATACCCAATGCGTTGTTGAATGTTTTCGTCTTGCCTGTGGAATCCTTGCAAAGGGGACCAAAAACAAAAGGCGCATGGCACTTTTACAAGCTGCATTGCCATGTATTTAGGTGCTTACATACATTAAACCGACATTTGCTCCCATTTTGAGTTGCTTCTCTTGGCCCCAAAACATATATTATTTATTAAAATTGTAATTTGAATTAAAAACAAACAATTGTTTGACTTTGAATCAGCTGGCAGCAGATATGTTATCGCTACAACAGGGTATATTTATCGATATTTGTGCTGCCACTTTACCCACATTAAATATGAAAACAATTGTTTTATTGTTTATATTATGCTTATTTCATAGCAGTAATATATTTTTATAAATTAATAGCTGAACGCGCTCCGCTGCGCATTGATAAAGCAGTCAATAAATTCATTATATAAATTAATTGTTCCCGTTCCGCTTCTTTCTGAAGCTGAGGATATTGGTACCAATATCTTTATATCCTCTACCTCTATCTCTACCTTAATTCAAAAGAATTCTTTACCTAGTCAAAGTTAATGCTTGCTTACTATATAAGTATAAACACATTAGGTGTTTTATATGGAAAATCGTTTTTGTAGATATCTTTGGCGTCATCTATTGGACTTCATCCGAACTTCTCAAAAACCTTCTCCCTAATACTGTCTACAATGTGTGAAAATTTAGTTGAAATCGGTTCACGCGTTTTCGAGTTTAGCGAGCACATCACTTTTTGAGGCTTAATTTTTATATGTATAGATTTCCCTTATATACACTTATGCCGGCGGGTTTACACTGTATGACACTATGACAGTGTGACGTGTGCCTGTGTGCGCCAATGGCTGTCACACGTGGAAAGTGTTTACATTGGGGGCACACAAATTATGAGTCACACGACTGTGACAGAGCAAATAAATATGTTTAGGTGTAAACACCTTTTTACATTATGACAGTATGACTGTATGACGCTGTTGTAAACAATGAACAAGTTCGTGAACAAGAACTACGAAAAAACATTTAATGTACATGTCATTTATATGACACAACTGTTTGTTCACCAAAATGCGCCAGCTACTGTCACACGGAGCGTATGACACCAAACGATTACTTGTGTTCACACTGAGACTTGTGTTCACGTTCGTGTGACATTTAGTAACTGTGCCAACGGGTTGGCTGTTCACACTGAGGTATGTCCGTATGACAGCAAAGTGTGACGCTGTGTGCCCCAGTGAAAACCCGGCATAAGCCCGGCATTATATACAGAAAAGAATGGGAAACAACTCTCGAATGGATAACGTGGCTGTGTAGGAGCCGGAACAAAGTGAACGCGTTCTGCGAAGTTTTCGAGTGCCTGCAGTTCAGCAAGCAAGGCTGCATACGCAGCAATACGCGGAAACTCGCAAAAAAATACAAACATATATATGGGAAAGCAAAGGTAAGTAACTTTAATTTGTAATTGAGCTGCATATTTCAGAAGTCTATAAAAATTGTTCAAATATTGTTTTAATAGCACCCTGAAAACGAGCTCGGACTGAGTCATAAATATCGGAAAAGAATAAAAATATAAACACTTTGTTTATTTTATAAAATGATTTTGTTTATCAGAGTGGCCAGTAGCCCACTACCGTCGTTTTTCCTAGAGTAAAAAACGAGCTGCGTACTAGGCTATTATTTATAGAAATTTTCCGAAAGAAAGAGACAGAAATATATGAAAATTCATATATTGAGCATGCCATCCTTTTCTTTTTCATATAATTTTGAAATAATTTCACAGTCCGACTAACTTAGTGTTTGTTTACTGTTTTGCCGCTTGGAGCGCTAACATGTTTGTTTATTGATTTTGCCGCTTGTAGCGCTAATCCCTTATATATGTTTACTGATTTTGCCGCTTGGAGCGCTAACGCTTCTATTACCTTACATGTGTTTACTGATTTTGCCGCTTGGAGCGGTATATTATTTTATTAATATAATACACATTATTAAAGAAAGAGAGATAAATTCCAATAACGTTTTTGGTTCTAAAATGTTCTGTCGGTCACACACTTTTTCTTCTTCTTAACTGGCCATAACAGCCCGTGTTATCGGGTTACGGCCTGATGTAAATACATTCTTTCATTGGAATTGTGATTTTACGCGGTACGCCCCAAACACTACGCACAACCCTTTTAAGGACTGGGGTGGCTCTACTGGTCTCAAAAAGAACCCAGTGTCATTGTTAGTCGCCTCATACGACAAGCTTTGACCTGCTGTGGTGGTATTCTCTAACCCGCTCACCACACGGGGTTCACACACTTCACTTTGGATAATTATGATTTGGAAGGAACACACATGCTCATGTTTTACTCTCTCTTGTCAAAATCAACACCATACAAACACCAAAGACTGGCAATGTACCAGAATGTTGATCCGATAAAGCCTATTCATGAAGACCAAGATTACGTTCAAATAGTTCATGGCCGTTATCCCCATGGAAACAAAACTGGTTGTATTCTATATAGGGTGTGTTTGTATTATGATACAGTGCTTATCAAAACTATAGGATACTTTTGAAATTTGGCTTTAAACACCCGCTATATTAAAACTATTGATGCTATGACTTTGTTCTAAGTTGAGAAAGGAAATTGAAATTAACCCTTTAATTTGGTTAATTTGGGTGTAACCATTAAAGCACCGTTAGTTTAGTATCAAAACTATAGGACACAGATATTTTTGGCAATAACACTATTGATATCATTATATCCATATAGTTAATGGTTAAAAACTTTAAAATATTAGAAATGAAATTTTAATGACATTAAACACTGAAATTATCTTTTATGCAGGGAGTTTATTTACTTCTCTATTTAAATTTAGCTAGGGACACAACATTTTACCAAAAAGGTTCGCGAATTGTCTTGATATCTGCCCAAACATTCGCGGTTTACAGCTGCGCCATTGAATCTATCAACTTGAAACTTGACAGTGGCTTGCGTTGTGTCTATGTGCATCTACGTAATAAATCGAATTAATTGTAATTATTGAAATGCTTACTCGGGCCAATGATAAGACCTTTTACCTATGGAACTTATGGTCTGCCACGCCTTCTTCTGCCTGCTACATACATTGCACAAATCTATAATACACTATGTGTGTGTACAGGGTATAAAAATATTTCGTTGATAAATAAACTTATTAAGGTGTAACTTGCTAGTTACTTTTCATTCCAACTGATAAGAAAGCATTACTTTTCAATGGTTCGAATGGTTCGGAAACCAGAACACTAAAACCTTCTCATAACATTCCGACGTTCGGAATCGGAAACCAGAACAGGCTCGAATGTTTGTGCTATTAGAATTGGATAGGCAAAGTGAGGGTTTTATGCTTTCCAATATTTGTTTGATAACATTATTTAGTGCCGGACCTCCTATCCTCCTACTATCCACAGATATTTGATTTTCATGGAAAAAAATGGGTACAGTCAGTTGCTAAATAAATGTAATACGCATTCGTTTGTGTCTTTATTTTGACAGCACTACAACCGGGCTTTGGTTCCGGCGGAACAGTGTGAAAGCTTCTGATCGCCATTCCCTGGGGAATGGCCAGGGGGATACCTTTCTCTACCTTAACCAAGTTGACGCACAACCTCCACGTGGTGCCCCTGGATAGCTGCTCCAATCGCCACCCGGTGTTAGAGTAGTGAGCTAATGTGCGCAGCGAAGTCCTCCCTAGGCTCTAAATGGGTTGTGCGTAGGGTTTGGGACACGCCGCGTAAAAACCTCCCCCAATGAAAGATGCAAAAGTTGCCTCGGAAAGAAACACCTCCAAAATTGATGACCACCCAATCGTATAAAGGTCTATGACTTGAGGGTATGCATCTGTAATGTCCGACGGCTTACCCGGGCCTTTACCCATCTAAGAGATGCGATGGAAAGGGCAAGGCTGCTGCGTGGAAGCAGACTGCGCCATTTACTACAGCTGCCATACGGAGCTGCACGAATTTGGGTGCGGATTTGTTGTTGACCGCAGATTACGCAGCCGTGTCTCCCGGTTCACACCAATGAACGAAAGGCTGGCAAAGAGGAAGGTTGGAAAAGAATGCATCTTTGGTCCTACAATCGGACAATACAGCCTTCACGAGAGCCTTCGAGCAACGGTCTCAGGCTAATTGACTTTGCAGCGGCGCGAAACATGTAGTAGTACCAGATTTCAGCATCCCGATATCCACATGGCTGTCCCCTGATCAAACTACACGCAATCAGATGGTTCATGTTGTGATTGATGGAAGGCATGCATCCAGTGTGCTTTATGTTCGTACGTTCAAGGGGGTCAAAATCAACGCTGACCATTACCTTGTTGCAGCCAAGGTTCGGATGCGGCTAAGCATAGCGAAGAACGTACAATCTAGCGCACAGCAAAAGCTCGACATCACAAAGCCGCAATCACAGCTGACGCCCTTTCCGCTAAACTCTCTTAGCAGCTCACTCAACCATCCTTTGAACCTGATAGCGCCGAGAGACTTCTGAAAAATATATCCCTTACGTACCACCGCGGAGAACATCTTTAGTTTCCAACGCCCACTGCCGAGGAACCAATGGTACGACCGGGAGTATCGCGAAGCCACTGCAGTAAAGAACGCCGCATATAGAAGGACACTGCAGTCGGCTGCTGCGCGATCTGTGCCAGGTCACTACCGGGAAATGAGGAAGATAGAGAGGTGCCTTTTCAGACGCAAAATACGCTAGCAGGAAAAGCGTGAGCGAGAGGAGATCGAGATGTACAGGAGCAGGATCGACGTAAGGAAGTTTTTCCAAAAAGCCAAACGTCTGGCTGAAGGACTTAGGAGGGGACTTAGGGACATCTAGTAGTGGACGGATCCCCGTTGAGGGATCGTGTATGTGTCGCACTGTCTGAGTTTGGAATCCCTGCAAAGTTGGTACGACTATGCAGAATGACGTTGAGCAACACGAGCAGCTCTGTCAAGGTAGGAAAGGCGTCAGACAGGCCCTCTCCTGCAACCTCTTCAACTTTGTGATGAAGAATGTGTTGCGAAAGGCCGAAGTAAATAGGAGCGGGACCATGTTCTGTGTCCGCAGATGATATCGATAGCCTTTGCGGCTATTGAAAGAGAATTGAACGAGTGGGAAATAAGAGCAAGACAAAGTTTATTTTTTCTTTCAGTAGAGAGACACAGCGTTTGGATTCTCAGATTGTTGAAAACAATACTTTTGATGTTGTCAAGGACTTCGCCTACCTTGGCACCACCAACACGATGAAAAACGATGTTGGCATGAAAATCAAGCGGAGAGTCAATGTTGCCAATAGATGTTACTTTTGTCTCAGTAGGCAAATGAGCAGTAAAGACCACTCCCACCAGACGAAACTAACACTCTACAAGATGCTCATTCTACCCGCAAATTCCGCAAACTTTGGGGCTCAACGTGAGAGCTGTTATTTGCGATCAATGCTCAAAGGCAGCATTTGGAAAATGGGAAGTTAACTTAAACAATTCAAGTTTTAGTGTTAACGGAAACAGAATTTTTGCTCAGAAATAAAGTTTTGAAGCGAAATCTTATGATGCCTGACAGAAAAATGAAAAGTTAAGCATGCGACTCAACTTATTAGTCATAGTTTTGCTTCTGTAATCAGAACGGTGATCGATTCTGTAGGCTTTTCAGAATGTAGGGAAAGTGCAGAAGCTACGACTAAGTTTATTGAATTTGGTTGCCCAAATTTGAAAATCTGAGACTGGAAATTGAAAATTCATGAAAAGCAAACACGCACACAACGAAACAACTAGGCACACTGACAGTACCCGACAAGCGCGTTCGACCGAACACTTTGATGTGACAATAACTTCAGTTTTGCTTGTGTTGATCAATGTGATGTTCTTGAATGTATACTTGATATAAAATCAAATGCAACAAGTCTTGACGATATAGATCCAAAGTTCATAAAGATACTTTTACCAAAAATATTGCACTTATGTACATATTTAATACAGTCTTTACCTGCTCAACATTTCCTTTAAGGTAGAAAGTAGCTAAGGTTCTTCCGATATTAAAATCGAACTGAGACTACAGACCAAGTTCTATATTACACTACCTATCAAAATAATTGGAGCAAATCACGGCGAAACAAATAAATAGATTTATGACATCGAACAGACTTCTTAGTGAAAAACAATCAGTCTTTAGGAAAACCAGAAGCTGTACAACAGCCGTCATTAAAATAATAGGGGACATTCGCGAACAGTTAGACACCAACCACGTGTAACACAACTTGACTACAGTAAGGCTTTTGACACGGTAAACCACGACATCTTATGTTCAAAACTTAAAAATCTATATTATTTTTGGGACACTGCAATTTGTCTCTTGTCTTCGTATTTAAGTGATAGATATCAATCTCTTGTAACTTTGTCCAAGTCGTCGTCGTTCTCGTGTGTCAAACGTGGAGTTCCCCAAGGATCTTTTCTTGGGCCCTTGTTGTTCTCTATCTATATGAATGATCTTCCGAATATTTTGTCTTGTCAATTGTATGTTAGTCGTCCATTAAGTAGAATTAATGAATGTCTAACAATCTTGGCTTTTTTTTTACTAGGGCGCTGACTTGGAATGACCACATAAATAGAGCGGTGGGAAGAACATATGGACTACTGAGACAGCTATACGCAACACAGCAGTTTCTTCCACCAAAGCTACGAACATTAGTAGCCAAAACGTATATTATTCCCATCTTATTTTACGGGGTCGAAGCTTTTGCAACCAGCGATGCGAACAGCAGGCAAAAGCTAAAGGTCATATTTAACAACATAGCAAGATATAGTATATATTAGACCCAAGACGAACCGACCATGTCCCCGAATACATACATAAAATATTTGACATGAACTTAAAACTTAAACTGAAAACTTGAAAACTGCGGGCAGCGGGAATTCTAGCTTTTTTTTAAAGTATGTTAACTTTTTTTAGATTTATTTTATGTAAACATATAACAATGAATTAAGTGTAAAATCGTGAAATCAAGAAACAAAAATTTTACATCCATCGATAAGATTATAGTGCCTAGAATTCTGCAATGCCGCAGAAAAAAGATGTTGAGGTTGCCGACATCAACTACAGCAGCTAAAGCGCCCTAAGTGATTGAAAATTTCCATAGAATCTATCTTCAAAAAAAAAAGTGGTTTTATTTTTTAAGTTTTCATAAGTCGACCGATTTGGCTTTAATAAAAACAACTTTACATAAAGGTGGTTCTTAAGCGAAAAGGTTTAAAGATTGATTGAAACTGTGAGCATAAACTCCGAATTTTCTGTGAAAGAAGTGAATGTTAGCAAAAGATTAGAGTAAAACACGCAGTTCCATCAGGAAACGATCTATAAAAGAAATAATGGAACATTAGTCACCTTCAAAATATATTAGATTATATTTGTGGTGGATGAGATCACTCATCGAGTGAAAATGGCCCATTTCTATCTATAAGGCACATTGGCCTGGATGGATCTATTTTTGAAAATAATAATAAGATCCAATAAATCTTCGTTGGAGGACACAGAAGCAACATTTTTCTTACCTATAAAAAATGTTCTTTTATATTTTGTGGATAATTTGATTTCAGAACCGATTACCTGAATTATTCACAAAGTTATTATCATTATAGGGAGTTAACTCAAAACATAGTCTAATGAGATGGACATGCCCAAATCGCCTTGGTTGTTGACCGTTTTTGTAAAAGGAACGTATCTCCAAAGCTTTTTACATGCGTTAGCAAAAACATATAAAAATTTATAAGCCCTATTAGGGTTTGAAAAAGTCTCAAATGGTTACCTTTCTGAAATTTTTAGCTGTTTTTGGCTTTTTTTTTTTAAGTCAATTGAGCTTTTTTTGCTGGTGAAAAGTTGGCACCACTGTATTTATATGACAAATTAACACTTACACTTACTCAAGAAGAACCCACAATATTGGCTGCTTAAGGTCCAGACTTACTGTTTCTGAAAGGCAATCTCTAATATATATAGCATATATGTTATGCTGTTCGGCTTTGGAACCGATTACCTTACAACTTAATGGTTAATGGTTAGCAGCGCAACGCTATTTAACGCACTATTGAAATAATAATCTTTAAAATAACTATATAGCAATAATTGATTAATTATAATATTAATTCTGTAACTGTAGTGACTAGTGGATTAATATATAGGTTTAACTTGAAGGATAAGACTGAAACTCAAATAAATCAATAAATATAATAATTTCTGTTCATTTTTTAATAAATCACTTTGAAATTTGGTAATAGCAGCGTAACTGGCACTTCTTTGAACAAACAAAATATGAGTGAGGGCTTCTATTGAAAAAATGTGAAAGCAGTTTTAAGGATTGGACTCATACGAGTCTCTACATCAAATTTTGTAACTCTAGCTGACATGTATCCATATATACTTGTAGTGGTATTTTGGATCAGTTTATCGGCGAAGGGGGGGTGAAATCAGCATATTTTTGATTAAACTTTTGAAGTATTTATCCGATTTCGATAATTTTGATAACATAGATGCAGATCTCGTACTGTAAAAGCTGTATCATGTGAACCAACTTTCTAGATGCCCGTGTCAACAATAACAGTGTCAGACAGAAAGTCGGGGCAGTGCCCGACAGTGGAATGCCCTGTACCCTTTATCTTTATAAACTCTAAATACGGTAAAATGGGAACGGAAGTACCCACATTTATGTCTCTTTCGATAAGATTGATATGCCTGTAAACCATTTTCTATTAGGAAGTTCCAGTTGACATATTGTCCTATTGGGAAGTTGGTTATTATGGGGGCAAAAATTACTTTTATGCCCATAACTCCAGTATTCTTAGGCCAATGTCGTTGAATTTTTTAATATAGATAAAAACACTTTTATAAATATATGGGGTAATTTTCATATCAATATGTTGCGGGGTGCCACAGTAATTAAGGTAAATCGATTGTGCGGGCTTCTATTGAAAAAAGGTGAATACAGTTTTAATAATTTGGATCCAAATTTTGTAACTCTAGCTCACATGCATCCATATATACAGTGGAGTTTCGGAGCAGTTTATAGGCGAAAGGGGGTGAATCAGCATATTTTTGACTATAACGTTTGATGTATTTATGATGATGTCGAGTTTCGAGTTGATAGATTCAACCAGCGGCTGTAAACCGCGAAAATCTGTCACGGGGGAAGGGTGTAGGATATCGACTTGATTCGATAAACTTTCTCTTTTTCGGGGAAATGCGCATCTTTTGGTTGTTTTTTGCTTTAACTCTTGAGTTACTGAGAAACACGTTATAACACGGACGGACACAGAGACGGACATGACTATATCGACTCGGCTATTGCTCCTGATAATTTTTGTCCATGGAACATATGGTCTGCCACGCCTCCTGTTACATACATTGCACAAATCTATAATACCCTTTTACACTTTGTGTGGGTATAAAAAAGGGCAAAACAATTGTTTTTGGATATTTACTCAGTAACAATTTTTACAGAGGTTTCTATGTCCGTGTAAATAGCCAATAAGTGTTCGGTCCGTGCAGGCTATGGAAGAACATGACTGTTTTATGTGTATGTTATTACTCTCTGTCTAAAATGCATTAAGCAGTGACAAAACCACAATTCGAGCTAATAAATAATTTATATCTTCCGATCTAAAAAAGATACCGCTCTAAAAAAAACGATTTTAAGTAAAAAAGAAAAGCATCCAACAATAATTATTTTATATTTTTTAAAAGTGGTGGCACCTTTCAAAAACTACACAATGAAGTTTCACACATATTTGCTTCCATATAGTTGGTGAAAAAGGGGTCTTTATATAATTAATTTCTTAAATTTCTCTGAATTTTCGTAATGTTGGGATGTTTTGTCTCTCTTTGCCAAGAGAGATGTTCGACGTACAAAAAGCTTGATTAATCTAAATAGCACAGGATATCATTTCGCAAGGCAATTGATCTCTTCGGCTACAGGAGTAGATGCCAACGGCGTCCTCCATCCCCCATATTCATACCTCAAATGATTTCAATTTTCTCTAATTTCTCTATATTTCCTCTTTTGCAAATATTTTCTTCAAATTCTTGTGAGTTTGTTCGTGTAAATTTCGAACAGATGACTGTCATTTCACCAGCTTATGCTGTAGTATTTTTGGTCGTTCACGATAGTCACAAATCTATACTAATTTTATAAATTCGAAAGTAAGTCTGCCTGTCTGTTTGTTCCCTTTTCACGCCTAAGCCGCTAAACCAATTTTTTTGCATTTTGGTGCAGAGATTTAGATAGATGGGAACTTGGAATAAAAAATAGGCTCTTTTTTGTGGCAATATCTTAACCTCTTCCTCCGTGACAGACTTTCGCGGTTTACACCCACACCATACAAGCTACCGAATTGAAACTCTGCACAGCTTTACACACTTTTACTGTGCATGTGCGGTGTAAAAATTGTCAAAAAAATTTCCTATTTTGGTTGACAAAAAAGCGTTAAACTTCAAAAAATTACACAAAATCTCAAAGCCTTTATTTTTCCCAAAACTGTGCAGTCTGGCAACACCTACTAAAGATGAGAAGGAGGATAGGAAGATATTGATACCAATACCCGCAGGTGGACTTAGAGAGAGAGGGAAGGAGAACGGGAAGGTGAAACCGTGAATGCTTCCATATATTTTTGGCAAAACTAATTTTGCCGGGTTTGCTATAATCTATATATATATACAAATAAAAATCAATCCAAAATTCTGTATATTGCCAATGTTTGGATAAACGGTTCAGAATTTAGTTTTAATCGACAAAAAAGCGTAAAAATACAAAAAACGACATAAAATCAGACTACTTTTTTAAAATGTTCACTGAGTGAGGAAAAGCCTATTAATAGGAACAGGAAAGGTAACCGGAATGGGATCGGGAAGAGGATGAAGATGAAGAGGAAGAGAAATATGATGAAGATAAAGAGAAAGTGGAAAAGGAGCGGGAAGAGGAAGAAAAAGTGGAAAAGGAACAGGAACAGGAAGAAGAAGAAGAATAAGAAGGAAAAAAAGAGGAGGTAGAGAAAGTAGAAGAAGAGGAAGAGGAAAGGGGATGAATATAATAAGCCCTCTAATAATATATAAGCCGAGAATATATTAGCTCATAAGCCGCTTATCGTGAAAACCCTAATTATAGAAATGCAGTAAATTAGAACAAGGCTATTAATTTTAATGTCTAGATTTAATTTTTTTAGATCCTGAAATTAAGCTAGAAATCTTTTTACTTAATAACATAAAATGAAATTACAAACTTGCAAAGCTGGACAAGTGTTCAAAACCTTTTTGGCATATAACAAAAGTTATAAAAAATAAAAAGCAATTCATTCCAAGTTTTTGTCACAAAAACAGGCTATATGCCACTAGTAAAGAAAAAGCTAATATTATAACTGAGATCTTTGAAGAAAAGTTTCGACTCACTGTCTGATATCGGCACCATTGCTGCAGTATATTATTCCGTTAGGAATGAAAACAGATGTCCAAGAAATTTTAAGCTCTCTATAAATCAGGAAATCTTCGGGTCCTGATTGCATACCCAATACACGATTGGCACCTAAAGCACCTTTCTAAAAATGGGTTACATTTTTTAACTTTCATTTTAAATCATTGCTTTAACATTGGCTATTTTCCACAAGCACGAAAGAAAAATTACAGCTATTCCTAAGCCTGGTAAGCCACCAGACTCACCAGAAGGCTATCGACCTATTAGTCTCCTGTGCGGGTTTTCAAAAATATTAATAATAATAATAAACGAAGGTTAAACGAACACCTAAATCAGTATAACATTCTCCCAAAGACGCAGTATTGCTTTAGAGCACATTTAAGCTACATACATCCGCTTGCAAAGTTAAAAGATTACATAGAACAGGGTTGGTAGTATTAGATACCTTGGTCTCAACATTGACAATAGATTACACTTTAAGGAACACATAGATAAAAACATGAATAAAATAAATAGAACAATACGATTAGTAGACCCTTTAATAAATCGGAAGTCTAAGTTATCTAACCATAATAAAATGTTAATATTTAAGGCAATATTTGTATCCATAATTCTATGTGGGTATGACATATGGGGTGATTGGTTCACAGTACGAAACTACAAAAGACAAAACATAATACAAAATATTAAAAATGATACTAAAATTACCATTATATTTTTCCACTTTTCGGATTCATACATCTTCAAATACTAAATTAATTAATGATAAATTTAAGGAAATAAAAACTAAATTTACTTTAATAAGAAGCACATCTGACTGAAAGAGTGTGGATTGGTCCTTTTTAAGGTAGCCTGAGTTAGCCATATTAAGAACCAATCTTTTAGCTCTTCGTAAGGTTTTTCCTTACATTTATCAATATTAAAAAAAATGTATGTACACAGTCCCGACAGTGGAATACAGGCATGAACGCAGGGGGGTTCTTAAAAGTACCTACCATGCAGATGTGCTCAACTTTTAATTGATTTACGAAAATAGAAAAAACTATATCATTAGTAACATCAAAACAAACCACAAACAAACGAAACTCGAAAAATGGAAAAAACTCATGCCTATTATTCGAACAGTATTACTATGCGGCTGATAAGGATTTTCAATTCGTGGATATTGAGATGAAGGTGAATTATCATTGAAGATACAATCCTACCTTTTGCTGTAGAAAATTGCAATACTGCATTTGGCAACTGCTGGAGATAATGCTACATATCTAAGTTTTTTCATACAAAACAAAATAATCCTCAAGCTGCCTCAGAGTTAGTAACGAAAGAAATCGTTTACCGCATAAACGAGTCAAAATGTTTCTTATCAGTGGACTTGAACAGTTCTAAGTTGGTGTTAAATAATTTCATACAATCGGAAAGGAATCCCAAATCAGAGAGGGTTTTCTCTGCTTCGTTCCTGTAGAAGATGTGACCGGTAAAGGACTAGCTAACAGCCTACTTTGTACTTTGGAGAAGCTGAATCTGGGTTTACAGTGTATGAAGCGTTAGCGTATGTTTATAAAAATGAAACAATTACCTATCGTGCTCTACAATGATTCGAAGACGGGATTAAATTGACCTCAAGTGGTTGTGCACGAATTAAATGTATTTATTCATTGTCACTTTTATTACTGTAAGAGTTCTGCTACTATTAAAATAAAAAAATTCTTACGCTCTTAATGTTTACTCTGCCAATCATGGCTCAAATAAAGCTATTTGCAATACGTGTCATATTCCATATGTGCGTCAATAACTATAAAAAAGGCTATATTCTAGCAACTAGCCCTTATGGTAGACAAGTTGGTCTACTAAAATTCTTTAAGACGCGATGGGTGGAGGATTTAGATTCGCTTAGCCTTCTTTATGAAGGATTGGATTAGCTTCCACCAGAGGATTCGGACGAAAAGACATTACCTGTTGACGTACAGGTCATTCGCATGGTGCGAATGTGCGTTCGCGCATGGTGGAATACCTTGTACCACTTTTATGTATATTTTTATAAGATCGATTTACCTGTAAACCTTTTTCTTTTAGGAAGTTCCAATTGACTAGTTTTCCTATTGGGAAGTTGGTTATTATGGGGCAAAAATTAATTATATGCTCATAACTATTCTTGGGCCAATGTCATTGAATTTTGAAACATAGATCAAAAACACTTAAATATATGGGACAATTTTTAAATCAATAGGTTGCGGAGTGCGGCAGAAAATTAAGGTAAATCGATTGCGGGGGAAGGGGGCTTCTACTAAAAAAAAAGGTAAATACAGTTTTAAAGATTCGGATCACACGAGTCTTTAAACCAAATTTTGTAGCTCTAGCTGACATGTATCCATATCTACATGCAGTGGAATTTTGGTGCAGTTTATTGGCGAAGGGGGGTGAAATCAGTATACTTTACAGTACTTTTGACTATAACTTTTGATATATTTATCCTATTTCGATCATTTTTAAAACATAGATGCACAGAAACATGACGCAAACTTCTGTCGAGTTGATAGATTCAACGGCGAAAATCTGTCATCTTGAGAAGGGGGTAAGATATCGACTTGATTCGACAAACTCCCTCAGCCTTATGAAAATGCGCTTCTTTATACCCTGTACACAAAGTGTATTTCACCCCCCTTCGCCAATAAGCTGCTCCGAATTTATGATATGAATATATGAGAGCAAGAGCTACAAAATTTGGTGTGAAAACTCGTGTGAGCCTAATCATTAAAACTGTGTTCACATTTTTTCAATAGAAGCCCCCTTTTTCCGCAATCGATTTACCTTAATTACTGCCACACCCCTCAGTATATTGATTTGAAAATAGCCAGAGATATTTATAAATGTATTATCGATCTGTATTTCGAAATTGAAGAACATTGGCTTAAGAATACTGAAGCCATAATAGTAATTTCTACCTCAAAATAACTAACTTCCCAAAAAGAAAACTTCTCAATAAGAATTTCCCAATAGGAAATTGGTTACAGTCATTTCGAACTTGTGAAAAGAGACAGAAAAGTAGATTTATTCCCATTTTACCGTATGCTGGATTTAGTGTTTATGGTGGAAATAGGGTACATGGTATTCCACTGTCGGGCACCGTCCCGATTGTCTGCATCAAATTTTGTTGCTCTAACTCATAGCCTCAGAGAAAGCTGGACCAACACGAACAGACGGACATGTTTATAACGACTCGACTATTTCTCCTGATCATTTTTTTCCATGGAACATATGGTCTGCCACGCCTCCATTTGCCTGTTTCATACATTGTACAAATCTATATTACTCTTTTACACTTTGTGTACAGGGTATAATTATAAATAGAAAAATCGTCAGAGTCTCTTACTTTCGTCATAATTTTCTCAAGGGTATACAAGTGTCCGGCCTTACTTTCACCATAAAGATTATATTCGGTATGATTTAATTTAAAAGTAGGATTGGCGAAATCAGTAGAAGTCGTTTTTGGTGTTATCATTGGGATGACAACCTACAAAAGCTATAAAATGATAAAAGACCAGTTGTTTGTGGTGCAAAGTTCAGTTATAAAGTGCAGCCCCACCACTATCTTGGCATTGTTTATATAGATTACCTAATAAATACGCTGTTGTTTTTGGGTAAAAGAATTAGCCAACTCAGGATCGGATTTATTTTTTGCATTAGATTTCTTTTGACAATGGCGAATTACCAGTAGAAGTGTTTTGAAGTTTGATCACCTGCACGTTGAAAATTGACGTAAATGTTATGCAATTAATATGTTCTTTCATCGTTTTTTTTTTGTAGGGTTCGTATAGTTGGTCGCCTGAGCAGCTCTCCAAGTGAGCACCTCATAAAATCAGCAACCGTCAGCTTCTCTTGATTGAGCAGGTGAGAGCAGATAATGCTCTGCCAGCAACGAACCATTTTGCCCACCCCTTCTGTTAGCTTGATCCACCCTACTGTGAATACCCTAACTAATTTTTGTAACCAAGGTTATGAATGTTTTTTTTCCTGACACCTTCAACATATGACTACCCGCAATATTTTCAAATAATACTTGGAATCGAAAGATTATATGACCAAATTTGGTAAGAATGTTTATTTTGACAATTTATAATACTTTTCAAACGCTATAATGGATCCCAAGATATTGAATGTCAAATGTCACTGAAAGCGGATTCCGTTACTTAAGAATCATATAAATAAATAAAAAAAAGTATAAATAAATCACATAAGATACTCTGCAAATTTGGTCTATGACAACATATTCTCAATAAACCGTTCTTAAGATAAAAGAGAATGGCATTTCAGGTCAAATGTCTTTTTTATAATACAGTGTTTTAGGTCCTTAAAATCATTTTATATATCTTCTTCTTCATCCATACGCAAAACATCACTGGATTTTAACTCGCTTGACTATGTCAACTAGAGCTCATAGAGTACGTCGCTTCACCGGATGCGGTAGTCGTTGCCAACGCGTAAAGGGCCAAAGACCTTACGGAGTACTTTTCGCTCAAACACTCAAACGGGAAGCATGAGAGTCTTATAGAGTGGCAGTTTCGTCTGGCGGGAGTGGTCTCTACTACTCATTTGCCTACTGAGACCAAAGTAACATCTATTGGCAGGATTGATTCTGCGCTTGATCTCCATGCTGACATCATTCTTCATTGGGACGGTGGTGCCAAGGTAGACGAAAGTATAGTTCTCAACATCAATGTGAGAGTCCGACCGCTGTGTATTTCTACTTGAAGAAAACATATACTTTGTCTTGCTCGCATTAACAACCAAATCCATCCTGGCATATTCTCGTTCGTTAGTACTGCCGACGATATCGATATCATCTGCGTATGCAAGCAACTTCAAAGGGTATCGTTTCTAATAGAGTGGAAACCTTTACCATTACAGTTTGAACATTTTTAACTGGACGAATGTGCAAACTTGGTGTATACAAGTTCTCATTCGAACTTTTCGCCGATTTTTTGCGTCCTCTGCCGTGTCGCTCGTTCGTTCGCTCTGAGAGAGGAGCAGTTATACTTTTCCGCAAAAAACTATTACGATTGGCAAAAAAAAGGAAAATCTCAAATTTTTCTTTTTCGACGAATTAAGCAGATCTGACAACTTTTCCGGCGATCTGCCGATGTTTTTGTGTGCGTTGTCGTTGTCGATGTAGTGTGTTATTCAAATAACTTTAGTAATTTCGGCTTTAGCAAGATAAATGTTTATTCCCTGTACAGAAAGTGTAAAAGGGTATTATAGATTTGTGCAATGTATGTAACAGCTAGAAGGAGGCGTGGCACACCATAAGTTCCAAGGGCAAAAAGTCTTATTATTGACTCGGGTAGTGCTTGGTACATGTCCGTCTGTCCGTATGAGGGGATAGATCTCCGAGACCATAAGAGCTAGGGACCCAAAATTTTACCAACAGATGCGCGTAATCTAATGTAAGATGAAGTTTGTCGAATCAAGTCGATATCTTACCCCCTTCCCCCGTGACAGATTTTCGCGGTTTGCAACCGCTCCATTGAGTCTATCAACTCGAAACTCCTCAGAGATGTGCGTCGTGTTAATATGCACCAATGTTTCAAAAATGATCGAGATCGGAAAAATACATCAAAAGTTAAAGTCAAAAATATGCTAATTTCTCCCCCCTCGCCAATAAACTCTGCCAAAATTCAACTACATGTATGTAGATATGGATACATGTGAGCTACAATTTTTGATGGTTTTAAAACTGCATTAAAAAACCCAAATAGGGTACAGGGTATTCCACTGTCGGGCACCGTCCCGGATGTCTGCATCAAACTTTTTTCTATCGTGTTGGGCATGTCATCAAAGGGTTTCCTATTAAATTTGAGGACTCAAGTCGCCATAGTTGTGTCGCCAATGGATTTAGAGTAAAAAATTAAAAAAAATTTTTTTTTTTATTTCGTCAATGTTATTTCGTTTGTTTTAATAAACGTGCGGAAAAGCCTGAGTTGGTTACCAACTGTTTATTTTTCTTTGTATATACTTACTCTTTATGAAGTACGAGTAGTTTAAAGCAAAAATTTTATTGGCTTGAGCGGAACCCATATAGCTCTTGAATCTATAAATACGTTTCCGATAAGATTATAACTTTTACCATTGATTTATTATATACAAAAAGAGATAATAATATATAAAGCTCAGAGCTGAATATTGTAAACTTTTTGGGGAAAAGTAAAAAGTATTACAAACTTTTTCCCACGCTTTGTTAGTTCAATTATGACCTTAAAATAAGGCTAGATTTTCGAATATCTGATCTGATCCACCATGAAAGCCAAGACGATGTATAAGTTTATTATAATTCTTTCGCCATATCTGGCCTATAAACTAACGAGGGATTTCCGCATAATTTAATTAAAAGCTACAACTCATTCAATGTACAGCTATGTCTTACGCCAGGTATTTCCATGGTCCCCAAGTAAACTCCAGCGATAAACCGAAATGCAAGTCAATATAACTTGATTAACGCTCGGGCCCCTGCTTATCTCTAAACCACATCTTTTGGGGCGCTAGATAGATTTCGTAGAGCAAACTATATTGTTTAATATTGCTTATAGCAAAAGCATATAAAAGCAACCGTAGCAGTTGGTTGCCCACAATTAGTTCCGAAACACGCACCATAACGCGATACACTACGCACTTGTCAACAGTTTTCAAGGATCATGGCGCCGCGCAGTGAAATTCTGTGCATTTGTGCATTGGCGCTTTTGGCCACTCTTGCCATGGCCAGTGCACATAGCTCCTTGCCACATTCATCCTCGAATACGAATGTTTTGCTCACGGGTCACTCGACTCCCATACACAGCAGTCTGGCCTATCAGTTCTTTGCGCTGGCCGCGGAACGTGCAGCCTTGGCAAACACCACCGGACAAACCAACTTGAGCACACGGGCCCGGACCTTGACGACTGCCGATCGTCACGAGTATGACGATGACCATTGCAATCAGGATGTAACACGTATACGCGATGCCATCGATAATATGGAGGAATGGGCACTCGAATGTAAGCCTCAAAAGTATATTCTGTACACCATAACGGTAAATTGGACCGTTTTTGTAGTCCGGTTCATCATATAACATATCTATAAAAATTGGAATTTTGTTGCAGTTTATACGGGAGGTATGAAATTGGTATATTAACTATGCATTTTAAAGTTTTAGTCCGATCTTGATAATTTATACATAACTGTACCAAGTTTCAATCGGATAGCTTCTATGGTGTGGGTAAACCACAAAATTGAATCACTAGGGAAGGGAACTTAGAAAGTAAAAAAACATAGAACTTATTGTCTGCAACGCCACCGGTCCCTATTGCATACACATCTAAAATACCCCTGACACTATGTGCCAGGGTACAAAAATTATGAAGCACTAATGCTAAAGACATGGCTAATCTGTTTGAGTATGGGGTGTAAAAACCCGATTGGGTAATTCAGAGTGAATTTTATAAAGCACTGTGATGCATTGATTCGGAACTTGTAAAATTACCAATTTTAGGTTGCTCCTCAATTCTAGTCTCTCTATTATATAAATAAGTTTTTCGACAATCATTTATTTTTTCCCTTTACTACTATCAATACCTATACAACATAGAGATAGACGCAAATTTTTCCACGAACAGTTTCAGACTATTCGGGTCGTTACGCGGAAACTCTCGAGTGGCATTCGTAGTTTGCGCCAGCTGTCGTCATAGAGTTAATCTTGTATGTATATACATATATATATGTATATATATGTATCTCGTATATATGTGTGTGCTTGTTAATGGGATCGTTGGCATCACAGTCGGACTTGGGAGTAGGAAGAAAATGACTCATGACTGAAAGACTCATGACTTAGTCAGGTAGAAGTATTTATATATCCTAAGTTTTCCTTTCGAATACAATTTTTTACTATATATCTCCAATTTTTCTCCTTGAAAAATGAGCATTAGCGCAACGCCAAAGAATTCGACAACAAAAGTACACATTCGTTTCGTGCTGCATTCATACTTCCACAAGAACCATGAAAGGCAGTAGGTTTGTAGAAGGGACAGTATCATGTACAGCTAGTTTATAAGTTACGCGAGTAAGGAAAAAAGGAGTAGGGGCTTTTTATACCCTGTACACAAAGTGTAAAAGGGTATTATAGAAGGAGGCGTTTCAGACCATAAGTTCCATGTGCATAAATTATCAGGAGCAATACTTGAGTTGATATAGCCATGTCCGTCTGTTCGTCCGTCCATGTTGTACTCTGTTTCTTAGAGACTATGAGAGTTAGGGCAAAAAAAGTTACCAAAAGATGCATTTTCCGGGAGAAGATAAAGTTTGTCAAATCTTGTCGATACCTCACACCATTCCCCTCTCACAGATTTCGGCGGCTTACATCCACGCCATAAAAGCTATCCGCTACATGGCACAGTTATGCAAACTATTGTTGTGCATATGTGGTGTAAAAATGATCAAGATTATATATAAAATTTAAGAGAAATAGATGTGCAAATTTTAGGCCCCTCCTACAAACTGCAATAAAATTTCACTTATATCGCAACACTAAGGTTAATATTTATGTTAGAGATAGAATATATTCTATGGTTAGTACCACCAAATTTGGTACGTAGATTTATCAACCAAACAATGTTGACCTTTTAATATGCCCATACCCCACAACGCATCGATACAATAATTTGCAGAGAAATTTGATTTTCATGGGATTGTCTACTTAAAACTTTTAACTTTTCCGCAAAGAACTAATAAGGCAGTATTTATCAATATGGGTGTTGCCACCTTACCAATATTATATATGAAAACAATTGTTTTTCCCTGTTTTCACACATTCATAGGACTCTAAACTACTTGTTTCATAGCAGTAAAATATTTTTGTAAATTATTTCACTTATATATATATATATATATAACCACAAAACATTTTACTTTTCCGCAAAAAAGTATTGGTTTTGGCCAAAAAACTAAAATCTCTAATTTCATGTTTTTCAACGATTTAAGCACTCTGACAATTTTTCCGGCGATTTGGAGATGTTTTTTGTCCGTGCGTTGCCGTTTAGGATGTAGTGTGTTAGTCAAATAACTTCGGCATAACTTCAAAGAGTTTCCTGTTGAATTTGAGCACTCTAATCGCTATAGTTGGGTCGCCAGAAGAATAATAAGAGTAAATAATTGAACACATTTTTTGGTTTTTCATTTTTTGTTGTTTAAATCTGTCCTGGCTTATTTCGGTTGTTTTGATAAACGTGGAGAAAAGCCTGAGTTGGTTACCATTTATTAGCGATGTTTTTGTGTAGGGAGTGTCCTCAACTTCTTTCCTATTGAATTTGACCACTCTAGTCGCTATATTTGGGTCGTCAGAGGAATAATAAAAGTAAATAATTTTAGAATTTTTTTGTTGTTTAAATTTGTCTTAGCTAATTTCAGTTGTTTTTGGTACGTAGATTTAAAGGCGCGGAAAAGCCTGAGTTGGCTATTTATTTCGCAATTACATTTTTGCAGTCCGGCAACATCTAACTTTTCGAACATAACTTATGTATAGCTAGAAGCTGCCCATTCGTTATTTCCCGAACGCAATTGTTTTTCTTAACCAACGGCAAATGATTATAAAAATAGTTTTATGAATGAATTTTAATACATCGATTGCCAATGAATGCTGCTTTGTATTTGCAAAACATTAAAGATTTATATAAAAAATATATTTTGCCGATAAACAATCTTCTTATTAAGGTGTAATTTGCAATTTACTTTTCATTTCGACTGCTAAAATACTTTACTTTCCATAACGAATGGTTCGGAAACCAGAACACCAAGAGCATTGCATTCCATTCCGACCTTCGGAATCGGAAACCAGAACAGGCCTGATTATTACTTGTGGCTTGTGCACACGCTCGTTGGTACGATTGTGCAATGGGGTAGCAGTGGGAGGCAGATAAAATGCTTTTATGTTATTTCGGAGGCAAGATGTTTTGACTCCCTATTTGCCAAAGTGATGTTATGCATGTGTGTGTGTCTTACTAGATGTGTTCTTGTGCATAGGATCCTCCTGAAATTGTCGTAGAGGGTGGGGTTGGAAGCAAGTAAAGTTTCGATGGCAAGACAGGCTATTGTACATTTGGTGTAATTGTTAGCGAGGCAAGCAGCCACATAAAGAAACTCGGCAACAAGCCCTTGTGTAATTTTCAGCTTAAAAAAAAATTGTAGCCAATAATGTCATGCATGAGGATTCTAGGCATGCATGTAAGCACCTAAATGCATGGCAAGCTGCCGGTCGAAGCAAAGAGGGCAGTGGGCACAGATTTGTTTTTTGCTGGGAAGAAAAAAACATTCAACAACGCATCTTCTTCTTGACTAGGCACAACCAAAAAACATTGGCTATTGCTTTGATAGCAATTTAAATTTGAAATTCCGAACAAAAATTCAAATAAAAACTGCGCTCACAGCTGTTGCTGCAATTGTTACCATATCAACAATAAAACGAAGCCGTTATGTTTCGAAGTGACGCGGAAATAAGAACACCACAACCCAGAATGACTTCGAACATTCGCTTTGTTCCAATTCGGAAACCAGAACAGGCCTGAATAAATTTTTTATTTTTTATTAAATAACAGTTACGTTTGTTTACTACTTCACTTGTTTTTTGTGACTTGAACAACGCACTTGATTTTGAATAGTTTGAACTTCTAAACTAATAAAGTTTTTTTTAATACATTTTTTTTTCAAAATTAATTAATTTTTTTTTAAGCAGCATATGTGGTCACTGTCACTTGTATAGTTCTTATTTGATAAAAATTTAAAATGTTATTTAAACACATTTTTCGGTTATTTATTAAACAAAATGTATTTCTCTACAGTATCTTTATTAGTTTCAAGCAAGGTAGATTTATAGGTACATTGGTTTCAAGTGACGAGGAGTGTACATTTATTTCTAAGAAATCCCTAAAGATTGTTCATTAGCTCTAGGCTATTTTATATTATTTCTGCATTTCTGATTTTGGTCAGCGACGGCAAATATCAAAACTGAAAACGCCTTCCATGACATCCCAACCATCTTTTGCACAAGCATATTAACATACGCTCTCACATATGTAGTTATCCCAGCCAATGTATAAATATGCACTTATAAGTACTAGTATTCGACGCTCTCATAGGATCTCATTATGAATAGGAGAGAAGAAAACACAAAATAACAAAGTGTACAATGTAGTTTGTTGTTGTTTTTTTATTTTACGTACACAGTACATTTTTTACTTCAAACTAATTTTTACCTGACCAAAACTCAACGTATCTAGGTGACATATATTCAGCAAATCGGTATCATTTTATCTTTCGAATGGTATAGGTTTCACCTAAAAAAGTTGTGTTATAGAGAAGCAATCGGTACCACACTGAATTTTTGCATTGATTCCCCTTACCCCCTTTCACATATATACCAACGATAGTGTGCATAAGCCACAAACATAACAATAACAAGTAAAACTGATTTGCCTACGAATAACACCTTAACGAGAGAAATAACAACACAAGCAGCAGCGCTGCTGTCCTCAGAGAGGTCGCTTTTCAATTCGCTTATGAATCAGCCCGACCTGAAGGAGAGCGCAACACAAGCAGCCTCACACGTATCCTGTCTTTAAGATGGCCGCATCTCAGCAAAAATTTGGAATTTTTTAAAGTTCCAGGATTCCACTCTATTAAATTTCATGCTCTTTGGGCATTGTGCTTCATTAGACGGTTTTAACAGACCACCACATACTTCGCATAATCTCATCTTTGTCAATTTGCTGAAATGCTTTGTGTGCTCAAAACTGTTGCTCAGTTTTCTGCCTGTGAATGAAAATGAACCAAATGTAAAATTTACTTTCTTCCCACATCCGCCTCCGTAAACACACTTTGTATGAGGAAATATGTATTGTTTATTTGTAATCAAAAATCTTATATTCAAGCAACTAAATTTCTTTTGCATTATTTAATTTTCAATAGTTTCGAAATATGTTTTCCATTCTAATAATCCAGAAATGATCTCAAATGGTTGAAAACGAAAAAGTTACAACGGTTTTTATTTGAATTTTATGATAATTGAATGTTATAGCTGACCATTGTTAGTTATAAATTGCGTTTCGTGGAATCGATTGGACATGTAACTCACCTAATATTTGGGACCAAATCGCCATCGAACAGACAGACACTGCAAATCTTTTTTTACCTATTTATATTTTATTTTGAATACGTAGATCAGTAGTGTGTGGTCATTGGTCATTCATGTTTATCGAATCACAATTCTCACCAGTTATGAAGGCACATCTAAATTTTTGAGCGCTTCTAAAGTCGCTGATGGTACTGAAGAAAATGTGCCAAAAGTCGTTCGTTTAAAACACTGGCGCATGCATTTTGTTGCAGAACAAAATCGATCGAAGTTAATCAAGTTCGCACGTCGTCATCACGTCTCTTAAGTTAAAGATTCCGGGCCTAGTGGGCCTGAAGTACCTATTTTGAATCAGTGATGCTGCCTGCGAAGCTATTAAGAATTCCGACATTCAAAAACGCATCTTCTTCTTGCCTAGGCATAACCAAAAAACAATTTAAATTTCAAATTCAAATAACAATTTCACGCGCAAACATAAGCACAGCTGTTTCTGCAATTGCTATCAAATCAACATGAGAACGAAGCCTTTATGATTCGAAGTCACATGGAAACCAGAACACCACGACACGGAATGACTGAATTTTCGTTTCATTCCGAGTCGGAAACCAGAGAACGCAAAATGCTTTGCAGGTTTTACTTTACATCTCTAGCACTATCATCTTGAAGTAGAATCTTCCCGTCCCTATTTTGGCTGTTGTACAGTGTTTTATATACATATGTGTAAATTTTTTTAATCAAAACGCTTATTTCCATTATATTTATTGAAACAAATGTACACGTAAACTAACGCCTATTATGCAGTATCATGCAGTCCAATTAGTCAATAGAATTTACCTATTCCTGTTCTGGATTCCGAATCGGAACAAAACGAATGTTCGAAGTCATTCCGGGTCGTGGAATGTTGATATGATGTGTTTATGTTTGCGCACGCAGTTATTATTTGAATTTTTGTTTGGAATTTCAAATTTAAATTGCTATCAAAGCTATAGCCAATGTTTTTTGGTTGTGCCTAGGCAAGAAGAAGATAAAGGCTAAATGTTTTCTTCCTGCCAGTGGGAATCCTTTCAAAGATGACCAAAAACAAAAAGCGTATCTGTGCGGCCGGCCCTTTTAGCTTTGGTCCTTTTGCAAGCCAATTGCACATTAAACCGACATTTGCTTCTATTTTTAGTTGCTTCTCTTGGCCCTAAAACATATATTATTTATTAAAATTGTAATTTAAATTACAAACAAACAATTGTTTGACTTTGAATCAGCTGATAGCAGATATTTTTTCGTCGCAACATGCAGTATCTATCGGTATATAATAATCGGTGAAAATAAATGATTTTCACTTTTTTCACACATTCATGGGGCACCAAACTACTTATTTCATACCAGTAATATTTTTTACTAAATCTTTTCACTTATATACATATATGGTCTTTAGCCACAAAACATTTTAGCAATTGAATTTTCGCAGGCCGGCAACATTTAACTTTTCGAAGATAACTTATATATACTTGTGTATACTTACAAACAACAGATTCGTTTTATTCCGAACGGAATCGTTTTGCTTCTTCAAAAAAAATTGGGCTATGGATGAAAATAAATACATTCTTTGCCAACGAATACTACATTACCTTTGTAATACATTAAAGATTAATATAAGAAATATTTCGCTAATAAACAAAATTCTTATTAATGTGTAATTTGCCATTCACTTTTAATTCCTACTGCTAAAAAGCTTTAGTTTTTTTTAGTTTTCATAGCGAATTAGTCGGAAACCAGAACACCAAAGCCATTCCATTCTGATGTTCGGAATCGGAAACCAGAACAGGCCTGATTATGTGTGTATATATATATTGTTGTACGTATGTTCTGCTATCATAAATCAATCAGACGCTGATATCAATCGGGCTAAAAATGAATTGAGAGCTCAACGGGTTCCAGGTTGATTGAGTGTTTTGGTTTAATTGACAGCTTACGCAATGATAATGGACATTGCAACTTGTGGATGTCCAATCCAAAACATGTATATGTTCTTATATATGTATGTACAAGCACAATTAAGGTAATAAAATGAAAATTAATACTTTTCAGTTCCCGATACATGGGGTCGTTTACCCATGGGCTTTTTCTGGGGCCACTCTATAAGCATGGGTCAGTATGAGGAATGTGTGGCAGCTGCGAATACCTATGGTGACGAAATCCGTGGTCAATATTGCCTGACGCGTCTGAATATTACGCAGTTCTATAGTAACGTCAAGAAGCGTCATCATGAGTTCGATCGTATTAGCTATCAGCAAAGTGATCCCGAGATCTTTGAGCTGGGAATTTGTGTGCCAAGCTCTTGCAGTCCTGAGCTTACCGATGAGTTGCTTAAAGGTCTACTATATAAGCTTTATGGCAACGATGTGATTGATCTCAAATTACAGATGGTACAAGAAAAGTGGTGCAAGTATGATGCACCCATTGAGCTGCGCGGCGTGGACATCTTTGCTATGTAAGTTTTAACATATTCATATAATTTATTCAAAGCTCTCCAATTTATCTTATACTTTTTTATTTCACAGCATCTTTTTCTCGCTTATCATATTCTTTATGATAGCCAGTAGTATATACGACTATGTGCAGACGCGCAAGGGAGGTAAGTTATATGTAGTTTATCATAAAACCTCATCGAAGTAAGAAACGTGACGAAAGCGTAGATACTTCTTATCCCAATCACTAAATATTCGATCAAATTTGTGTGACTAGAAAAGTTCAGTGTATAATGCACTGTTTTTCATTGATAATAGAATTTTAAAGAATTCAATTTTTTTTTATCAAAATTAAAAAAAAATTAATTTTGATACAGATAGTCGGGACGGTGCCCGACAGTGGAATACCCTGTACACTTTTGTGAATGAAATTTGCATATTTTTGACTATAACTTTTGATGTATATATGCGATTTCGATAATATTTGAAACATAGATGCACATAAACACGACGCACATCTCTGAAGAGTTGCGAGTTGATAGATTCAACGGAGCGGTTGTAATCCGCGAAAATCTGCTGGGGGCAAACGGGGGCATATATCAACTCAATTCGAGAAACTTTATCTTACATTACGCGCATCTCTTGGTAAAATTCTGTGTCTCTAGCTTCTATGGTCTCGGAGATATATCGCCTCATACGGACAATCGGAGGGACATGGTCCAAACGCTACCCGAGTCAATGATAAGACTTTTTTCCCAAATACCAAAATTATGAAAAAAAAGTTGTAAAGTCAAAGTTGTTGTTTCTCATTTGAAAGTCTAATTTGACTCGACTATTTTCTGATGTTAAATCTGGTTAATTTCTATTCGCAACTTATGTTTGAGCCCAATCGATATATTTTAATCGACAATATATCATTGTAAAGAAAAAAATTTATAATTATACCCTTTACACAAAGTGTAAAAGGGTATTATAGATTTGTGCAATGTATGTAACAGGCAGAAGGAGGCGTGGCAGACCATGAAATTTAGAGGAAAGAGAAAATATTTTACCATAAGATGCGCATTTTCCCAAAAAAGAGCAAGTTTATCGATTCATGTCGATATCTCAACTCCTTCCCCCGTCAGAAATTTCGCGGTTAACACCCACACCATAAAAGCTATCCGATTGAAACTTGGCACAGTCCTGCACACTGTTGTTGTGCATATGTTATCAAAATCGGATAGAAACTGTAGAAGATATAAGTAAAAAATAAAAACTTTTTTTTATACTATAATGGAAATTACGGATTTTTTTCTAAGAGGAAATTCAAAGTTGCAAAATTCAAAAAGTGAGAAACACCTTTTTTCAAATTGAGCGGTAAAACGTTTTCGATTTAAAATTTTTTGTACAATATTTTATCCACCCGCAAACTGATCTGCATCATTAGTTTTTAAAAATTGATAGGGTACTCTTTGGTACCTTATCCAGCGATACCCTTTGGTTTGTTGTTGGCGGAGTTAGTAAGATTTTACTCCATTAACCAAAGAAGTGATATATCCGGACATCCGGAAGGAATCGATAAAGATAATTTAATAGCTAATAAAGAGTTAAGTATTGTATTTTGAAATTTTTTGAAAATTGGAGTTTTATTGTAGTATTTTGAATTTACGCCTGTAAGTGAATTTTGGGGTAATACACTAAATTTGTCCAATTTTTTTTGTTTGACAAAAAAATTTCAAATTTCTTAAGTTGAAAAATTATAAAACCTAATCTATAGTTTTTGTACTAAAACATATCAGATATCAGGTTTTGCATATTCAATTGTCTGGGATACGATGATAAGGTTGGTGTAGCCGGAGATATAGTCAAATATGTTCAGCTATTTTTTTAAAAAATCATTCAAGAATTCAAATAATAACAAATTTTAAACTGACGGGATCATGGTAGATCAATATAGACCGACTACTCTTCTTCTAGACACCACATTTTTTTAATTGAGGCAGCATGAGAGAGATATTCTGCTGCTTTTTGTCCACGCTTACTTGCAAATTTGGTGGCTCTAGCTTAAATATTAATATTTCTAGAAAAAGTGAAATTTTGTTGCAGTTTATAGGAGGAGGGGCACACTATCATCTATTTCTTCGAAAGTTCGTATCCACATTTGATCAATTTTACTATTGTTTAATTTAAATTTGACCAGAAATTTGATTTCCATAGGATAAATGGGTACCAGAGTATCCCACTGTCGATCTGCACCATATTTTTTTTTTAATTGAGTAGTGGATTTAAAAAATAGTAAGCCATCAAGACTTTTCCAAGCATTTGCCCTTTTAAAAGTCTCTATAATCTTTCTAATCGAAGCTTTTGAATATCTGTCATTTCAGCACCTAAGGCACCGTTGCTAATTGCGTTCTCAGTGCTAAGCAATGCACCCAAGATATTTACAGTAAAGAAGGTCAATAATCCAAATGTTATACATTGCCTGAACGGTCTGCGTTGCTTCAGCATGATGTGGGTGGTTTTCGGCCATGGTTATATGACTTTTTATGACTTGCCACACATTAATAAAAACCGTTTCTACACGTGGGTACAAACGCCTTACTCCATGCTGGTGCAAAATGGTTCTCTCTGTGTGGACACCTTCTTCTTCATGTCGGGTCTGTTGATGTGCTGGGGCGCCTTCCGTGAGCTGGAGCGCACTAAGGGTCGGCTAAATATTAAGATGATGTATTTTCATCGGTATATACGCCTGACACCGGTGGTGGCTGTGGTAGTGCTCTACATAATGTCGCTATATCGCTACTCTGGCGAGGGTCCCATGTGGTTCAAGTTGGGCACACAGGATCAACGTTGTTCGGAGACATGGTGGGCCACTCTGCTGTATGTGCAAAACTACGCCTTTCCCTTAAGCATCGTAAGTTGACTACAAACAATTTTTAAGATATTTATTAGGAAAATCTTTATTGCAGTGTATATCGCAATCCTGGTATCTGGCTGTTGACACGCAATTATATTTCCTATCGCCGTTGTTCCTCATACCGCTGTGGAAGTGGGGCAAGAAAGCGCTCATACCTATTGTAATCTTTGGCCTGCTTTGCCTGGGCTGCACGTTTGCTACTTTCATACATCGTGACTTTACCTTGTTCCGCGTGCAAGACAATAATGTCGATCAACGACAGCGCTTGACATATTATCCAACTCACACACGAATTCCTACTTGGTTAATTGGTGTAATATTCGGTTATTTCTTGTTTACACGCAATCGCGGTCGTCAAATTCCTTTGGCCAAGCACTGGGTGATTACTGGATGGGTCTTGGCATTTGGCACAATGCTGACAGACTTGTGGGGACCGTATTGGCGCATCTTGCCGGATACTCCTGACTCGCCGCTTATTGAAGGCGCGTTCTTTGAACCGCTCAGCCGTACCTCATGGGCTCTGTCCATTGGCTGGATTGTCTGGGCTTGCTATAACGGGCACGGCGGCTTGATTAATGACTTCCTATCTTGGGGCTTCTTTACCGGTTTCAGTCGCCTGACCTACTGCATGTACGTGATTCATAGAATTGTGCAGTTGGTAAACGCGGCTCGTCTCCAAACGGACACACACTTCTCTGACTATGATGCGATTCTGCGCTGGTGGCACGACTTTGGCATAACATTGACTGCTTCTATATTTGCTACGCTGGCCTTTGAGGCACCTATTCTGGGCATTGAAAAAGCCATTTTTGGACGCGGCTCAGCAAAACCAGCCGTTAAAAAGCCAGAGCCTACTGAGGTTTCCAAGGTGGTGCCTTCTTTGGTGGAAGCTGTCAGCAATGTTGCGCCCACAACAACGTCTGTTGCAGAGCCACCAGAGATTGTGTCAGCTGCAGCCAGTAGTGTTGAGGATCCATCGAAGGCTTAATTTAAGAACAATAAAAAGATATTGTATACTTATAATTTTTTTTTTTTTTTTGACGACCGAACCTTTATTTTATGTTTAATGGATTTTTAAACGATTTTATGTATGAGTTATTTATTAAAGTATTACAAACCTGAACTTTGTGGTTAAGTACTTTATGCAACGAATAAGTTGAATGGTGGTGGCTGCAATATTAAAACTTACAAAAAATATGTATGTATAGTATGTATAATTCATTATTCAATTTTTTAGGTATTAAACCCTACGTGCCAAAAAGTACGTCACTAAAAGTTAAATAAAATATTTAAGGTATTAGAAGCAGTTGTTTGGCGTTAAGCTAAGAGCACACCGGCCGCATCAAGAGAATTAACGGATTTTTTGTTGATGTGCATCGCAGCGGTACTGAAATGCATAAGGTTTGTGTGTGTGTTTTTGCGCATCTAGGCCGCACCAGCTTCTGGTGCGACTTGATGTGATAAGTGTTGTTAAATGTCTTGCCGATTCTCTATCGATTGTTACTAAATCAGCTGTTTTACTGATATGCCATCACTAGACCGCACGCGCTACATGTAAAACACACATTTAAAATGGAAGCTATTGCATTTATATCTAATGATTATGTTGATTTTAAAGCCCTTTTTCATTTCAATTTTACAATTTAGCTAAGCAATGAATCAATTTGGTTGTGAATTGTGGCGAACCATTCAATTGCATTTAAAATCGATAACTACAATACTTGGCATATCTAATAGTCTTTCCCTATCAAAAGTTGGAAGTTACACGACAATCGCTAGCCAAAAATGCCTTGAAAACAAGAATAACAATGCTTTTAATCGATTATGATTATGGAACAATGAACCTGAAAGTAATAGAGATCGATTAGAATCGATACTCTTTGGTACGTGTGAGACTGCTTGTATTCCTATCTCTGACAGGCCGACTCACTCGTAGGTAAAATTGAGTGAGTGCAAAAAAATGAACATGTAACTTTTCAACAAGTCAACTCAATATAAAGGCCAATGATTCATGCTCTTTGGGTTCTGCGATTGTAGAAAATCTCGAAATTCATACGGACAGCCAGACGGATATTGCTATATCGACTCGACTATTGCTCCTGATCATTTTTGCCCATCAAACATATGGTCTACCATAGCTCCTTCTGCCTGTTACATACATTGCAAATATCTATAATACCCTTTTGCACTTTGTGTACAGCGTATAAACAATAGAGTTAGCGATCTAAAATAGTTGTATGAATTGCTGATCTTTCTTAACTCAAGATCATTTGCCACTGAGCCAACTCAACTGGCCAACTCAACTGAGCCAAATTCAAAGTACGTATAAATGTAATTCTGTAACCCAAAGAGCATGCAATTTAATTACTTTCAGGCTCTTTGGATTAAAGAATTACATTTAAACTAGGATTGGTGATATTATATCGATATGTGCGATATTTTTAATTTTTTATGCGATAATATCGGATCGCAACTATGTATTTTTCCAATAAATAGCAAAACCGTGCCGTAAAAATTAAAAGGTGTACTTTACTTGGATACATGAAATATGAACCAATTAAAAATTGATTCAAATTCTGTGTCACATTGTGCGGAAAAATTTTGAAAACCAGTGGAAATTCGTCAAACGAAAGATTGTGGGATGTTCATAATTACCTGATTAAAAACAGAAATATGAGGGAGCAAATCGGCGAAAAGAAGATGAGAACTTAGCTAAAGTGCAACTGCTTAGAGAAAGGGGCAGGCGAAAGGAATGAAAATCATATTTCAAAACATGCTCTAAAATATTTGACACCACCAGTCAGTTCTGCAACGTCAGAAAGGGTCGCATCTACTGTGGAACTTGTTCTAGACAACAAAAGTAGACCCTTACATTAAAATGTTGAAAATCCCGTCTTCCTTAAATCGCTGAACGCAAATTTTTGGCGATAAATCGATATATGATATTTAAAAATGTATACTATTATCGATACGGCGATATTGTTAATAGAACAATTTCGATATACGATATATTTAAAAAAATCAACAATACTAATTTAAACATATGTATATGTATGTAGTGTGGTATTACGCTATGTCAGTTTCGATAATGTGGCATCTCTATACTCATTCAGAGTAGTTTTTAAATTGCTTTGAACAAGCAAAAATAATTTTTGGAACGCCAAAAATATTTAAAATAAATATTATTAAGCTATATATATTTTCGCCAACGATTATGCACATTTTCTAATGAATTGTTTAAATTCAACGTCTAAAAACTAAGACAGCTGTTATTGACTTAAACCAGCTCTTCGACAGTCTGGCAGCGTTTAGTGGTGAATTGTAGATAAATTTTTTTTTTTTTTGTATATTTGCTCTTTCATACATTTATTCGTAAAATGGCGTCGGAAACAGCGGTTGAGCAACAAAATCAAGAATTTGTAAGTGTCAAACAAAAATATGAAATAATAATAATACCAATTATTATAAAACTTGATGTAACCATCAAGAGGTAGGAGCAACACAATAATAACAAGCTGCATAAAATTTAAAACTGCGTGCGTGTTTATAAGTGAATGCGCGTGCCCGTGTGTTGCTTTGTCTGCGCATGTTGTATTTAGGCGGTATAGTGCTACATATGTATGTGTTTTGTGTTTTAACAAAACTGCAGTATCTCTTATTCAGCAATTGCAGTGGGTAACTTATGTACATATAATGCACTTCCATATGTATATGTATGCATGTACAATGGCAGCATATCAAAATGCACTTGGAGCTGAAAATCATTGTAAACTCCAATGCATAGTCAGTCGTATATGTCGGTATGTTTTTTATTAGCACAATTAACAAATAATAATTCTCAAATAGTAAGTTTACATATAGAAAACGCTAGGGCGTCACGACTTCGGTGACAATCATGCGACGCATTGTTCTCCGCTAAAAGTTTACCTCCGGCACTGACCCACTTTTAAACATTTTTTATGATGTATTTTACATGATACTTATATGTAAGCCTATAGAGTACGATAGGAGAACGCGCTCTATTATGAAGCAAGTAGCACAGGGTTTAATATTATCACTATACGATGCTAGGGAAAAGGCGCACAGACTCGCTTGGTAATCTCGGTAAAGCGACTTATTAAGCACCTGACGCTAGATGAAGTCCACAGTTTCTCCAATACATAAAGCTGCATATGATACTCCTTATGGCAGTTGCATGATATCTGACCCAATCCCACAGGAGAATTTCGCTGCTTAAACACCTTGTAACTATACTTATGTATAGTTTCCCTTCCCTTGAAAGTCAAATTTCTGTGCAATATTTTGTATCGATACTTTGAGGAGTATGGGCGTTATATTGTAGGAGGGGCCAAAAAGTGCGACATTATTACATAGATCTTTTAGAGTTTCTATCCGATCTTAACAACACTGTGCGAGAAAAAAAAATAGTTGGTAACCAACTCAGGCTTTTCCGCACGTTTATCAAAACAACCGAAATTAGGTAGGAGAAATTAAAACAACAACAAAATTTCGAAAAATATTTACTTTTATTATTCCTCATCCAACTATAGCGACTAGAGTGCTCAAAGTCAATAGGAAACCCTTTGAAGACATGCCCAACACGATAGAAAATATTTAGCTTGGTATAGTGGATTTTACTAAAGTTATTGGAAAAACAAACTTTTCCTCTGGCGACCCAACTATATCGGCTAGAGTGCTCAAATTCAATAGGAAACTCTTTGAAGACATGTCCAACACAAAAACATCGCTAAATCGCTGGAAAAGTTGTCAGAGTGTCTAAATCGTCGATAAACATAAAATAAGAGATTTTAGTTTTTTGGCCAATCGCAATACTTTTTTGCGGAAAAGTAAAAACATAGTTCACAAATAATAAATAGATAAAGAAAGGGGAAAGAAGGCAAATAAGTTACGTGTTATTTAAATGAACTTTAAGTTTCTTCTTAAATTGTGGCGTGCCTGTTATAGTTTTAAGTCCATGCGGTAACCTGTTCCTAAGTCGAATAGCATCTACATAAAATTGTCGGTCAGAGCTTAAGAGTTTAGTTCTTATATATGAGATGTTGTTGGTCCTCAGAGATGAGCTAAAGTTTAGCATTGAGAAAAGATAGTCAGGTTCTTTTCTAAATACTATTTTGTGAAGAAGTTTCAGTACTCCATATTCTATGAGGGCTATCTAGCTATACTGTTAACCGCTACATTTCGCTGGCTAGCTACGTCACAGTTCCCGAACACTTCGATCCCATAAAAAAGAACCGGTGTCACAATGATCTTGGCTATAAGCATTTTAAAATCTCTTGGCAGATAATTATGGGTTGTAGAGAACTGCCGTAACATACAATATGTTTTTCCAACCGCCTTGTTTACGTGGTCCTTCCACGTTAAATTAACATTGAAGGTGAAGCCAAGATTGTCAGCACTATCTACTTAACATTAGATTAGGATAAGAGTATGATATACGTCTGTTTTTAGAATGTTTTTGTATATAACTAGGCACTTTGATTTTAAGGGATTTTGACCAAATCCGTTGTTTACCGCCAATTCACTTAGTTTCACAAGTTCACTATTGCAAACATTAATGTAATTATTTAATTGGTTTAACGTACAACTAACATACAGTTGTACATCATCTGCATACATATGTACATTACACATAGACAGAACATTTGGCAGGTCATTAACATATATGGAAAACAATAGAGACCCTAGAACAGAGCCTTGGGGTACACCACGCGTGACTTCAAGCACATCTGACGATTTTTCATTCGTGACTACTTTTTGCCGTCTATTGCACAAATACGAACTCATAAGTTTTATGGCCGTAGGTGATAACTTGTATTGTGCTTTTAATTTGCTTAGGAGATCGTTGTGAATCACTGTGTCAAATGCTTTGCTATAGTCAAGACGTATTAGAAAAGTCACATAGCTCCTCTTATCCAAGTTTTTTCGGATGTCCTCTACTATTTTTAGGATGGCAGTGGTACAACTTCTATTCTTACGAAAGCCTGATTGAATAATGTTATGGAGATCATTTTTTTCAAGGAATAGATTAATTTGTTTAGGTACAAACTGTTCAAAGACTTTCGAAAGAAATGGCAATATTGAAATGGGCCTAAAATCGTCGCTCGATTTTGGAATTGGCAATATTTTTGCTATTTTCCATAATTCGGGAAAAGATGAGGTTGTGAAAATTGTATTGAAAATATGAGTAATGTGGCCAATTATTTTCGGCAGGACAATTTCCATGAATTTAGGGTTTAAATAATCTAGCCCAATAGCATTTGACTTCACTTTAAGAACAGGCTGAAGGACATCACATTGACTAACACACTCAAAATCAAAGACATTAACACAACCATTAATTGACATGGAATTCAGGTACTGGTTAGTGGCGGGCTCAGGTACATTTACTTTCACAAATTTTCCATTAAGGTCATTAACATTTATGTCATCCACAACAGTTAGTATTTTTTTTATCAACACCTAAGTTTTCTAACTCTTTCCATGTTTTACTTGTAGCTATTGCACCACTAAAATGAAGACGTTTAGCAGCGGCTATTAGGCTTGCCACTTTCCTCCTCTTATTCTTGTATATATTGAAAGTATAGTTAGTTCTGTATCGCTTCCACTTCGCATAAGCAGCTCTATCGCGATCAACAATGTCCTTGATGCCGTTATTACACCAAGTTTTCTGGGAGGGTCTGTCTTTCGTCATCGTACAAATAGTCAAGTATCGAGTGGAGATGATTTAGCTGGGAGTCTGCTGTAGGATGTCGGTAAATAATATCACAACTGGTTACATTCAAATTTTAACTGGTTATAGTCAATATTTCGAAAATCTCCGAAATTCAACTGGTTATAGTCAATATTTCGAAAATATCTGTACTGAATAGTATAAATTTTATTGTCATGTTTAATATTCATAGGTCAGGAATATCAAGTCATGCTTGAAGAATTCTGGAACTGATAAGTGGTCATACAGTAAAATCTTTTTCAAATTATTTGTGAAAAACACATCGAGCAATGTGTCAGTTGTATTAGAAAAGTGAGTTGGAAACTTTGTGTTGACCAACTTTAAACACAAAGCAGACATGTCTTCTGAAAGATGCCTTTCCTTGAGTATATTACTGTTCATGTCACCAATCACAGTGATGTCAGTGTAGAAAAGCGATATCTTAGAAACTGTATCAATTATTTTGGAATAATCCATATTTTTATGTGGCCTGTATTGGCAAATAACTTTTATTTTTTGCTTTACACATGAATCTATTTATTACTCCCCCATCGATTCTCATAATATAATTCGTTTTAGAAAGGGGAAAATGTATATTTCCAAATTTTTATGGAGTAAGGTTGGTTTTTTTTTTGGGATTTTTGCAGCAGATTTTAAAATAGTAGACTTATGTTTTTATATTTTATTTCGAAACAAAACCCAATTACGAGTCCAACGAGAGTTTCTTTATTAAATTCGGTCAAAAATTGACCAACATCAATTTAAATATTAAGTACCAGAGCACCATATTGCCTGCTAAATGCACAAAAATGAAAAAAAACAATGGAAAATTCATATTTTAAAGCTGACAGAAGCAGCTAAAACTAAAACGACTGTATTAGGAAATTTTTAAAGTTATCATTTGGAGAATGGTAAAATATAAAAATAATATGGGTTTTGCGTTTGTGACACCTGTTATGTGTCGGACAGGCGATGTGATATTGATAGTATTTTTTATTTTAATTCATAACTCGGGTAATTCTTGGTCTTCGATTTTCAAAAATAAACCCTTATTTGACTCTGATTTAAATGTACTTTCGATAGAGGTTTTAATATATAACCCTTTTTCATAAAAAAATGAGGTAGTTCGAAAAATTGATATTTTTATTTTACCGTTATGAAAAATATAAATAATAATAAAAAAAACCGCGAATTCCTCGTCCGCTGGATAGCCCCCAACATTTTTTTTTTGGAAGCCCATATTTTCTAAACGAATAAGGAAAACGTACTAAATTAAAATTTGTGTAGTATATAATTTAACTCTTCGTGTAAAAATATTATAGTCTTCCGCGTACTAGGGGCTTCACTTGAATAGAATTTTGAATTTGACTAGTTAAATCTTCTAAACTGAAAGCGCTATGTTAATGCAATTTTTATACCCTGAGCCGTCCAGTAACCTTATTAGTAGAGCAAATTAATCCAAATTTTTTTTGGTTATTCTTTCAATATATCTTAATAGATCCATATATAAAATAAAACATAATCGTGTAATTCTTCAAGTACAAAAAACAAAAACAACTCCCATGTACTCACTTTTGCCCTTTGTTAAAAAATAGAATCAAACATATTTTTAAAGTACTTTGTCCAAAGACCCTTATTTTTAATTACGTTGTTAATGCGATTTGGCATAGTTTCTACCAAATTTTGTATAATTTCCTTAGGAAATTTCCACTCCTGCTGCATTCGCTGCCAGCCAACAATCCAAATTCTCAATTGGATTGAGATCAGGACTCTGTGCTGGCGACTCCATCAACTTAAAATTTTGTATAGCGATACATTCTTTTACTATTTTAGCAGTGAGGCATTCTCTGAGCAAAAAGCCACCTTGAAAAAAGTTTTCTTTGGAATTGGAATATGTTAAAGTATACATAAAAACATGTATGTAGAGTAGGTTTTAAGATCTGTGTAATGCGTAGTTACCATCTTATCAGGGGCTCAATTTTTTTGTAGTATAATTTCCAAATGGCAATATCTTTTTTCCATATCAATGGATTTAAAATTTTTATAGGTATTTTTTGTAGAGAATTTTCCAAGCTTTCGAATGAAGTTTTTGAATATTTAAAAAAAATTTGTTTTGCCAAAAAAAAAGCAAAAATAATTTTTTTTTTCAATTTTCCCCCCTCTTTCCCCCCTTGAAATTTTTTCAAAACTAGCCTAAAATGTTCCTTATTTCATTAACTTTTTACCCCCCAAGTTTCATTTTGGGACATTAACATTCGTACAAGTGACAGATGAATATGTAATGCGGTGAAGATCATCAATTGCGCGGTTAATATTATCATTTTCCCCATAGTGTTGTGCCGTGAGTAGTTTACCCTGCATTATTAAAAATTCATGGTATACAGAATTTCTGGACTTCAAATTTATGTATTACTATTGTAACAAAATAGTAAATTAACACGGGTATTTAACTTATTGAAAACACAACTTTAAAAAAATTAGTGTCCTTACAACGCTTTGTCTATATTTTGGTACGCATTTCGAAACATCGCTTTTTGAATAAAAAAAAATAAAAATAATGCCAGCCGATAAATGTTTTAATCCTTTCAAATTCACAATCCATAAAAAGCAAAAGGTTCGTAAAATCGACGGATCAAATATTAACGTTAAAAACGTACCAAAAACGATATTTTTGTGCGATAAATGTCGCAAAGAAGTTTCCAAAAAAGGTTGGCCAGATAATTTCGTCACTGAAATTCCTAACATTTTAATACCAGAAATGATCACTCAATCTGAATCAGAGAACGAATTGGACGTTTGGTCTCCTGATGAGGAGGATATGGACAACGTCGGAGATTCTTTTCATTTTAACAAAATAGTTGAGAAATTGAAAATATTATTTCACAATCCACTCACAAACAATTTGGAAAGAAAGGAAATTTTGATTCTTATGCCTGATTCATGGAGCGAGAGAAAGGTTGCAAAAATATTTGGTTGCTCGCGCTCATTTGTAAAAGACGCAAGACAAGGGATAGAAAATAAAAATTGTGGACATACTTTGTCTGAAGAAGTGAAAAATGTGGTCATAAACTTCTATGAAAATGACATAAATAGTCGTCTTTTACCGGGAAAAAAAGATTTTACATCGGTTAAGCAAGCGGATGGAACTCGCAAACATACACAAAAGCGTCTAATTTTATGCAACCTTTCAGAGCTTTTCAACCTTTTCAAAACCGAACATCCTAATTGCAAAATAGGATTTTCTACTTTCGCTCGATTGCGTCCTAAACATTGCGTTCTAGCAGGTTCAAGTGGAACTCATTCAGTCTGCGTATGTACATATCATGAAAATGTACATTTAATGATTGATGGAGCTTCCATACCTTCTTTGACAAAATCTGCAGATTTAAAGCTTATTTCGTACAAAGATTTTTTGAAAATTATGGTCTGTGATACCCCTACACCAAGTTGTCACTTTGGAGAGTGTCAATAATGTCAAGACAATGTTGATACTATTAAGAACTACTTGGAAGAGCTTTTTGAAAGTGAAGGGATTGACAAAATATAGTATCAAATATGGGAAAGCACAGATCGATCAACATTAATAACTCGACTTTAGAAAACTAATGAATTTATAGAAGATTTATGCGCGGAATGGGTATTTCACGCGACAGCGCATGGAAATGGGCCCTGTGACGGCATAGGTGGAAATCTTAAACGATTAGCAGCAGTGGTATTTTACCATTTTGTTACAATAGTTATACATAGATTTGAAGTCCAGAATGTCTGTATACAATGAATTTTTAATAATGCAGGGTAAACTACTCACTGCACAACACTATGGGGAAAATGATAATATTAACCGCGCAATTGATGATCTTCACCGCATTACATATTCATCTGTTACTTGTACGAATGTTAATGTCCCAAAATGAAACTTGGGGGGTAAAAAGTTAATGAAATAAGGAACATTTTAGGCTAGTTTTGAAAAAATTTCAAGGGGGGAAAATTGAAAAAAAAAATTATTTTTGCTTTTTTTTTGGCAAAACAAATTTTTTTTAAATATTCAAAAACTTCATTCGAAAGCTTGGAAAATTCTCTACAAAAAATACCTATAAAAATTTTAAATCCATTGATATGGAAAAAAGATATTGCCATTTGAAAATTATACTACAAAAAAATTGAGCCCCTGATAAGATGGTAACTACGCATTACACAGATCTTAAAACCTACTCTACATACATGTTTTTATGTATACTTTAACATATTCCAATCCCAAAGAAAACTTTTTTCAAGGTGGCTTTTTGCTCAGAGAATGCCTCCAGTATGCTTTGGATCTCCATCTTGTTGGAATGTGATGTCATTCTCCTGATACACGAATTTTTCAATAAAATCGCAAATATGGGTCTGCAAAATTTCTAAATAATCTTCTTTATCATGATACCATAATTTTTTTTAGTGGACCAAGGGTCCACCAAGTAAAGCAGCCCCAAACCATTACATGTCCCCCGCCACGCTTCACTGTTTCCTGGACTTGGCGTTTTTACATCGACTCTCCGGGCTTTCTCCAACAACACTGCTTCCTGTCCGACTGGTATCGATTAAATTTGGATTCATCCGACTATATAACCTTTTTCTAGTCATCCACAGTCCAGTTTTTGTGAGCCTTTGCAAATTTCAACCGAGCTTTGACATTCTTTTCTGATTAGGCCGGTTTCTTCTTTTTTATTTCTGAGATGTAAATATATTAAATGTAATAATGGTCCAAAACTTTCATATTTACACCATACAGTAAAAGCTTAGTGAAAACTAACGTTAAATTCTTCTATTAAGCCTAGTACGCAGTTGAGTGGAATTTATTTTGTGCTGCCAAACTTCATATAAAAAAAACTGCGTAGGAATTTTTCATGGCGAAATTTCATTCTTTGGTACGCAGCACTGCAAACTGCGCTGCCAACTTTTATAATGAGTGCTGCCAACTTAACAGTGTTTGTGGAACATTTGTGGAACTAATAAACAACTGGTTTCGTGACGAAAGACGAGCGCGTTTCGTAATTCGTCTATATATGTATATTGAGAAGTGCACACACAATTATAAATTATATTAAAATGATGCGCCAAAACAAAAGAAGGGTAAATAGTTTTAATTGCGACTTGTTGGGCTTACAATATTTTTTATTAGCACTACATATTTATTAAAAATGGCATTTATAAAAATAATTGTGTTTGTTTAATTCACGAATTTATTAATGTTAAGTTACGCTTTATTTTGAATTGTATTTCTGTTGCTTTTGAGTTGTGTTTTATGATGTATTATGCGTGAATGTTTAGGTGCGTCCACCGGCCAGTTAACCAGTTAAACGCGAGTAAGTAATTGCTTTAGTCAAGCAAAAGACTATTTTACATCATTTGCCCAAATAAAAAAAGAAATTGGGAGAGCGTATGGAGCAGCAGCCGACGCATAGGATGTGCATATGTAAATGCTATGTAGGAACAACAATCAGCGCGAGGCGCGAATTAAGATAACAATCACAATAAACACAACTAACATAAAACAGCTGACAAAATAGGGTTACCATGTGAATTTTCCTTTTTTCAGCTATATGGCCACCCTTTTTTATTTACAATCCACCACAACAGGAATATATTGCGTATTTCGTGAAAAATATTTTAGCTTGCTGCGTACTAGGCTTTAAAAGAATTTCACTTTTTACAGAAATGTTAAAGTTAACATTTATGTTAACCAAATGTGGTACGTTAGGCTTATAAATCAAACAATTTTGACCTTTTTGCGCACCATACCCCCTACCCCTGTAGTACAGTTACCGTTATTACGCCCATACCCTTCAACGCATCGATACAAAAATTTGCATGAAATTATATTTTCATGGAAAAAATGGAAAAAATCCCGAGTGTCAAAGTTTTGTTTTCATACCCTGTACACAATGAAATTTTTTTTCCCTAAAATTAGGTGAATCAATTCTTGATCAAAAGATGCAAATATGATAACTCTCGCTCTTGTATAGTTTTCACTTTATAATTTTTTACAAAGAACCAATGAAAAAAATTTTAATTGCTATAACTATCTAACTAAAATATATTTTTGGGCTAACTCCCGTTAACGTACAAAAAAGCTGTTGAAATCATATAGTTTGATAATTTAGCCATATTTTACCAATTAATCAAAAATGGAAATTATAAAAGGTTCTTCAATTGTTCAAAATATCAAACTAAAATATTGTTCATAGAGTAATTCAACTGAGCTAGAGAATAGAATAACCAAGAAAATACTAGAAGAAGTTAAGTTCCTAGCGTTAGTCGTTTCGGAGTTTTTAATTTGCTCCCACCTAGTAAAAAAAATTAATAACATATACAGTTCATACTCGGAGAGCATACAAGATATTAACATAAAATTTAGCAGGATTTAATAATCGCTCGTTTACTTTCTTGTAAACCAGAAGACTCGGACGACAAAATGTCGAGCCACTTAGAGTGACACAAGAGGCTGGTATGTTATTGAACTCTGTCCATACATATTTTCCTCATCCGGCTGAGGTTGGAAATTCACAACACCCACAATAATGTATTTAATTTTTGTACCAACACTTGATAGACAAAAATTCTGCGGTATAGCTTCTAGTTGGACTCCTTTGGTTATAACGGCATCTTCGACTTCAACAAACATAAGTGTTCCTGTATTATAAGATATATAATTACTTTTTTGCCTTAAAATTATAATTTTATCAATTACCTATTCTTTTTAAAGATGTGTATACTGGTGATGAGGAGATGTTGATTTGATATTAAATTATCTTCAATTCGAGTCACAATTCATTTCGATCGGTAGTAAGGTTCCCAAGATATATGAGATTTGCTGACTTCGCAACTTTCGCAATCTCGAACTTTTTAAAATAGCGATAATTCGAAAACTGTGCTGGGAAATCCAAAATGGTTTACGGATTCGAAATCAGCGACCCAAAATTTACCGGAAAAGATATGTTTTAGTCATAGGCCTTTCATTGAAGTCAAATTTGATGCATAGTGCAATCAATACATAATTTCAAATGCTTATATTTGCGAGCGTTTATTTGGAGCACTGATTGCCATAAACATGATGGAAAAAATTGAATTGTAGAAATAGTTCTCGGAGCCATTTTGCAGCATACCAAGAGCCACTTTGGCTCCCGGTTTAGACAGCCCGGAATTAGAGGATACAAAAACCACCAAATTGCTAGAAGAAAGTATAGCCTTTTTGGTTGCAACGCATTTTAAAAAGAGGCTTAATAAACGAAAACTTTAGTTCTCGCTGTGGACTTTTTTTCTATTTTCATTTTTAATCTAATTTTTAAAATGTTTTGAAGCCAAGACGGCTAACGCTACATGTGTGTCCAAACAAAATGCAGCAATTGCGGCAAAGTGGAATCGTAATTGTACTCTATTTGATATTTTGAATTCTTTTTACTTTTCCGCAAAAAAGTATTGGTTTTGGCCAAAAAAACTAAAATGTCTAATTTTACGTTTTTCGACGATTTAAGCACTCTAACAACTTTTCCGGCGATTTGGAGATGTTTTTTTGTCTCTGCGTTGTCGTTGTCATATTTATATCCTGTACACAAAGTGTAAAAGTGCATGGGCAAAATTGACCAAGAGCAATAGTCGATATAGACATATCCGTCTGACTGTCTGTCCGTGTTGTCAAACAGATCTCGGACTAAGAGAAAGCGACACAAAAGTTGCACCAAACGATGCGCATTTCGCTTTACCCCTTCTCCCGTGACAGAATTTCGCGGTTTTCCACCCACAATATAAAAGCTATCAAATTGAAACTTGGCACACTTATTCACGATATTACTGTGCATGTGTGGTGTAGAACTTATCAATAATAGGTAAAAACATTAAAAGGTATAGGTAATAATGTGTTAAAGTTGGATCACTTCGCCATTGATTTCGCTCATACCCGTCATCATATCGATACAATATATTGCACAGCAATTTTTAAGGGAGAAATGGGTAAAGGGTATCCCACTGTCTGGCACCGTTCTGACTGTCTACATACAATTTTTTTCTTCAATCTCACTCTCAGAGCCCAAACAGTGCGACATCTCGATTGGCAACTTAAGTTGCTCAAGGAAATTAATGGTTAATTTTTCCGAACTTTTCTTTTAATAAGTATCAGGAATACAAGGAATCTTTGTTTGCTACATAGAACTGTATTTTAATTCATTCATAACTGGCCATAACAACCCGTTATCGGGTTACTAGGCTTCTTTGTTTGCTTCTTAGAACTGTATTGCTTTTTACTTTTCCGCAAAACAGTATTGGGATTGGCCAAAAAACTAAAATCTCTAATTTTATGTTTTTCGACTATTTAAACACTCTGACAACTTTTCCGGCGATTAAGCGATGTTTTTGTGTTGGGCATTTAACCACCCTAGTCGCTATAGTTGGGTCGGGTCGCCAGAGAATAATAAGAGTAAATAATTTTCGAAATTTTTTTTTTCATTTTTTGTTTAAATTTTTCCTAGCTAATTTCGGTTGTTTTGATAAACGTGCGGAAAAGCCTGAGTTGGTTACCAACAATTTTTACATTAAATCAAATTAAATAAATAAATATTTAAGCTAAATATAAATAAACTCTAGAACTCTCTAGCTGTTACTCAAAAAGGGAATTGTTTGCCTTTTCATACGTTCTTTTGCGAACTTTAAAGGTCTCCCTAAGTTTGCTAATAAAGTGCATGTCATCAAAACCCATTGACATTTGTATTTTTTTGAAAATTAACTTATAGTATGGTAAAATGAGCCTACCAAACCAAACGAGCGCCCTTACTCACAAAACCGCTGCAGCAACACTTTAATTGCCAGTGACTTAAAATGAAACCTTTTAATAAATAAATGAATTCCAAATAAACAATTTATATTTGCTGCTCGCTTTTTATTTCGCAGGCTGTACAAAAATTCATTGATCTTTGCAACAATTTACAAACCAACACCTCTGCCTCACTCGCCACATCAAGCACACAGCTGGCAGCACCGGAAAAATCAACAATATCTGTAAGCGCTGCTGTAACTCCGGCGCTTTTAAGACGCAACATTTCAAGAACAACAGCTGTCAAGTTTTTACATGCAAGCAAGTTTGATATACCGCGAGCCGTGGCACTTTACGAACAGCATGAACAGATACGCAAAAGGGAATATCTACACAATATAGATCCTCAAGTGGAACCACTGTGTTCGGAACTACAAACAGGCAAATTTACCATACTGGTAGGTCAAAATTTTATTCTTTATATAAACATACATAAAAACCTCTACGCTGTGAAAAATGCATTTGTTGTTCAAACATAAAACCAATGTATATATATTTTGTTGTAAAACAAAGAGGGCATCGCCTTGTCTGAAGCCTCGCTCGTTATGAAAATATTCGCAGAGGTTCTTTCCTATCTTGACGGAGCTGCGTGTGCTGTTTAATGTTATTCTGCATAGTTGCTCTAACTTTGCATGGATACCGAACTCAGACAGTGCGGCATATACGCGATCTCTTAACTGGCTATCAAACGCTGCTTTATAATCGACAGGAGATGGTGGATGTCGGTTTGTTATTCGTGGGTCTTGTCTAGGATTTGGAGTGAGTGGGAATATCTGCTCGATGGTGGACTTACCAAGCTTTAAGCCACACTGATAAGATTCAATCAGTTCTTTCGCCATTGGCTTTAGATTTTCACACAATACGGTCAATAGGGCCTTATATGCAATAGAAAGAAGACACACACCGTAGGGGTCTTCTTGAGGACAGCAAGGTTCCAATCGTCAGGCATGCTCCTATCTATACATGTTCCGCAAAAGAGCTGGTGCATGCACCTTAACTTATTGCTGCCAGTCTTTAACACGCAGGACCAGCTTTGTTGTTCTTAAGCCGCTCGATTGCGACGGTATATCCACCCGTCATCTATGATTCGAGACCTAGGGAAGCTGACTCCGGAAGCGGAATTATACTCATCATCGGCCGATAGTAAGCCGGAGAAGTGTTAGCTCTAGAACTTCAGTGCACCCTGTGCATTAACTGTCATATTTCCCTCGCATCTCTATAGGAAGAGGATCCGGTACTACATCCTCCAGTCATACCTTTGCTTTTTCAAAGAACTTCCTTGAGTCATTCCTGCCTAGCGTATCGTGATCTCCTCTCGTTTGCGTTTTTCCAGCTCACGTTTTTCAAATCTGAAAAGGCGTTTCTCCATCTTCCTCATCTCATAGTAGTTGTCTCGCACAGTTTTCGTAGCAGCTGACTGCAAAGCCCTTTTGTACGCGGCATTGCAGTGGCTTCGCGAAACTCCTGATCGTACCGTTGATTACTCGGCAATTACGCTCTGCGGTAGTACGCAAGGAGTGGGAAAGCCCCCTTCGTAATCAGGTTTGGAGGGACCAAAGTTTCTCGCCGCTAAGCGTTAGCTGCTCAGAGAGTTAAGCGGAGAAGGCTTCGGCAATCTATTGTGAATGCAGCATTGTGAAGTCTAGCTTTCGCTGTGCGAATTTTAGCTGCAACAAGGTTATGGCCGTGCGGATGATTACCACTCTAAATGTAAGAACATCCAGCACACTGGAGGCATGCCTTCCAACGATCCAAACTTGAATAATCTGGTTGCGTGCAGACTGATTTCGTGCCGCTGCGAAGTCAATTAGCATTAGAACCTTGTTAAAGGTAGTCTCGTGTAAACTAAATTGTCCGCCAGTAGCACCAAAGATGCGCTCTCTTCCAACCTTTCCATTAAAATCGTCTGAAACGATTTTAATATCACGGGCTTCGGCGCGGCGTGCGTAAATCAGACTGATTTTGCCTTGATGCGGAATTTCGTTCACTGATGTGAACCGGGAGACACGGACGCGTAGTCTTCGGCCGACAACAAATCCGCACCCAAACTCACGCCTATCCAGGTGCTACCACGCAGCAGCCTTGCCGTATCTCCTGGATTGCGGCTGTCTGCTTAACACATCCTTCGAGCATCCGCCTGCTCGGCAGAGGCACCATCCCGTCCCGACACTCCAGCTGCATACCCGCATTGTCCAATCATTTTCCTTTATATTATTATTTGTTTATTATTTGATAGAGCTGGCTCAAGTTTACCAAACTTAAGCAACAAGGCGAAGCCATGGCAACGGAGCCCTTCGGCTGTCTTATATAATTGTAATTAACAATTTTTTTTTTCATCTTATATCTGGTAATGATAGATATTGGCTAGTGTTATGGTAATTGTCCTTTATATATTTGCGAAGGTTGTTAAATTTGGGGATTCGAAATTGCTGTTTTGCGTGGTGGGTCCCAAATCCTACGCATAACACTTTTAGAGCCGGGGTGGCTTTGCTGTGCACATAAGCTAACGGGTGGCAATGAGGGCAGCTAACCTGGGGATATCACGTGGAGATGCGCTCAATCCTTCAAAAGAGCTTATAATATTATACTCTGTTTTGATCAGTCGTTTTTTCCTTGCGTGAAAAACTAGAGCGGCCGAATAGGCTGTGATGAAAATACAAAGGGGCCAAACTTTTTATACCCTGTACACAAAGTGTAGAAGAGTATTATAGATTTGTGCAATGTATGTAACAGGCAGAAAGAGGCATGGCAGACCATATGTTTGATGGGCAAAAATGATGGCATGTCCGTCTGTCCGTGTCGGGTCAGTTAGAGCAAAAAAATGTTACCAAAAGATGCGGATTTTCTCAAGGCTGAGGGAGTTTGTCGCATCAAGTCAATATCTTACCCCCTTCCAACGTTACAGATTTGAATTTATCAACTCAAAACTCGACACAGGTGTCCATCTATTTTTTAAAAATGATCGATATAGGATAAATACATCAAAAGTTATAGTCAAAAATAGGCTGATTTTAATCGGCGGCTTACTGTGAATTTTCAATGAAATATTGAAAGGACCACAGAAGCCAATCCAATAGCAGCGAATGAGAATTGTCCAGAGTCTGTCATAGGGTAGATTCCCCATAATTTGGAATACCAATATTACCCATTATCAGAAGCAAAGCACGCATAGTCGTACAACTTTGCTGCAACGTTGTAGAGCATTAACTAGCCACACTCGCTGGCGAGGAAGAAGAAAGCGGAACGATCGCTGTTGGTTCGGTGCATATTTTGCAAGTAAACCTCTAGAATGCAATGGATATTTTGCGCATCGCTCGGCAGCAGCTCCCGCATTCCAGCATGCTCAGTGCTCAGGAATGGCTTGAGTTTTGTATTTGTGGGTTGCAGCAACTTAGAGTTGTTCAGTCGTTAATATTTATCTGTGGACGTACTTTGTTGGCTAACGTTTGGTTATTGCGATGGATTTTCGTTTCTCCATCAACAATTGCTCGTTAGACAACAGGAAGTTTTGGTTTTGTGGATATTTTGATTGGTCACGCTTAGGAAGGTGTGACTTTCGGACCACAACGACACCTTAAGCTCGTCTTGAAATCAAGTCTGCTGGGATTTCCTTTTGTTGGATTATCTCACTCCAGTTTTAATAGCCAGAGGAATATATCAGCGTGCGGTGAAAGACAGAATTATTTTAATACCCTGTACACAAAGTGTAAAAGGATATTATAGATTTGTGCAATGTATGTAGCATATGTGCCATGGGTAAAAATGATCAGGAGCAATAGTCGAGTTGATATAGCAATGTCCGTCTGTCTGGCCTTCCGCATAAACATCGAGGTCTCAGACACCATAAAAGGTAGAGGCACAAAAATTTTACCAAAATATGCTCATTTGATCCAAGCAGATGAAGATTGTCGAATCACTCGTGTGAGCCAAATCATTAAAACTGTATTCACCTTTCATCAATAGAAGCCCCCTTGATTTACCTTAATTACTGCCGCACCCCGAGTTATGCGTTATGAGCATAAAAGTAATTTTTGCCCCATAATAACTAACTTCCCAATAGGAAAACTTGTCAATTTGATCTTCCCAATAGGAAAATGTTTACAGGCATATCTATATTACAGGATACTTCATTTCCGATTTCACCGTTTTTAGGTTAGATTAGATTTGTGGTGGGTGCGATGGCTCATCAGAGAAAGATGAGACCATCCCTAGCACTCAGGCAGCTTTGCCCATTGTACCATGCCCGACAGAGGAAGTTAGGGGATAGAGAGACAGTTAAAATAAGAAAAAGAATGAAGTTGAGGACAGAGTAGGCTTGTTGAGCAGGCTCCCTATTGTCACAATCTTACTATGACTATGCAAGGGGAGGGTAAACACCTCGCTCATATTGAGTGTATCACTTCCCAAAATACGCATCCGAGTTCTTGCAAAGGCCGGACAGTGACACAGAAAGTGCTCCGTGGAGTCGGCTTCCTCAAGACAGGCTGCGCAGGTTGGGTCGTCAACGAGGCCCATGTTGGCCAGATGTTGGCCAAATGTATTGTGACCCGTGAATAATCCACCCAGGGCTCTTAGATCTGTCCTCTTCTGATGAAGAAGATATCTGGAAGCCCTTGGATTGGGTTCTTTCACGAATTTCTTTGTTACGCGACATCCAATGGTGGATATCCAGCGTTCCTTACAGACATTGTCTGTATAGGCTGCTATCCATCCACCCAATTCAGCTGCGCTGACAGGAATGATTGGCTCAGGCCCTATTGGCTGTGACGCCGATCCGCCATTTCATTGCCCTGGATACCTCGGTGTCCAGGAACCCAGTATAGACTGACTTTGTTGTGACGTGAAATCATGTTAAGTCTGGTCTTACATTCGCTGACCATGATCGACGTTGTGCGAGGATTCTCCAGGGACTTGAGTGCAGCCTGACTATCACTACAAATCCCTACAGTTACCCCACTCAATTTTTCTCTCATGGATCCAGCTCGCGACATTTGGAATTGCGTAGATTTCTGTTTGGAAAACCGACGGCAATTTACCTATCGCGCATGAGTAGCTTGAGTTTTCATCAAGATACCAACCAGCACCGGTCCCATCTTTCGTTTTGGAACCGTCTGTGTAGAAAACATAAGTATTTCCCCTTAGTAGAGTTCCTGGATTGCTCCAGGGTTCTCTTGGCGGAAACACCACTTCGTATCTGCGGTCAAACTTCACACTTGGTACGACACTATCAGCATGCATCGAGAAAAGCGGGCACTCTTCCCTAAGCTTACTGGCTATAAGTGTGTGACCAAATCCCAGTTCGTTCGTCCAGACTCTATTGTTGTAGAGTCTGCTAGCCGCTTTCATAGCCTCTTGCCTTATAAATACGTCAAGAGGGGTTAGATTTAACAGTGCATTAAGAGCATCACTTGATGTGGTGCTCATAGCGCCGGTTATCCCTAAGCAGGCATGCCTTTGCAGTCTGGTTAGAAGACTGACGCTGGACTGAACCAATGTTCCCTTCCACCAAACCACTGAGGCGTATGATACTACGGGCCTGATTAGAGCTATGTACAACCAATGAACAGAGCTCGGCTTCAAACCCCAGGTTTTACTAAAAGTCCGTCTGCACTGCCAGAAGGCTCTGAGAGCTCGCTCGGTCTTTCGTTCAATATGCACTTTCCAGGTCAGCTTAGTATCAAGGGTCACCCCGAGATACTTCACCTCGCTGGCTAGTGCCAGAGTCACACCTTTTAGCGTTGGAAGGATCATTCCATCCATCCTACGCTTCCGAGTAAAAAGAACAAGGGTAGTCTTACTCGGATTTACGGTTAGACTTTGAGTGTTGCACCAGGAGTCAATCCTATTCAATACAGCCTGCATTGTGGTGCAAACTGTATGAAGAGATCTACCAGATGCCAGCACGCACACATCATCAGCATAAGCTTGTATGTGTACGCCCATATTTTAAATCTCCTGCAGGAGCTGGTTCACAACCAAGCACCAAAGAAGAGGAGACAGGACTCCCCTTTGGGGGCATCCTCGTTCTACCTCCACTGTGACCTTGCCTATATCACCATTCCCAGCAGTGAGACGTCTGTCAGAGAGCATGCGTCGAATCCACCTGCATGAGGTTTCATCGATGCCATGTTCCTCAGCTACGAAGCACATCGAGTCAATAGTAGCATTATCAAAGGCTCCCTCAATGTCTACAAATACGCCTAGAGTGTATTTTCCCTTCTCCAGGCCCTCCTCGATTTTGCAAGCAATATCGTGAAGAGCTGATTCACAGGACTTTCCACTCTGATAGGCATGTTGCTGACTATTGAGCGGGCCTCGGACTAATGCTCTTGACCGAATGTCTTTTTCAATTAAGCGCTCTAGACCCTTTAGAAAGAAGGATGTCAGACTGATGGGTCTAAAGCTTTTCGACAGAGAGTAATCTTCCCTACTTGGTTTCGGGATAAAAACAACCTGCACACGTCTCCAAGAGTTCGGTACGTAGCCAAACACTAGACATGCTCGAAAGATCCTTTTCAGGGCCTTAACGAGCCTGTCTCCGCCTCTCTTTAACATAATTGGGTACACGCCGTCGGGCCCTGGGGACTTAAAGTTTGCGAAAGAGGATAAGGAGAACCTAATCGACTCTTCCGAGACTATGCGTGCGGCAGTATACCAGTTAAATCGACTGGGTACCACACCAGGACTCGGTTCCACTGAGGTGCCACTAAGAGTGGATATCCTGCAACCCGGAAAGTGGGCCACAAGGAGTTCCTTATAGGTTTCCGAGTCATTTATTGTGTATGTCCCATCAGATCTTCGAATCGAGTCAAGCCGAGCGGCTCGGTCCTTCTGGAGGACCTTGCACAGACGGGCAATGTCTCTGGTTTCGCTGATCTCACTGCAAAAGTTCCGATAAGAGTTCAACTTCTCCCTTCTCACTGTTCTCTTATATTCCTTTTGCAGAGTGTTATATGCCGCCCAGTCACCCTCATTTCGAGTCCGAAGGGCTCTATTGAGAGATTTTCTGGATTGCTTTCGAAGTTTTGTAAGTTCCGCATTCCACCATGGGACTGCGTTACCTTGTCTTCTTCGTCTTAGTGGGCACACTGACTCGTAGCTTTCTGTCAAGACGCGTTCCATTGACTGGACTGAATCTCAATGTCCGCTACGTTCCGCGGCCGACGAATTTCAGGAATATTCTGATTCAGGAGCATTTCGAATTCATCCCAATTCGCCTTTCTTGGATTCCTTCCTTCAGGGACTACCATTTGGTCAATCCCTAATCGGAATTGGATGTATCGATGATCAGACAACGATACCTCCTCTAGCACGCGCCAAGATTTGATGAGACCGTTCATTCTCTCGTTAGAGACTGTCAGATCAATCACTTCTTGTCGCCTGGATGTTACAAAAGTCGGGCTGGTGCCAACATTTTGTACCGCCAGGTTATAGGATAGTAAGAAGTCTAAAAGTTGAGAGCTTCTGGGGTTGCACTTAGTGCTACCCCATATGGTGTTCTGTGAATTTGCATCACATCCCACCACCAGCCCCAACTTTTTAGATTCCGCATATTCAACTACTTCCCGTAGCTCCCTAGAGGGTGGAGTCCGAGTCGTAAGGGAGATAGGCTGAAACAATTATGGTTTCGGTCTCTCTGCCCCCTTGTCGATATGTTATTTTAATTGCCACGGTATCCTGACAGCAGAATTGTTTCAGTACCGTGCAGTCCATGTGTCTCGGAACAATTATGCATGCCCGAGGTTGATGCTACGCCAAACCAGACCACCAAGACCACAGATGCGCTTACGATACACCCATGGTTCTTGGATAAGTATGATTCGTGGTTGTGTGTGCAGCCTGGCGTGACCACTGCAAAGGTTAGCAGTGGCCGATTTGCTATGCTGCAAGTTAATTTGTGTAAAAAGGATCTCGGTGTCATAGAGAGTATAAGTGAGACCTCTCTACATCATTAAGCACGTCCCCCCAGGTGGGGAGACATGCCCACAGGTAACCCGCAAGAGTTTATAGTCCCTAAAAAGGAACAGTAAACTATTAATGCGTGGTACCTATGGGAGTGGCAGACAGGTAACTCCGTAGTCTCCCATGAAGACTCAAGAGTTACTTGCTCGCCTCGCAGTCGCCTTTACCGAGGACCCGAAACTTGACTTGTCCCAAATAAAGGCGAGCGCGTACCTTGTCCGGAGCACTTTCATCGACGACAGAGCTTGATGGTGATTCTTTGATGGTCCTACAGGAATATACAGACCATAGAGCCGTATTCAGGCCCGGGTTCATGGTACGAAGGAGGGAGAGGTATTCCTGTGAACGCCTAGGCGTCCTCGGGCACCAAACTCCCACCTTGACCAGCTGAAGCTCCGAGGTGCAGGTTACGACAAACTTGCACCCTTCGCTTACTGGTAATTGAGCAACCGCCGTTTTCAGCCACTTCAAAGAGCACTCATCCGAACAGGTTATTCGATAAGAGTAACCGTCCTTCTGAACACCTTCCAAGCTGAGTGCTACTTTCGCAGCACTCATTGCCTTCCACAGATGCTGCTCGACACTCTCATGCTGATTTTTAGTCAACTAATATTGTCCTTTATCAGTGCGAATAACCCCAGTAAGTGACTTCCTTGCAACTTCCGCAAAGCTACTACCACTTTCTGATGGTTTCTTCGGAGGCTCCGTCCCAGCAGCAGACTGGATTGTGCGGGAGGTTGACGGAGCATTGCAGGTTGTTTCCTTCCCACCCTGCTTCGCCGACCCTCGTTTTCCGGTCTCTGCCGTGCCCGTCGCCAACACTGACGTTACGCTGGTGTTACCACAACTAATTGCAGCTGTTGCTTCTGCAATCGGATGGGACTGACTCTGAGAAACAGGTTCACTGGAGTTATTCCCTAGTGGTTCCACTGGCGTTCCAGTCTTCCCTTTCGCCGAAGCTAAGGCAGGCTGGTTCAAAGAGGGCGACTTGGAGTCGAATTTGGTAACCTTTCTCCTCTTCGCCTACCAGCCCCTTGAGGGTTCTGGATTGAGGACAATGGGGAAGAGCACAGACCAGCGGAGCTGTCCTGTGTGCGTTCTCTTTTCTCACTGCCCTCTACGGGAGTAGACGCCAACATTGCTGCAGCCGCTCTATTTGCAGCATGTCGGCGCTTTTTTAACTGTCGCTTGGACAGCACTACTCCCGTTTCGCCGGCAGGGTTAGGTGCTGGTACTGTATGAGATCCCAGTACTCTGGGACCAACATTCACATCCCTCACCAACCTTTTGGGCTTAGCGGGTGCAGATGACGCAGAGACCTTAGCTTGCGCTTTGATCTCGTGCATCAACCGAGCACCCCCGCCAGTTTCCCGTGACAATGGTTCGGCACTATTAACCAGCCCCGTGTCCCTTTCCACCGACGCTTGAACGCCATGAGGTTGCGGACTCGTTAGAGTATCGTGCATGGTTGGAGCCACATCGGACACATCCATTGGATCCACAGCCGCAGGCGCTGTATCTTTCAACAACAGGCACTCCAAGAAGAGCACTCATTTACATTCACTACTGGTAAATTGCTTCCTCCGAAGTCCCAGGTACCAACTTCGGTCATGTTTTGGAATGGGTTTTGGGCCTGCACATCCGAATGCCCAGCTGCCATAGTGGCGGGGGGATTACCACCAGTGTGGGTACCCCGTGCAGAGTCTTCAGGTTTTAACTCTATTCATGAAAGTGGTCTGGTACAACTACAGGGTGACCAAGGCTCGAGAGGAGATGTTTTCTGACTTTCCAGTCTGGGAAGCTGGTTAGTTGGTGGCGCCAGCGACTCGCCACATTACCGCAAGGATCATTGACCATTGGGATTTATTGGCATACCGAGGTATCCACCCAAGACTCTCCCCATAGCAGCCCGCCGCTCGAATTAGCTACCACCACAAGAGTGAATGGCACCCAGGAGACACCACGAGGAGGCCACTGACAAATCAGCAGGGCACTGCTAGACGGGTTCCCATGCCGCTAGGTGTGAATTACTCAGGATTGTGGGGGCACAAAGCATTCCACGATTGCCTGATACGCACGACCTACGAGTCGACTTGAGATGACTAGCATCTCCAACATCCCCCAAGAAAGAAGGATACTAGGTATTCCATTGTCGGGCACCACGATGCAATAAACTACAAGGTGACGCAAAGAAGGGCGATTTTAGGTCCCGTTAACCATGTCTCCCTGAGAGCGCAAACAAAATCTGTCACGGGGTGAGATATCGAAATGAATCGATAAAGTTTATTTTTTCCGGGAAAATGCGCATCTTATGGTAAAATTTGTTTGCTCTAACTCTTATAGTCTCTGAGAAACGCGTTAAAACACGGACAGACGGACATGGTTATATCGACTCGGCTATTGCTCCTGATCATTTTTGCCCATGGAACATATGGTCTGCCACGCCTCCTTCTGCCTGTTACATTGTACAAATTTATAATACCCTTTTACACGTTGTGTAAAGGGTATAAAAACCTCTTCGAGGTAAAAAAAATTTGTGACGAAAGCGTAGGTACTTGTATGCAAATCATAAAATTAATGATATAATTTGTGTGACGAAAAAGTACAGTGTATATTGCACTATTTCTAATTAATCATGGAATTTTAAAGTATATTTGTACAGTTTCTTGTATATTAGAAATGGGAACATCGTTCTATAAAGATTTGAATGGTTTATAAATTTTAGCAATGTAATGGTAAGGCAAAAAATACGAAATTATAATTGTACAATTATTTTATAAAATTGCCTTGTTTTACTCATAGTGTCCAAAAGTGTGAAAAGGGGGGAAAGTGGGAAAAACTCCAGAACAAACGTTTGTCAGTTATCAATGACCTATATGTGTACACATTTTAAGAATGCTACGATAAAAAAAGTCACGACAAACAAATATTTTTTGGCATTTACTCATTTTACTCTTGTTGGACTTGTATTCATGGCTTTTATAGATCATATATCTGTATTTATTGGTGCTCTATGTCATTGGAAAATGTTTGCTTATCATTGATAATATTTTGAACATAAAATCTCACTCAACTGCGAATTTCTGCTGGGGGAAACGGGGGCAGATATGAATCCAATTAACAAACTACATCTTATCCGAGATTTTCAGCATCTTTTGGTAATATTTAGTGTCTTGTCATCTAGCGACTCATACAGACAGGCGGACATGGCCCAATAGCTACCCGAGTCAATGCTAAAAATGTTTGCCCATGGAACTAATGGTCTTCCACGCGTTCTTTTGCCTGTTATACTGCGAAAATTTGTTCTTCTAGTACCAGTTTTATTTTTAATTTAGCTGTAATTTCCGTAGTCCAGAAGTTGCGGACAGATTCAAGAAAGAATTGTGGTGGGGTAAGAATAGTTATGTAGTGCGCGCTGTACTCGGCGCTCTCACTATCAATTTGTGTTTTTGCTCAATTTCTCTGAAAGAGTCTTAAGACTATTAATTAGCACGTTGTGTTTTTCAGCTCTTTGCCTGTTCTTGTTAGTGTAAATTGAAGAAATTTTGTGTATACTCAAGAAAAAATAACAAAAAGAATGCTGCAGCGCAAAATATGCTTCATTAGGTTCAGTGGAAGGTGCAAAATTGTTCGACTTTGGTAAGTACAGGTAGTATTTAGTGTTTTTAACTTAATATTAATTTATGAGATTATATACTCTTAATTTTATTTTATGCAGGCGGATACGCTGGAATATTTTCAGAGAATAAGGTAAGCTAAAAACACATACTATGGACAACTGACTCGACTATCTAGTAAGTAAATATCGTCCAAATTTGATGCATTTGAATGTAAATAAATATTTTTCAAATTTGATTCTCTTTTTTATCTATTTTTAGTGATTTAAGTGCCGAGAAAACCGTACGTGACTTTAAAAAAGGGACCGGTGCCCTACCCAAAACTATAATTTTTCTATCGATGCGTACTGAAGGGGTGAAGAAGATGGATGATTCGACAATTATTAGCCTAACATGAGTCTACAAACCAAATCTACTGGCTCTAACACAAGTATTAACCTTAACATTGCTATAAAAATTTATGTTTTCTTGCAATTTATAGGAGGGCCTAAAATTGGCACATTATTGATCTGATCATAGATATAGATAGCTTTTATATGGTGTAGGTGTAAGCCGAAATCCTGAATTCTCCCACGGGTTAAGGGGGTGACATGATTCGATAAACTTCATCTCTTTCAGAAAATACACATCTTTAAGCAAACTTTTTTTTTGCTCTAAAGGTTAGTACGCAGCAGTGTAAAACCGCGTGAAAGAAAACAAAACAACATATAAACAAAACGCTGTCAAAATTCTTAGCGCCAAGAATTTTGCTAGTGGTACGCAGATGCAGTGATGCCCATTTTTTGTAGAGTTGACGCGTAGATGGCGCTAACAAAAAATAACTGTACTGTGCGCGCTAAAAACGAAACGTTATTATGTACTACAACTTATTTTGATATCAAGAGCCATGTTGCGTAGGCAAAATAGATGTACCAACTTTACGAAGGAGCAGAAAATTTCATTTCGGAAGATTAGTTTAGTTGAATTATTTTTAAAAATGTTGTAGAAAAAAGCTAATGAAGTAAAAGCCAGCAAATAAAATTTTTTTGGGAAATGTCTTTTGTGTAGCTATCAAGCTTTTTTGAAAGCGGTTGAGGGCGAAATTTGACAAAATTTCTGGCGCTGTTTTTATCAGGCCGCCACCGAGTACAAACACCGATTATTAGTATTCAGGGACAACGAGTGCAAGGTTGGTTTTGATACTAATTATGCTAAAGGTAACTAAGGGCGACGAAACTGTCTATACAGCTGCGCAAAGCAAATGCACCGATAGAAGAGAGAGCCCAGCAACCGGAGTATATATAGAGGCAAATATAAGAAGTGGGAAGCGCGATTAAGGCAAACAGTTAATCCCCCCGTGTGGTGAGCGGGCTAGAGAATACCACCTCAGCAGGTTAAAGCTTGTCGTATGAGGCGAATAATAATGGCACTGGGTTCTTTCGAGACCAGTAGAGCCATCCCAGGCCTTAAAAGGGTTGTGTGTAGGGTTTGGGACCCACCATGTAAAACCACAATTCCAATGAAAGAATGCATTTATATCAGGCCGTAACCCGATAACGGGTTGTTATATCCATTTAAGAAGAAGAAGAAGTAAATTATATTACATTTAAGCGCTCTTGCTACGCAGAGCAACACCACATATATTAAGAACTACTTAAATTATATTTTAAATATAGGCAACAGCTTGGCAAAAAATTTAATTTACTGCTCGTCGACTCCAACGGACGCGTACTGCCACGGTACCGGTACTGACCCGGCAGGCGAGTTTACATATAAATACTAAGTAATGGTTTCATTTGGCGATATAAAATATAAATTAATTTTATAAATACAATTTTTGTAAAATTTAAAACATAAAAAAATTAATAAAAGGATTATAAATATTCGGCTAGCTTTTTTCTAGCTATAATAATTATTCTATTTTAAGATTTGTTTCAGACTGCATTTCACTTACGGTAGAAATAAAATGAAACTTATGATATTAGATTAAATGAAAATTTAATTTTTGGTTTAATACATTTTTATTTTTTTTTATTTTTTGGTTTTGTTGATTATAATTGCATATGCCAGGTGAATGGGAAATTGCAGAGTCCATTGGAATCATCGGGATTCTTGCCAATAAATCGTGCTCTCCTTTGAACTTGCCATTCACAAAGGTTGATTCAATAACATTACCCATTACTTTCTTGGCTACCACAACTGGTTCCGTTACATATTTGTGGTGTATTTAAATAGCGTAATAATATGGTGAACCTAATTTATATTAAATATAGTCTGGTTAATCAAGAAAATTAAGAAATTCTGGTGATTTAGATAAAAATGACTGAGATTCCCAAATATTTTGCATTCAGATATCTATTAGATTTATTCAGAGGCCAACGACTGCGGTTTTTATGAGTGACAAAAAGAGAATCAGACCTGTTCTAGTTTCCGATTCGAATGTCGGAATGGTTTTGGTGTTCTGGTTTCCGATCCATTCGTTATAAAAAGTAAAGCCTTTTAGCAGTCGGAATGAAAAGTAAATGGCACATTAATAAGAAGATTGCTTATCAGCAAAAAAATTTTTATGTAGATCTTTAATGTATTGCAAAAATAATGCAGTATTCACTGGCAAAGGATGTATTTATTTTCATTCATAAAACAATTTTTATAAAAATTGCGTGATTGGACAAGAAAAAGAATTTCAGAAAGAAAGAGTCCTTCCTAAAGCCGAAATTACTAATGTTATTTGAATAACACACTACAACGCACGAACACAAAAACATCGGCAAATCGCCGGAAAAGTTGTCAGAGTGCTAAATCGTCGAAAAACATAAAATTAGAGATTTTAGTTTTTGGCCAATCGCAATACTTTTTTGCGGAAACTAGACGGTTTTGCCTAAGTTGTCATTTAATTTCCCTTTCAAATCCTTCAACCCGATGCCCTTTCGTAGGATTTCCCACGCTCTGCAAAATATTTCTGGCACATTGACGAATGGCATGTTGGCTGAAAAGCGGTTTAAATTTAGACTATTCTTGATGCTGATATATACACTCAATTATCTTTTTATGCGAATTTTTTTTTATGTGGTTTTGAAGTTATGCGATTTTTCCTGAGAATCTAATGATGATTTTTTTGTACAAGATTTTGAAGTTATGCGTTGTTTTTCTATAGTATTTTGTATGGGATTCTCCTTTTTAAATATTTCTTCTATACAGAGCAAGCAAACATTAGTTACATATGTTCAATGCTATTTTTTTGATTCGCAAAGCTTAATAACTGATTTTCTTATCAAATCAGGAGAACCTTCAGCAGGCGAAACTAACGTTGAATCTATTGATGTAGTTGCAATCTCGTCACAAAATGAACTGACTGTCTATTCCAGTGATGATAATGATTTCAGTTTACAAATGCGGGTGTTATCAGAAAGCGAAGAAAATCCCTAAATATGAAATTTTTATAAAACTACTAATTAAAATAATGTTATGTATTTGATTTGAATTTACCAATACTCTTTACTCTGCTCAAAAATTCTCAGGTATCCTCATTTTTTATTAGTTGATATCGACTTTTCTTTGCGATTTTTTCGTCCTATGAACTTTTAAAAAATTGTAGAACGTATCCCTAATTATATAATGTAAATAATGTCTTCTTTTATATGATTTTTTTTTGTTTTATGCGATTTCGAAAATAATGGAACACATTCCTTTTTTTCCACAACATTAGTGTATTTTTTTATGCGATTTCTTTTTGTGCGGTTAGTTTTGGAACGTATCTACCGCATAAAAAGAGAATCGAGTGTAGTTTAATATAAGTAGTATTAGTCAATAGTCAAAACGAAGCTGACAATATGCGCAGCGCTACTCGACTTACAGCTCCGGCAGTTTTTGCTTCTCGGTTGACTGCGATTGTTGGTAAACACAAAAGCCTAAGCGCTGCCGATTACTAAAAGCAGCTGTCGGAAAAGTTAAAAGCTATTCGCCATGGCAGTCTTCTTTTCCTCTGCCGGCGATTACTGTATTGGATTTGGAGATGTTTCACATCAAAAACAGCTTTAATTGTTTTGGGACACTTATGTATATGTATATATGTGTGTTTTTGTCATTCGTTTCAGCCTGCTCGCACCTGCGGCGGAGCAGCCATTGCCCTATTTACCGCCAATCGCCACAGCCCCTTGAATGTGTTGCATACGACCACGCTGCAGGGTATTGTGTATCAGCTGGACGCAGCACTACAGGATACCAATATACAGAAAGCAGGACTGGTTTTTATATACGATATGAGCGGCTCCAAGTATTCCAATTTTGACTACGATTTGTCGCAAAAAATTTTGACATTGCTGAAGGTAAGTAAAATAATTAGAATGTAATGTTTAGGATGCTGCTAGCGTTGCTAGAATTTCTATGTGAAAAGTTGTACAGCAGAATTTAATCGTAGTAGAGCTCATGAGATCGAGCTTACTCTAAAACTCAAGTTACCAAATGTCCAACGCAAAGGGTGGGCAGAATCGTTCTCTGCTGGTAGAGCCGTACGTGGCTCAGGCTCATTTCGCCTGCATGCGGCCTGGGCTTATGAGTATGCCTTAGCCAGGAAAAAATAGAATGATTGCTTACGAACCATTTTTTTACGAATACCCTGGTTACAACCCTAAGGCAATCTGTCGGTAGGTCAAAAATTGAAAGCCCAGTCCTAAATGGGAACTACTTTTTGGAATAAGTCATGTGGAAATATAGAAAATTTTTACAAAATATAATTTTAAACACCACGTTAACGAACTAATTCACAAACTCATTCAAGAGAATTACCCTGAGCTTAACCCTTGGTAACACAAATATATCGATTGCCACATTCGTCTGGCCAGACCCACATACACTCTGTCGCATAATTCTGCGTACAGTGCAGAAAAATTTGAAAATTTCCCTTTGGCTCCATTTATTTAAATTTATAGCGTATGTACAGAAATATACATATATATATATACGCTACCGGCCACTTGATTAAGGACACAATGTTTTTTGTGCTTACAAGTTTATATTTGTAAAACTAATAAATGCCTTTCAGGGCCGAATTAAAGTGGGTGGAGCTAAAGAATATTTGAAGCCGTACATTTATTAATATGACCATAAATATTAGCTGACATGAATTTCAAAGTCCTTGGTATCCTGGTTCGTCCTATTTTAGCATACGAATTTTTTTTTGAAATAAGGATATCGCCCAGGAACGATGATGCATATAGGCAAGATTGACTTTAAAAAATTCTTTGGGAACAGCTTAACACTTTTTGATCAAAAAATACAATTTTCAAGTAACTTGCCTTTTTTCATCAATTTGATTGGCTATAACTTCTAAACTAAAACAGATAGGCTTTTGAAATTTTCCTAATGTAGGTGAATCAATTCATTATTAAAAGCTGTACATGTGAATACTCTCACTTAAAAAGTTTTCATTTAATAAGTATTTTTCAAAAATCAAATATTAAAAATCAAAATTCTCCGTAAGGGCTTAGTAAAATATATATTTTGGTAAACCCTTCACATTGTTTTTATTTTGCAACATAAAACAAAACATTTTAAACAATATAATTGTAAACTAAATTATACAAACAATTAAGAAATTAAATTTTTTTTAATCTGCTCGGATTTGGCTAATTAATATTTAAAAAATATAAAAATACAAAATAAACCAACAAGTCACTAAAAGAAACTAAATTGATAACTTAAGCCTTTTACGAAGCTCACCAGTTTTCAGTTATAAAGTGAAATCGAATGAAAATCAGAGTAAACAACTATTTAAACCTTTTTTTAAAATTCGTGAGCACCGTAAAAGACTGAAGTTATGAATTTAGTTTATATTCGAGTTTTGTTGGTATTTTTATTCTTTAACTTGTTTCATTTACGTTATGAATATATTTTATATTTTTTAAATTTTAATTAGCTAAAACGGAGCAATTCTTAAAAGTTTATTTTCTTAATAGCTTCTATAATTTAGGTTTATTATTTTATTATAATGCTTAAAAAGTTGACCAAAAAATGTGTTGTGCTAAGCCTTTAATGGGAATTTTCATTTTTAATATTTGATTTTTGAAAAATAATTATTAAATAAAAACTATATAAGTGTATTCATATGTACAGCTTTTAATCATGGATTGATTCACATACATGAAGACAAAAAAAATTAAAAGCCTATCTGTTTTAGTTTAGAAGTTATAGCCAATCATATCGAGTGTCCTTAATCAAGTGGCCCAAAAAAAGATTGTTATTTTTGCTGTTAATTCACAAAAATATTATTCATTTTTATACTGAAGCAGATTTCTCCCTAATTTTTTTTGTGAGTATTGCAAATGGATTTATTTACAAACTGAATTTTGTTTCAGTCCAATATGTTTATTAGTTTTGAAAATATAGACTTGTAAACACAAAAAATTGTGGGAGAAAGAGGTCCTCATTTTGCACCACCTACATATATATGAAGTTGTTTTTGTTAAAGCCAAATCGGTCGATTAATGATAACTTTTTATATTTTGGAGATACCATGACCTCCGTTGTTTCAAAATCGTCTGAAATCCATGGATATTTTTCCTCGCCTTGTCAACAAATCAGAAAATTGGCTACAAGGCTGTCTTCACATATATATGTTCACACATGCAAATATTCGTCTTTATGTGTTGTGTGTCTATAAATGGAAAATTACACTTGTGTGCAAGTATGTGTACACATGTGAGGCACACAAAACAACCGAATTTTCAGCGGCGAGAGTGATTTGCTTTTACCTCTCTCGCTCTTTCAAACTGTCACAAAAAATTAGGACCTTCGCCACTGAGTGAGCCTACCTAGTTGGGATACGTTGACCAGAGCAACAGCTGCTGGCTGAAGCGGCGATTTTTGTTTTGTTTTTATTAACTAAATTCAGTTGACGAGTTCTAGTCGCACGAAATAGATTGGTCGCATATGTGCTTAAGTGTCGGTGTGTCCGGCTTTTTGCCTATAAACAATACATACAAAATTGATTGATTCATCATTATTTTTTGCTTACGAATTTGTACCATTATGAAGAATAACATTGAAAACGACAAGAGCCAGAAAAGTGAACCGAACAGTCATTTAATTTTATTGCAAAAAGCATTTGACGAATAAAAGCTGTCAATCCACACTGAAATATATATTATATTCTTATTTGTAGTGCAAACCCACACACACACGCATATAACAAAGAAAGATATGAACGAATACATTCATTCATTAAAAAAAATTATCGTTTTTTTTCTAGACGATTATCTGCTTGAATATTTTTCGTCGCTTTTTCGTGTTATTTTTACAATTTTGTTTTTAAGTAGCTGCTATAATTATTGTTTTGCGTTCTCTAGCGCTTGACATTGACATAAATGTTCAATGCATAAACACTAACATACATATACAAACTAATTGTACCCTGTACACAAAGTGTAAAAGGGTGTTATAGATGTGTGCAATGTATATAACAGGCAGAAGGAGGCGTGGCAGACCATATGTTCCATGGGCAAAACTGATCAAGAGTCCATCCGTCCGTGTTGTAACGTGTTTATCAGAGACTTTTGAGAGACATATTTACCATAAGATGTGCATTTTCATTTTCCCGGAAAAAAACAAATCTATCGATTCATGTCGATATCTCACCCCCTTCCCCCGTCACACTTTTTCGTGGTTTACCATAAAAGTTATACGATTGGAACTTAGCACAGTCATGCACAATGTAATTATTGTACAAGTGTTTTGTAAAAATGATTAAAATCGGATAGATACTTTAAAAGATATAAGTAATAATGTGGCAATTTCACTTTTTTTTATAGCAATGTTAAGGTAAACACATATGTTAGAGCCACCAAATCTGGCGCGAAAACTCATGTTAAGCTTATAAACGAAACAATGTTGATATTTTGCCGAATCAACCCCTCACACCCTGCAGTCCAGTTACCTTAGTAACGCCAATACCCTTCAACACTTTTATACAAAAATTTGCAAATAAATTTGATTTTCCTGGGGAAAAATTGGTATAGGGTATCTTACTGTCGGGCACCGTCCCGCCAAATTTATTTCCGTACGCATGTTTCGCTTAAATCGTATAAAAAAATTCAAATTTTATCACAAATAAAAACGCCGGCAACTCAAACTAATTGTGCGCCATTTATTTAATTAAATTTGGTTATTTCGTCTTACATATTTATTAACCCCACTAATTGGTTGTTCTTCGTCGATCTTTGCTTTTTGCTCATATTAAGTACAATTAGCTCGCTGCTGAGCTATTGAAGCGTGCACATTTCCAGGTGCAAAATCTTTGCTGAGGTTGTGTTTTTATACCCTGTAATATAGACTTGTGTAATATATGCAGAACGAGGCTAGGCAGTCCATAAGATCCATAGACACAAATTACACTATGCAACAAAACAGAAACATATCGCTCATTTACTAGAAGACTGACATAAAAAAAAAAATAAAAATTTATGCAGATGCGACAGTGAAATAATCTGTACCCTTTTTCTTTATCAAGACTAAATCCAACATACGTTAAAATGGGAACGGAAGTATCCACTTTTATGTCTCTTTTTATAAGATCGATATGCCCGTAAACATTTTCCTATTGGAATGGAGTTGATTATTATTGGGCAAAAATTACTTTTATGCTCATAACTTCGGTATCCTTGGATCAATGTCGTTGAAATTTGAAACATAAATTTAAAAATATATGTGGTAATTTGCAAATCAATATGTTGCGGTTTGCGGCAGTAATTAGTGTAAATCGATTGCGGGGGAAGGGGGGCTTCTATTTGAAAAAAGTGAATAAAGTTTTAATGATTTGGCTCGCACGAGTCTCCACACCAAATTTTCTTTAACTCTAGCTCTCCATATCTATTTTGGAGCATTTTATAGGCGAACTAACTTTTGATGTATTTATCCGATTTCGATCATTTTTATATCAGATGCACATAAACACGACGCAAACATCTGTCGAGTTTCGAGTTGATAGATTTAACGGAGTGGCTGTAAATCCCGAAAGTCTGTCACTGGGGAAGGAGGTAAGATATCGACATGAATCGATAAAGTTGCTCTTTTCCGGGAAAATGCGCTTCTTATGGTAAAATTTTTTCCTCTAACTCATATAGTCTCTGAGAAAAACGTAACAACACGGACAGACCACAGACAGACATGTCTATATCGACTCGACATTTTTGCCCATGGAACATATGATCTGCCACATTGCACAAATCTATAAAACACTTTGTGTACAGGGTATAAATATGATTTTTGAATTGGTTGTATCCGGCTTCATGTTGTGTCAAAATGTCATATAAATACCTTGTATACTCTCCGCGTGAGAAGGGAGCATTTTTGTTTTTGAGTTATGAAAGTCTTCTAGTAAATGAGCGATACGTCTAAACATACAATTTCCGGTAAATTTGGGGTCACTGATTTCGAATTCGGAAACCGTTTTGGATTTTCTAGCACCGTTTTCGAGTTATGGCTACTTTGAATAATTCGACATTTCGATAGTTGCAAAGTCAGCAAATCTCATATTACTTGTTAACCTTACTACCGATTGACATGAACTGTAAGTCAACTCATAAACAATTAAATATCTGTTCAATGTTTGTCAGACAGTTTTGGTCTACCTTGATTCGATGGCTAGTTACAGGGCAATCAACTCAAAAAATTATTTCGTAAATCGAAAATTATTCTTTTTATTTTTTACAAGGGGTTACCGCGCAGTCGGATCCCGACTGCAAAATTAAAATCCATAGATTTTTAAATTCAAAATCATTTAGGCGCTTGATACACTTAATAATCTCGCTTCGTGTGGCGCTTTACCATTTCGGATTATTCTCTCTCTCTCTCTCTATGATTTATATGAGCCACTGAGCTGTGAGTAATAATATTTAATTAATATTTCTAACGAGTCAAATAAAATATTAAATGTGATACGTTTTTGATTATAAATAGTATTATTATTGTTAAATAATATTTCCAACTCTAAGCCCTGTCGAGCCACCTTAAATATTTATTTATCCATTTTGTTGTTTGTTAAAAGGGTTAATATTTCTGTAAATATATTAAATAAATCTATTAAGCATACATTAAAAATGGGAAATTGTAGCATTACCAGAACGATTGCTTGAACTTGTTTGAAGTAGAATTAGAGATGTCTGGAATTAGATAAAACAAAAAGTAATGGAATATATATTTTACAATATGTAAAATTATTTCAATATGTTACCTGCTCGAATATGATTTGTGCCATTGTTGACTTCATGATTAATTCAGACATATGGCTGAAACTAGTGAATTAAAGATAGAATTGTCTTTAATTACTAAATATTTTTTTCAATCAATATTTGCACTTCTTCACATACAAACATATACATATAGTTGGCACATGTCTGCACTACTTTGCAAGTAATAGGGAAAACAAGGGAATTGTTTTACCATGAAAGGCATATTTCTCGAGTTGACAAAAAAAAAAATAAACTCTTGGCAACCAACTCAGGCTTTTCCGCGCGTTCTTTATCAAAACAACCGAAATTAGCTAGGACAAATATAAGCAAACAAAAAAATGAAAAAAGAAATTTCGAAAATTATTTACTCTTATTATTCCTCTGGCGACCCAACTATAGCGACTAGAGTGCTCAAATTCAATAGGAAGAAGTTGAAGACATTTCCAACACAAAAACATCGCTAAATCGACAGAAAAGTTGTCAGAGTGCTTAAATCGTCGAGCAACATAAAATTTGAGATTTTAGTTTTTTGGCCAATCGCGATACTTTTTTTTTGCGGAAAAATAACAGTTGGTAACCAACTCAGGCTTTTCTGCACGTTTATCAACACAACCGAAATTAGCTAGGACAAATTTAAACAACAAAAATTTAAAAACCAAAAATTGTGTTAAATTATTTACTCATATTATTCTTCTGGCGACCCAACCATAGCGACTAGAGTGCTAAAATTCAATAGGAAACTCTCTGAAACTATGCCCAACACGATGGAAAAACATTTAGCTTGCTAAAGTCGAAATTACTTAAGTTATTTGACTAACACACTTCATTAACAACGACAACGCACAGACAAAACAACAGCTCCAAATCGCCGGAAAAGTTGTCAGAGCGCTTAAATAGTCCAAAAACGTAAAATTAGAGATTTTTTGGCCAATCCCATACTTTTTTGCGGAAAAGTAAAAAAGCACGTCATTCGAGAACTCTCGACGCTTACTCTCACTCTCTTTCTCTTTTCCACTCGTGTTTTTGCTGTACCTGGCTGCTGCGGCTTTGCCGCTCTGAATACGAGTTTAAAAAATTGTCTCGGTTTTACGTATTTTTTTTACAAAACACTCGCACTAAATGCTTGTGTGCGAGCATATTGCGCGACTCTAATAAAGCTAATACCGAGTGTTTTGCGAGCCTACACTGTAACACTCGTTTTTTGCTCGCATGCGATCTCATTTGCGAGCATTTTGCGAGATGTTCGCAAAGCGCAAGGTTGAGAGAAATTTGTCAAAATTTTGACACACAAATAATATTGCATATGCCAACAGCACAAGAGAAAACGATCGTGAATAGTAACCAATACATGTAAAGACATATCCATTTAAAATACAGGAATTTTTTTTTTCCTAATTCTATGTATGATTTGGCAAATTATATGAATAAAACTTATATATATCGCACATCTTATAAAAACTACCAACACAGTGATAAACGTTTCCCCAATATTTGTTGCTATATAGTTGAAATATATACATAGTATATAGGTTCCAAAAAAATTGAATCAAAAATTACGAAGAAATTTTAATGGGTTCCTTTGGAACTCGATTAATTGATTCTTTGCGAAACAAATTTGAGCAAAATCGGTAGCGAAATGATAAAAAAAAATTGATTTTTTAAATCACGATGAACACTTCGGCCTGCGAAATATTGAATTATTTAAACAAAATTTAAAAAAAATTTTGTGCTGAAGCTTATTATTATTTGAAAACGAACACGCTGTCGTTTTTGTCGTGATTAAAAAAAAAACATTTTTTTATGTTTCTAGCAACGATGTAATGATTCTGAGTGGGTGATATCATCATACCTTATACACAAAGTGTAAAAGGGTATTATAGGTTTGTGCAATGTACGTAACAAGCAGAAGGAGGCTTGGCAGACCACATTCTCCATGGGCAATAATGATCAGGAGCAATATCCGAGTCGATATAGCAATGTTCGTCTGTCTGTCCTTCAGCATGAACGTCGAGATCTCGGATACCGTAAAAGGTAAAAGCACAAAAATTTTACCAACAGATGTGTAAAGTAAAAAACACCAAGTTAGTCCGACTCTGATTTTAATATGAAAAAGAAAAGGACGACATGCTCAATGCATGAATTTTCGTATAGCTCTTTCTCTTTTCCTCGTATAATTTCTGTTAATAACAGCCCAGTAGTAGTCTAGTTTTTCACTTTCACTCTTCACTCACTCACACTTCAGGAAAAATGATGGGAGCGACCTACCGGCCGTTTTGATGAAAAAGAAAAGGTCAGCATGCTTAATACATGTATTTTCATATAGCTCTCTCTCTTTCTCTCGGTTATTTTTTGTAAATAATAGCTTAGTAGGCCGCTCTAGTTTTTATACCCTGTACCCAAAGTTAAAAAGGGTATTATAGATTTGTGCAATGCATGTAACAGACAGAAGGAGGCGTGGTAGGCTATATGATCCATGGGCAAAAATGATCAGGGGCCATAGCCGAGTCGATATAGCCATGTGTCTGTCCGTCCGTCCATGTTGTAACGTGTTTTTCAGAGACTATAAGAGTAAGAGCAAAAAAAATGTACCCTGAGATACGCATTTTCCCGAAAAATGTTAATATTTAAGCTAGAGCCACCAAATTTGTTACGTAGACTCATGTTAGGCTTATAAACCAAAAAATTATGACCTTAACCCATTATTTAAGTTATCTTAATTATAGCCATATAGTTACGATATATCGAAATATCGATATTATCGAAAATATCGAGTATTGCGATTTATCGAGTATCGATTTATCGCAAGAACATATATGATTTATGGTAGCATGCTCACTTTTACTTTTCTTTATAAAGTAATGGCGAATAGGTTTATCGTGAAAATTTTTCTGCAGTCCAAAAAGTGTGGTTTTTTTAAATAAAAATAGTGGTGCAGACAGTCGGGAGTCGGAGTGATATATCCTGTACCCTGCAAAATGGGAACGGAAGTATCTACTCTTATGTTTATTTCCATAAGTTCGACATGAGCGTAAGTATTTTCCTGTTGGGAAGTTCCAATTGTGAAGTTTCCTATTGGGAAATTGGTTATGATGGGGAAAACAATTACTTTTATGTTTATAAAGTTAGTATTCTAAGGCTATTTTGAAACATAGATCGAATACACATAAATCGATTCCGTAGGAAGGGGGGCTTCCATTGAAAAAATGTGAATACAGTTTTAATGATTAAGCTCACACGAGTCTCCACACCCAATTTTGTAACTCTATATCATATCTACATATAGTGGAATTTTGGTGGAAAAAAATGTACTAAAAGATGCGCGTAATTCAATGTAAGATGAAGTTTGTCGGATTGAGTTGATATCTGTCCCCATTAGATATAGTATTGGTGTAAATATGCATAGATGCATAGTTATAATAACACTAATATATAATATACTGGCTGAACCCGCTCGCTCCGCTGTCCATTGATGAAGCTATTCCACTTCGCGTTCCTCTTCCTTCTCTTTCTCTCTCTCTTCTTCATAATAGGTCAAGCTGCGGATATTGGTACCAATATCTATATATCCTCTAGCTCTACTTCTACCTCTACCTCAATTCAAATGAATTCTCTACCTAGTCAAAGTTGTGAATGTTAAACGAATTTTGTAAAATTCTTGTCTACTGTATAAGTAGAAACACATTTAGTATGTTTTATATGGAAAATCGTCAAACTAAGATAATAACACTCTCCAACATAATGGGATCCTCAAAATTTCATCAAAATATGTCGAGTAGTTTTTGAGGAGAAGAGTCCCAAAGAATTGGCAGTAATTTTTATATATATAGACTATACTTTTACTAGTGTAGTTAGTCCCCTATTTTTTATATTATTTCTTAATGATTTTTCAATAGATTTCTCTAACATGTTCGGATAAATCCCTGGGTATATCAGCTTGAACATCAAAATCTCGATATCAATAAAAATACTGTTTTTTTTTTTTTGGAAAGCTGTTTCGCAAATATGATTCTTTAATTTAAACAGTTTTTTAAATGTTTAGTCAAAAAATTCAAATTTCTGATTACTCGAAGATAGAGGAAATAATTTTTATTCTTTTGTGTTAAAGAAATTGAATCATTCTCAAAGAAATTCGGTTCATTGCAGGCGCAGTTATTGAAATTTTAGTGTTAGATTGGGGCAACAAAATTCGATGTTTACAAACAGTCAAAAACAGACATTTAAATTTTTGAAATGAAAATGTGAAAGGCGATATAAGGCTATAAAACTCTGTTGGCAACCCTTCGTGTTCAATATTCAAAGTATATCGGCAACGCTACCGGCAACTGAGAATTCAACCCCTATTAGTTTCGGCGCTCTTTGCTGAGAATTGACAAGAAAGTTGTGGAAACTACCCCTCCAAGTTGGCAAGCACATTTTGTCCGGGGTGTGAGATTCCGAAATATTGAGAGACGGAAAGTGCACCACTGAAAAGCGGGCCAGTGGGTTGCTATTGTTGGTACACTTGGTGGATAAGAGAAACGGCGCACGCGCCAAATCCACCGGAGAACACAGAATCAGTTGCATTGAAAAAAAACGAAAAAAAAATATAAAACACTCACACACACATATATATACATATATAGATGAAGGCAAGCAAACGTAGTTTAGCTTTTGACTTTCCACAACGCGAAAAGTAAAAATACGAGTCGGTCGCAAAATTTCCAACGACCCTTTGATAAAGACATAAAACTATTAGAAATTCAAATAATTAAAAGAAGACAGTGTCCTGAAAAGACAAGTTTTTTAATACGATTTCAATCAGAACTGTTACTGCAACAAGAATTTGAAAGCTAAAAAGTGAAAATAAGAAAACGCATCATTTGGAACAGATTTGTTTTGTATGTATGTGTGCGCGTGTTTAGGCAGTGTAGGCAGTAAAAAGTATCTACATATAAGATTTACACACAGCTGCAAGAAATTGGAAAGAACAAATCGTTGTTTTCTCTTGATATCTTGAAAAACAAAATATACTGCACTTTATTAACTAATGTGGGTAGTGTGTCAAGTTTTTCATTTGGCCATTTGCCAGAAACATGCATGATACCCTTCTATACATCATATACATATATACGATTCGTTTGTGTGTCTGTCTGTGAGCTGTGAAAAAGTATTTCCCATCTACAAGTGCAAAAGAAAACTCGCCCTGACTGGCATTTGTTTTGTTTTTGTTTTCTTTCCCTACTAGTACAATCGTTTATAATTAAATTCGATTTGTATTGTGAAATAACAAGAGCGACTAGAACAAAAAATAATGAATATAAAGTGTATTTAATTTGTTTACCTAAAAGAAAACTAAAAAAAAAAAAAAAAAAAATGTATTTAAAAATGGCAATATTTATTGGGCAAGATGCCTTATCCTTGAGCCTTGAGTAAAGCAACTTTATTAAATAACTGTCGATTTGCCCTGGGTGTTGTCTTTAATCGTATTTAGCGTATTTTTTAATGTTCTATTTTTTGTTTATTAAAACTAATCAAATCAAAATGCAAAACCAAAACAACAAAAAATATATTGTAGCGTGCATCTATAAGTATACTCGTATATAATAGCAAGTGTAATTATCGAATAAAATAATTATTGCTACGCCAATTTAAAAGATTAGTCAACGATACAATTGGAAAAATAATCTCAGTGCTCAGTTTGAGATTTTACTTCCCACAGGTATGTATGATGCCACATGTATTTAGGCATATATACAGATACACATCTACATAAGTATATAGCAATATCTCAAACATCCCAGTTGAACATGATTCCAAAATCATATCATTTTTCATACTGCATTTTCATGATAAAAAGTATCTAATAAGTATGAAAAACATTTAAGTGATTTCCCAGAAGGTAGTCAGCCAAAGAATCACCTGCAGTTTGGCATGCATTCTCAATTGCAGTCGCGACCCGAACTTTCACGATCTTTGCATATCTCAAGCAGAGAAGTGACAAGGGTATACAAAGAGTGGGAACGAGGGCACGAATTATACGAAAATTGCGTGTCATTTATATTTTGTTTGTTGAAAGAAGTGCAAGTGACGAAAAGTTAAAAAAAGATTTATTAACAAAATTAAGTAGCTACATTTTGTAATTGTAAGCATGCATCTGAATAATATTTTAATGTGTATAAAATAAAGAAATTTACATTTTATTAGCAACGCAATGAAACCTTGGCACAAAGTCCAAAGCAGAGAAGGTTCCAAAGGGGAAACGGAACTCTGTTGTTGTGAGTATTGTGTACTTAAAATTCAGTTAAAAATATACCAAACTTGTTGATTAAAGAAATATTGTATTAACTACCATTAAGTTTTTATATAAGAAAGTTGAATTGACATTGAACTAAATAAAAATTTGAGAATCAACGATAATTGTGTGTATTTTTTAATGAAAAATCGGATGGAAAATTTGTAGTGCATAATGCGTGAGCATTAGTAGCGAGGTGATGTGATTTTGGAAATAGAAAGCGGAACGCGAACGTTTCGCGAAGATGAAGCTACAACAACAACTGATAAAAATCACCATTTGGGAAGCTAAAAAAAAACACTGATGCAGATAGATAGAAAGCTCTACTTGCACGTTCCGAAATCCTGTGGAAAGAAGTGCAAATTTCATACAGCCAAGTTCTGCTGGGATGTGTTCATATTATAATTGATATTTAAAATTTTCACGCTGAAAACAAAACTACGCGACTTTAGTTGAAAAGGGCCTTGCAATTCGCTTGGTATTAATACGTTAATTATTTAAGGGGCGGGACACACGAAATAATATTTCTATATATATAAATATGACTACCAATTCTTTGTGCTCGCTAAACGCTGAGGTTAGCTTCCCATTATGTTGGAGAGTGTTCTTATCTAAGTCTGAACAAAATCGACTTAGGGGTTCCGGAGATAGTGCAAAAACAATTTTCCATATAAAACATACTAAATGTGTTTCTACTTAAATAGTAGGCAAGATATAACATTCACAACTTTGGCTAGGTAAAGAATTCATTTGAATTGAGGTAGAAGTAGTTTTTTTAAATTTATTTTATTGTTTAAATCTTAGGCTAATTTACAAAAAATGAACAAAATGTTAGATAATATTTTAATTGGACAATATCTCTGATCGAGCACTCTAGGCCTTTAATTTAAGGATACATTCTTTCTTTATTGGAATTGTTTGTTTGTGTTGACTACTTATATTATTTAGTATTATATAAACAAAGGGTTCCAGAGAAAAATGAAAAAAAAAACAATGCATCAATAATTTCGAGAATAATATAAAACCTTTCAACTAGACTATTCTGGTTATAGCCACCTGCAGATTTTGGGAGTTGCCTATATTTTTTTGGAATGGTGCAGTCGAACCTATTATTTTCCTCTGTTAGTCTTTTGGTAACAATTGACTTTGTGTTTGCCCTCCTAACTGCATGGTAAATAACTGGGATCCACGCATTGTCCTCAATGAAATCATTTTTGTCTAAAAATTTAAAGGTTTAAAAAAAAAAATCATGATAGTGTTTTTTTTTCATTTTCTTTATTTAAAATTTTTTTTTTACGAAAAAGTAATGACTTAAAAAAAAGTAAAAAATTCTTTCCATGGCCCTTACTAATAAGTATTATCGTGGAAATTTTGGTTGGAAAACATTCAGTAGTTTAGTCGCAATAATTCAAAAAGTGAAAAACACGTTATTTTTAAATTAAGCTGTAACGCGTTCATTTTTCGACCTTAATCTTTTTTTTAAACTTTTTCCCACCTTCAAATCGTTCTGCATCATTAGTTTTTAAAAATCGCTGGGGGCACTTTTTGGTACCTTAACCGGCTATACCCTTTGTGCTAAATTTAAACAAAATCGGTCGTTACGCATACTCCTATTATCGAATCGACACATCTTCGAAAAGTTAAATTTTGCCAGGCAGCGTAAATTCAATACAGTAATACATTTAGTGATTAAAGGCCATTTATATAGATGAAATCTATATATATCAAAAAAAAATTTGGTACCCTGTACCCATTTTTTTTTTTCATGAAAATCAAATTTCTGTGGAAATTTTTGTATCGATGCGTTGAGGGGGTACGGGAGCTATAACGGTAACTATGCTACTGGGGTAGGGGCACACTATTACCTATATCTTCTTAAGTTCCTATCCGATATTGATCATTTTCACTGTGGCAAGTTTCAATCGGATAGCTTTTATGGTGTGGGCTAAAACCGTGAAAATCAATCACGAGGAAACGGGGTAAGATATTGACATAATTAGACAAACTTGATCTACGTAGAGAAAATGCGCATCGTTTTGTGAAAAAAATGTTGATCTTTCTCTTATAGTCTCCGAGAACTATGCCTATGTACATATATCGACTCGACTATTGCTAATGCCCATTTTTGCCCATGGAAAATATAGTCTGCCACGCCTCCTTCTTCCTTTTACATACATTGCACAAATCTATAATACTCTTTTACACTTTTTGTACAGGGTATAAAAATCTGCAAAAAAAAATTGATTTTCATGGGAAGTTGGTCACTGACACACACAGTCGGGCACCGTCTCGACTGTCAATAGAGAATAGGGATTTAGGGATCGAAATAAAAAGCATGTATCGAAAGGATTAATAACAAAAGACTGAGAACAAAATGAGCTGTCTTCCGACCAATATTACCCAATAGCACTGGGACTCCACTCGAAACTAAGCATAAACTTTTTGTTTTTTGATATTTGCGAAACCAAATATTTGTTTAATTTAGGAATGATTTATAGTAACAGTTAAAATATTATATATATATCTATTGTTTTCATGTTCGAGTTTTTATTTAAACATACCGTTGTTGTTTTTCTTAGTGTGTAGTACTCACGTATCGTAATTGGATTTATTTAGCTTAATTGTAAACCCCTCTTTTGTTTGTTCATCTTTCAGGGTGGCTATCCAGCACGACTAAGGAAAGTGTTAATCGTTACGGCTCCGCTTTGGTTTAAGGCTCCCTTTAAAATATTGCGCCTCTTTGTGCGCGAAAAATTACGAGAACGTGTTTTCACCGTATCGGTGCCACAGCTTAGCCTTCACGTGCCACGCAAGGCGCTGCCCATACATCTCGGCGGCACACTGGAAATCGATCACGCCACATGGTTGCTGACTTGCCGCAAATCGATGACGAATCGTGAAGACGAACTGCTTGCCAATATTGTGGGTGCCGGGCCCATAGCGGTGGCACCGACAACAGCCGCAGCAACAGCGGCACAGGCAGGAACGATAATCACCGCAGTCCACCAATTAGCCGAGAATAACACAACCGTTGTGACAGTCAGAGAGCATAACACAAACCATACATACGGCAAGATCCCTGAAGCAGCAACAGTCACAAACCCCGCCGAACCCAACGAAAACATCACAATCAACGGACTAAGTCCAAGTCATCGTGACACAACTAAATCACTCAAATTAAATACCAGCGGTATACAGGAGATAAGCAACGGAGCTGTTGGTGACAACGCCACAGCGGTGACGGCGGCAGCAACAGCATCCAGTGAAGGTGGGGTTGTGGTACTGAATGGCAGCGGAGGCGGCGGTCGTATTGGTACTACTAATAACGGCAGCGGCGGTGATTTCTGGTCAGAGAATCCTCCAAGCAGTGCCTCGTCTGGGTTCAGTGATGACGACAGTCTGGCTGGACAAGAGGGCGATCCAAAAACAATTGAACAAATTGTTCAAATGGTCAAGGAGCGAGGCCGTCAAGGTCTGATCAAGGAGTATGCGGATATAAGGAATCGTGCGCCCGAAGGCACCTTTCAGCATGCGCGGTAAGTGTGTTTGTTTAACTCTAACTAGCGTGCATACCATATTTGATTGAGTTAAGTTGAATATATCATGTAGTCTTCGATCCAACGACCTTTATCAATATGTTTTTCGAATGAAAAGTATTTTTTAGCAATGTGCTAACTTGGGCATAGATTTTGCACATGGGTTGCCTGAAGAAATTAGGGTAAGGATATTTTCTATTAAAACTAGGTCTCCGCCTGGTTGCTCCATTCGCCATTACCGTGCCCCTCCCGACGTAGATCATATTCTTCTTCCCGCTCCGATATGTTGTTACCGGGGAACGTCCCCGTGGCGGTTTGCACCCACGCCATAAAAGTTATCCGCTTCAAACTTTTCACAGTTTTGAACACTGTTATTGTGCATATGTTTTGTAAAAATTGTCAAGATCGGAAAGAAACTTTTATAGGTAATAAAGTTATAATTTTAGACCCCTCCTCCAACAAATTGCAACAAAATTTAACTTTTGGTATGTAGGCTCATGTTAGGCCTACAAACCAAACAATGTTCACCTTTTTCTGAATCAGTCCCCTACCCCGTAGTACAGTTACCTTTATTACGCCCATGCCACTCAATTCATCGATATGAAAATTTTCACAAAAATTTGATTTTCATGGAAGAAATAGATACAGAGTATTCCACTGCGGGCACCGTCCCGACTCGACTTAACATGACATATTTTTTAGTTGATAATATTTATAATGTCAGATGTACCACTTACTGAAAAAATTTACTTGGTAATGGAACGTAAAATCAAGAAATTCAGAAGTACCCTAAAAACAATGATCACCAAGAAGTATATGAGAGAATCCTACATATGATGAGATGCTTTTACTTCCCTAATAGGAAAGCTACTATTATATCAAAAATTGTGATATTTGCCAAACGCTTAAATACGATAGACCCATACGTGTACCAAACTATAATGTGACTTTACATGAGATGCATCTCCTCTATGGTGGTCCAGGCCCGTGTGTTGCTTATGATGGTGTTAAAGATGCTTGTTGCTTATGGGATGTTTTACCATAGTGTTTTTGTAATGTTATGGCTTAGCTGTGGTTTAGGGCGATTTTAAAATTTTACACAGGCCCTGTGTTTTGGAATTACCCAGCTATGGCTTAAATTACATTCATATCGGCTGAGAGCTGCGCGCCTTTTATGTACAATTGTAAATAATAGCAGCCCTTTCGCCAAGAAGCCCTACAAAATACCACCCTTTCGTGATAACGGTATAGTCAGTCACCCAAATAGACTTTAGAGATACCGCCTCCAAGCTCGACACGTTTGATTTAATAGTAGTTTCTAACCTATGTTTCAAAGCGAGTCAAAATATTTGAATACAATGAAAACAATTCTGAGCTAGTCCGGGAATTTATTAGTATATTTCAAAAGTATTATTGCAAAGCATTCAGAGGTGGTGTGCCTTGTGTCTCTAGACGGTTTTGTCCCATACTGGCTTTAAAATCTAGAGAAATTCGTTGGTGTGCCTCAATGTATATTAATAGGCTTTTTCTGTGTGGCTGCTTTTCCATTTTAACAAAAATAGCATCTTGCTTCGATGTACGATGTTTTCCCCTGCAAAATTATTATAATATTGCATTTGTAAGGACACCAAATTTTGTGTGTTTGCAAGTCTATATTTTCAAAACTAATAAAGATAATGGACTGAAATAAAATTCCTTTGATAAATACATCAATTGGCAATGCAGCCAAAAAAAAGGGATGTATCTGCTTCAGTTTAAAAATGAAAAATAATTTTGTGAATTAACAGTAAAAATATTAAACATTTTTGGGCCACTTGATTTGATTGGCTATAACTTCTAAACTAAAACAGATAGGTTATTGAAACTTTTCCTTCATTTAGCTGAATTATTTCATGACAAAAAGCTGTTCATATGAATACTATCACTTGTACAGTTTTCATTTAATAATTTTTTTTTAATAATAAGTAACATTCCCCTTTTACTTTTCCGCAAAAAAGTATTGGGATTGGCCAAAAAATTAAAATTTCTAATTTTATGTTTTTCGACGATTTAGGCACTCTGACAACTTTTCCGGTGATTTAGCAATGTTTTTGTGTTGGGCATGTCTTCAAAGGGTTTCCTATTGAATTTGACCACTGTAGTCGCTATATTTGGGTCGCCAGACGATTAATAAGAGTAAATAATTTAAAAAAGTTTGTTTTTCTAATAACTAGTAATTCCCACTTTACCAAGCTAAATAAATTCTATCATGTTGGGCATGTCTTCAAAGGGTTGTCTATCAAATTTGAGCACTCTAGTCGCTATAGTTGTATCGCCAGAAGAAAAATAAGAGTAAATAATTATCGAAATTTGTTTTTAAATATTTTTGTTTAAATTTCTCCTAGCTAATTTCGGTTGCTTTGATAAAATGGCGGAAAAGCCTGAGTTGGTTACCAACTGTTTATTTTAACTGTCAATAATTGCAATGGCATTCTTCGCTCTCCACCAAAGCACGAGATGGAGACAACATCGTACAGCTGATAACGGTTTCAAGCGTTCTAGAAATTATAATTCATCATAATTTTTACAACAACACAAAATGACAAAAAATATAATTTGAACCTAACCTACAAAATATGAAATACAGAAAATTAGAAATCAATCGCTGTTTGTTATCGATAATTAACAGTTTGCTACTATTTTTTTAATTTAAGCGTTACTTTCATTAAATGTGAATGCACGAAATGCATGAAATGCATCTTAATTGTAACAATACAATAATAAAGCAATAAATTTAGTTTCAGCTTTTAAATTTAAAATTGTCAGACGCTCATCAGAACAAATAAATACGATAAAACCCATCAATTTGTTTATCTAAAACCTTATAACTGATTGTTTTAGTTAATTAGTGCCGAATTTGTTTTTATTTTTTTTTCTACGCAATAAACTTGATTTAAAATAAAAATTTCAATAGCTTGCGACGCAGATTTAGCGACAACAAATTACGTTTTTGAGCTACAAACGTGACATTATATTATCAGAATATGTAATATCACTGAAAGCAAATTAAAATATTACAGTTAACTTATCCTCGTGTGCTCGCTTTGCACTATTTTTAGTTAATTGTTTATGTAAAACAGATTTTGCAAATGAAACTTCTCTCTTAAAGAGGTAAAAATTAAATAGAAACAAATGAATTCCCAAAATGGCCTGAGTTGAGTTTAAATTAGTAAAATTGGAATATTTGTTTGTATTAATAAGAAACTAAAACTTATTTTTTGTATATGCTTTAACGGTTTTATACAAAAATTTGCACATAAATTTTCGATTTTCATGGGAAAAATGGGTACAGGGTATCCCAATGTCGGGCACCGTTGCGACTGTCTGCACCAAATTTTTATTTTTTCAAAATTTTATTTTGTAATTTAATGGCTGGAGTTAGAGATGTGCAAATTGAAAGAAACTGTCGATAGTGGTAAAAACTATCGAAGAGCCTACCATCGTTAGAACAATCGTTGGTTTTGCAGCTGTTCTCCATGATTCTCATACGAGGTACCTAAGCTCTTGCATTTCTTAATTTTTCATCCATTTTTTTTTTCAATTGCTTATAATACTATTATATATATATTAATGGCACCTTAGGCATTTCTGTCATTTGAAGTATTGACAGACAATTTACCTCTTGCATTATTGTTTAATTCTCTTTGTACTACAAAGTAGTCGTTTTGAGACATGGTACCTTTTACATTTCTGTTTAATTCTCTTTGTACTACAAAGTAGTCGTTTTCAGACATGGTACCTCTTATAATATATATTTTATGGGTCAAAATTATCAGAAGCAATAGTCGAGTCCATATACACATGCCCGTACGCCCGTGTTGTTCCAGATATAGGTAATAATGTTGTGGCAATTATAGGCCCCTCCTCCTATAAACGTCAACTAAATTTTACTTTTTACAACAATGTTAAGATTAACATTTATGCTAGAGTGACCAAATTATTCGTGGCGCGGGCACCCAAGTCCAGGTTATCGGTTTCTGTTGATATATTCTGTGAACATAAATTGATGATTTTAAAGCTGTTGTATAAAAAATGGATCTTTAACGGTTATGCACCTGCAGTCCCTGGTTGCAATACTCAATGTCATAGTTTCGAGTTCGTTTTCCTTGCAGCGCTTGTTTTGTTACCCATTTTTTCGACGATTAGAGTTGTGGCAACAAAGCCCAGACTGTACACATCCACGGCTGGCGAATATGTAGCAATATTCGGGTCTACGAGTAGCTCAGGAGCCGTATACTTCAGAGTGTATCTGGGCTTGTTGCGCCAAGTTGTAAAACTGCAATAATATCGTACGTTTGGTAAATGGAATTTTTGCTCATGCACTGACTATATGTAGCATCATCTAATTTTTGAGGTTTATGCCCATCGTGCAGCAAATCCTGAAATGTTACGGTTTTTTTTTTTTTTAACACCTCCAAATTGAATTTAAGACTAAAATGTTTACCTAAACATTTGTAAGTTGTAAACAAAATTTGTAAAATGTCAAATACTAGCCTACTATTTTATTAATTATCGAAAATTTTAAAATCTGAGACTGAATATTATAAAAATACAAAAAGCAAACTCGCACACAACGAAACAACTAGGCATACCGATAGCACACACCTACACAGAGCTCTATCGGTGTGAGATGCGTCCAGTAAATAAGCCTTAGGCGAGGGGCTTTGGGAGACGACCCAACAAGCGCATTCGACCGAACGCTTAGATAACATTAAGTTAAATGTGAGTGGGTTAAAAATTGACCAAAATACAGATTTGTTTATTTTTACAGGATGATGGTTAAGATATGGTTTTCGAATCCCAAAAAATATATCTCATTTGACGTATATCAATATGTGTGTCATTCTCTAGAATATACTACATAGCTATGACTATTAGACTCACGTATCTAACTCATTTTATTTATATTCATTTTTACAGAATGCGCAGCAATTTGACCAAAAATCGTTACACAGATGTGCTCTGCTACGACCACAGTCGTGTTGTATTAGCACCTGAGGATGGCGATGAGGTCTCCGATTATATAAATGCAAATTACGTTGATGGCTACAAACAGAAAAATGCATATATTTCAACTCAAGGTAAGAAAAGCATTTCACTAGTTGGGACTTAAAAAAATTTGATGGAGACAGTGGGGACGGTGCCCGACAGTGGAATAACGTGTACCCCTCCCCCCCTCCAAAGCACTAAATCCAGCATACGGTCAAATGGGAACAAAAGTATTTTCTTTTATGTCTCTTTTTACAAGTTTAATGTGATTGTAGACGTTTTCCTATGGGGAAGTTCAAATTGACAAGTTTTCCTATTGGGAAGTGGTGGCAAAAATTACTTTTATCCCCATAACTCCAGTATTCTTGGGTCAATATCGTTGAATTTTGTAATATAGATCAAAAATACATTTATAAATGTCTGTGACAATTTTCAAATCAATATATTGGGGGGGTGTGGCAGGAATTAAGGTAAATCGATTGCATGGAAGCTTGGCTTCTATCGAAAAAATGTGGATACAGTTTTAACGATTAGGGTCACACGAGTCTCCACAACAAATTTTCCTAGCTCACATGTATCCATATCTACATGTAGTGGAATTTTGGCACAGTTTATAGGCGATTATCCCATTTGGATAATTTTTCAAACTTAGATGCACATAAACACGACGCACACCTCTGTCTTTGAGATGATAGGTTGAACGAAGCGGCTGTAAACCGCAAAAATATGTTACAGTGGAAGGGGGGCAAGATATCGACGTGATTCGATAAACTTCATCTTTTCGGGGTAAATGTGCATCTTTTGCGGCTCTGCCTCTTATGGTGTCTGGTATCTCGACGTTCATACGGAAGGACGGACATGTGCGGCAGTAATTAAAGTAAATCGATTGCGCGGGGGCTTCTATTGAAAAAAAGTGAATACAGTTTTAATGATTTGACTCATACGAGTCTCCACACCAAATTTTGTAACTCTAACTCAAATGTATCCCATATACACTGCCGGCCACTTGATTAAGGACACAAAATTGTTTGTGTTTACAAGTCTATATTTTCGAAACTAATAAAGATAACGGACTGAAATAAAATTCCTTTGGTAAATAAATCAATTTGCAATGCAGCCAAAAAAAAGTTATGAATCTATATGGTTCGGTTTAAAAATGAAAAATATTTTTGTGAATTAACAACAAAAATAGCAAACTTTTTTCCGGACACTTGATTAATTAAGGACACTCGATTTGATTGGCTATAACTTCTAAACTAATACAGATAGGCTATTAAGTTTTTTTTTTTATATAGGTAAGCCATTTCATGATTTAAAGCTGTACATTTGAATACCCTACCCTCACTTGTATAGTTTTCATTTAATAATTATTTTTCAAAAACCAAATGTTAAAAAGCAAAATTCCCATTAAAGGTTTGGCACAACATATTTTTTGATCAGCCCTTCGAATTTTTTTATTTTTCCAACATAAATCAAAATATTTTAAACAATATAATAACATAATATACCAAAATTATACAAGATATTAAAAAATAGACTTTTAAAAACGGCTCTGTTCTATCAAATTTAAATTTTTAAAATATGAAAATACAAAATATATTCGAAACGTAAATGGAACAATTTAAAGGATAAAAAACCAAAAAAACAGAAGAAATTAAATTCATAACTCAATCCGTTAAATTGTTCCATTTGAGTAATCATACTCAAAGTTATATGAGATGTGGTGTACTGAAAAAGAAAATTTTCCTCATACTTTTTTTTCCCAAATTCCGATTACTTAGTGAGTTATCGATAAATGAATATTTGGGTAGTCCTTTTTTAATTAATTCATATCTCGAAAACGAATAAGGATAAATGAATATTAAATCAAATTGTTTAAAATTTTATTAAATTTTTTTTTTGTTTTTTTTTTTTGAATTTAAAAAAAAACAATGTCTGGACGCCAAAAAAAAATTAAACTATACTCATTTTACATGGGCAGATTCACAGAAAAAAAAAAAAAAGTGATCACAAAGCTATAGAAGTTATGAATGTCTTTGTGGTGACACCTCCAACTGATGACTGCCTAGCAATGTATTAAAATAAGCTTTATTTCTTGCAATCGGAAGGTAATAATACTACAGGTATTTCTTTAATTGGAAAAAATATTTTTCCTTTCTCCTATGGCAAAGGGACTACCTATCGTTACAAAAATATAAAATAACTAGTTGAACCCACGCGCTTCGCTTTGCATTGATAAAGCCTTCAATAAATTCATGGTATAAATTGTACCAACAATGTAATCACAAATGCACAAAAATTATCTTCTAAACATTAATTTTATCATTCAAAGGAAATACATTTTCATGAACCTAGAATATAGTATAGAATTATTTATTAGTTTTTAAGGGGCTCTGCCTTTTGTTCGCTCCGCTGGCCAACCCCAGTGCCCCTCTTGAGATAGATACAATTTCTTCCCGTTTCTCTTCCTTCTTTTTCTCTCTCTCTCTTCCTCATACTAATTCCAGCTGCGGATATTGGTACTAATATCCTCCTATCCTCTTCCTCATCTTCATACTCTACCTATTAGTAGGCGTTGCCAGACTCTGTGCACACTTTTTGAAGAAAATAAAAATAGACTATAAGATTTTTTATGCGGTGAGCGGGTTAGAGAATACCACCTCAGCAAGTCAAAGCTTGTCGTATGAGACGACTAACAATGACACTGGGCAATTTCGAGACCAGTAGATCCACCCAGGCCATAAAAGGGTTGAGCGTAAGGTTTGGGACCGACCACGTAAAACTACAATTCCAATGAAAGAATGTATTTACATCAGGTCGTAACCCGATAACGGGTTGTTATGGCCAGTCAAGAAGAAAAATTAGATTTTTTTGTAGTTTTATCCTTTTTTATTATGGTTCATTATGCATATTTCAAATATGTTTAAAAAAATTTCACGTCAATTGGTCGAGCCGTTTTCGAGTAAAATGGACTCAGACATACATGCAGACATTTATTTATACTAGGGGGATCCATCCCCTGCTCTCTCCGCTCGCCAACCCCCGAGCACCACTCATACTCTTATTTTTCCTTTTTCACATCCTCTTCCTCCTCTTCTTCTTAATCTTCCTCATCCTTATTTCAAGAGATATAAAATGAAACAACCTGTTTTACGTTTTACTCAGCCCCCCTCTCGCTTCACTCACAACCCCCTTACCCCTCTCTAGATAGATCGTATTCTTCTTCCCAATCCCCTTTCCGAACAAAATAATAGTAGACTTTGAGAATTTGTATTATTTTTGTAGTTTAACGATTTTTTGTCCACCAAAACAAAACGATTTTAAACGTTTTTTTGATAAAGACTATCCCTATATCAAGAGCTTTAAAGTGGAGCAACCTGATTTCTCTAAACCCTTTGTCATTATATCGGCCACATGCACAATTTTGGATTCCCCACTCTCTTTTTCTTCTTCATTTTCCCCTTTCTCTACCTCTCCGCTATATCTACATTCATCCTCATTTCAAGAGCTATAATATGAACCAACCAGATTTACGTTTCACTCCTTCACAATAAACTGCGAAATTTCGTCACGAGGAAACGGGATAAAATATCGACAGGAATCGATAAATCTGCTCTTCTTACGAAAATTCCCTAGACAATCATATAAGTTTCACTCATATTTCTTCTCATACAAACTTTTACTTAGCCTATTTATATAATCTAAATAAGTGTACACTTTAATATCACCACTAACTGCGAATACGTGGCGACCGATTTCAACCGAAAATTTTAGGGTACGTTGGGGATGGTCTGTAGATGGTTTATGTGAAGTTTGGACGAATTCGGCTCGATCAATCTATATATATGAAATGGTATCTTTGTGGTACGGGTTTCTAAAACTCGAGAACCAGTGAACCAAATGACTTCATATTTGGACCACATATTCGTTAAATGTGCAAGAAGGTTTTTCGTCAGTTTGTGTCCGGTTGGTGGACAGGATCAGCAATAAATATATTTTTAGTGACTTAATAAATACATATTATTTATACTTATAAAGTAGGTTAGCATTTTAATGTGTTTTCAATTCACAACTTTGATTAAGTAAACAATTCGCTCTGAAAGCGAGCCGCTCGACGAGATAGTGGTACGAGAAAATTCAACACCAGAACAATGTTAACAAAGTATTTAAGATCTTGCAAAAGTTATATTGTTTCCTTTAAACTCAACTCCAGAGCCACTAAAAACGCTAATGAATGGCAACACCGCTGGATCGAAATTGTTGTAGTTGTTTTCAAATATAACGAAGGTTCAGTACAGTTCCCAACATGCTTTTGACATCTCTTTCGTTTTCTTGAATCGCTTATATCCATCTAAACAAACGGCAATTTATACTAATTTGGTATGTTTACTGTATTCCTACTACCAGGTCCATTACCAAAGACATCCCAGGACTTTTGGCGCATGATTTGGGAGCAGCATTGTTTAGTTATAGTGATGACAACGCGCGTCATGGAACGTGGACGCGTTAAATGCGGGCAGTACTGGGAACCGACTGAAGATAGTTCCTTGGAGTTCGGAAATTATCATGTGCGAACAATTAGTGTCGGGAGCAATGAGGACTATACAGTGGCCTCGCTAGAATTGAGAAACATAAAGGCATGCACAGACAACTCTTCTGCTTACTTTAAGACTAAAATATTATACTTATTCCACTTGCAGACTGAAGAAATCCGGAATGTCTCTCATTGGCAGTTTACCAGCTGGCCGGATTATGGTGTGCCCAGCTCTGCTATGGCCATGTTAAACTTTTTACAAAAGGTGCGCGATAAGCAAGCTGAGCTGGTTAACGGCCTCTGCGATACCTGGGCCGGTCATCCGCGAGGTCCGCCCATTGTGGTTCACTGCAGCGCAGGAATTGGACGCACAGGTAAGTTTCTTTTGAATAAAACATTTTGTGCTCAGATAATAAAGTATCTGCTTCGAATCCCTTATTGATTTACCGATCAATAACTTTAGTAAAACGTTTACAATAATTAAAAATTTGATGCAGACAGTCGGGACGGTGCCCGACAGTGGAATACCTCTGTTTTTTTATATAAGCCTCGAACGCGCAGCAGGCTAAAATATTTTTACACGAAATACGCAATATATTCCTGTTGTGGTGGATTGCAAATAAAAAAAGGTGTAAAATGAAAAAAGGAAAAATCCCATGGTAACCCTGTTTGGTCAGCTGTTTTATTTTAGTTGTGTTAATTGTGATTGTTATCTTAATTCGCGTCTCGCGCTAATTGGTGTTTCTACATAGCATTCACATATAAACATCCTATGCGTCGGCTGCTGCGCCATACGCAGCAGATGTGTTATCGCAGCAACAATGGTCCGGAAACAAGAACACCAAAACCATTCCATTCCATTCCGAAGTTCGGAATCGAAACCAGAACAGGCCTGAATATCATGAAACTTGGTGAGAATGTTAACTTTGACCAGGGATGCTAATCTATTCCATCTTACGAACGGTTGATTGTAGAAAAATTCTTGTAGACAAATTTTGTAGAGAATTTTACGCTCTACAACTCTTAAAAATGCAAAATGATTTCAAAGCACCGGATACCGGAATGTATTCACAAAAAACGATTTTCGTGGCCTCTGGCCTGGAATAACTTGAGTCTCATAAAATGCTAAGAAAAAAAATGTTAACAAGTTTCATGATATCTTTCCATTCCAAGGAATAAAGCTTATTTGCGTAGATTGCAAAGTAGCCATATTATGGCTATCACTAAATGATGGATCAGCACCAAAAGATTCATAACTTCCTTGGTTATGAAAGTTACAAAGTTCAAAGTTAAACTACAGTTAAAGTTACAGTTTTAATTTTTTGATTTTCTCAGCAAATTTATGTGCGCAAAATTAATTGAATTTTACTTTCGAATGTGATTGGGAACCCTTTTTTTTAGTTTAAGAAAAATAATTAAAAAGTTATGACAATTCATCTTTACAACAAAATAAATGAATTACTTTAAAATAATAAACTTTTCTACTTTAATTAAAAAAAAATATTTTCTGCTATCTATTCGTTTACGCGAGATAAGTAAATAAAAAAAAAACTTTTTTTCACAAAAATCAATATTCTTTATCGAAAACTCGATATATACTCGGAATCTACGTGGTTACAGTTGGCTATCCTCTATTTGAAAATTACACAAATCCAAGAGATGGAAAAAATACCGATTTTTTTCACGTAATTTTGACCCATACGCAAATGAATGTCTGTATGTAGTACATACTATGTACATATGTCTAAATCAATTGTATTCGAAAACAGCTCGACCAATTGGCGTGAAATTTTTTTAACATCTTCGTTGAAGATCAAGAAATGTTTATGGTTCAAATATGCATAATTAACCATAATGAAAAATCGTAAAACTAAAAATAAGGACAAAAAATCTGGAAACCTACTATCATTTTTTCCAAAAAATGTAAACTTTATTATCAGTAGGTAAATGCGTCTTAGAGACCACTAAAACCATAACTAGATAAAACTCCTTGGAGTCTTCGAGCGGAAAAAACTTCGTGAGATCTTTGGTCTTTGCATTGTCAAGCAAATTAACAATTTAGAGGGTTGTTATGGAAATTTAAGAAGACTCTTATCATGCATCGAATCTATCCCCAAGCACATGCTAAGCCACCGTCACCGATGGCCACACCCGACATTATTATTAGTATTAATTTCTATTTCCGATTGCCAGACAACAAAAATTCAACAGTTTTCTTATTTGCAGGCACCTTCATTACACTGGACATATGTATATCTCGTCTGGAGGATGTGGGCACGGCGGATATACGTGGAACAGTAGAGAAAATTCGCTCACAGCGTGCCTACTCCATACAAATGCCAGATCAGTATGTATTTTGTCATCTGGCTCTCATAGAGTACGCCTACTCCCAAGGTATGCTACAATCCGTGGATCTAGCGGGCTTCGATGATCGAGAACAGGACTCCGAGTAGGCTAAGTTGTAGCACATAGAACATATGTTCTATGGTTATTGTTTGTAGCCAATATCATGGGTGCTTGTATAGCTGTAATGGGAGTCCGCCCAATAAATAGGCAATAACAGCAAAAGCCAATTGTATACATTATAATTTTAATATATATGAAAAAATTGTAATTATGTACAATGTAAAAATATGTGTGCGTCTTTGTCGTCGTCATAGGCAATGACTATATCATTTATTATTGTTATGTTTTTGACAACTAAATTCACATCGTATTCTTTACTTTTTTGTAATATTGTTTTGCTATAATTTAATAGAGAGAAAGAATGTAAGCACGTTCATTATAAAATTTAGCAATTTAATTAAGCGGATTGTAACTATAAACTGTAACTTTATTTTATGCTTATTAGACATCCACAAACTGTGCAAGAAACCTCTCTATATATGTATGCCTTTTAAGTAGTGCTTAATGCATTTCTTTTTATGTATGGAATAGACCGAATGTAAATGTAAAATCAAAAATTCATACACACACATACAGTGGCACGCAAAATTGTGTGAACGGTTTTAACCTGTAAACATCGTGTAAAAGGGTATTATATATTTTATAATATATAATATAGCCGTAACAGGCAGAAAGAATCGTGGCAGACCATAAGTACCTCGGGCAAAAAGTCTTAGCATTCACTCAGGTAGTTTTGGACTATGTCCGTTTGCGCCTGTATGCAATCTGGCTGAACATAATAGTTAGAGACCAGGTCAAAAATGTGCTGAAATCACCCCCTTCGCATATAAACTACGCGAAAATACCACTACATTTATATATGAGTTAGAGTTGGTGTAAAGACTCGTGTGAGCCTAAACATCAAAAGTATGTTTACTTTTTTGTCAGTAGAAGTCCCCACTCCACAGCAATCGATTAACTTTAATTATTGTCACACCCTGCAACATATTGATTTAAAAATTGCCACAGATATTTATATATATTATACTTTTTAAAATTTGACAACATTGGCACAATAATAGTCAAGTAATGAGCATAAAAATAGTTTTTGCCTGTATAATAATAAACTTCCTAATACGAAAACTTCTCAATGGGAAAAAAGAGACAAATGTGGAGAATTTCGTATTTTACCGTATTTAGTGCTTATGAAAAAAAGGGTACAGTGTACATTCCACTGTCGGGCACCGTCCCGACTGTCTGCATCAAATTTTTTTCTAATATTCTTGGGTCACTAGCCATTCGTCTACCAAAGAACTCTAAGGGCTTTAGCTTGGTGCTGGAGTATATTGAATAGTTGTATCTACATACATACAATCTGCCTAAAATGTCATTGAATGAAGGGTGCACTTTTTCTGCTTTTTGCTCCTCATTGTTTCAGTTAGAGTTCTGTGAAAACGTTCTACTTGTCCGTTCGCCAAACTGTTATCTTCTTCTTCTTAACCGGCCATAACAACCAGTTATCGGGTTACGGCCTGATGTAAATACATTCTTTCATTGGAATTGTGGTTTTACGCGGTACGTCCCAAACACTACGCACATCCCTTTTAAGGACTGGGGTGGCTCTACTGGTCTCAAAAAGAACCCAGTGTCATTGTTAGTCGCCTCATTTGACAAGCTTTGACCTACTGAGGTGGTATTTTCTAACCCGCTCATCACACTGTTATATGGTGGAGTTTTATAGATTGTTATATTAAATTGGTCCTGCATCATTCTAATCATGGAGGCTGAAGATAATGGTTTCTCATTATCCATTTCTATATTTTCTGGAATGCCAACAGCCATTAAAATTTACTTCAGAGGCTGCTTTAAGTCTTGAGCTGTGGAAACTTGGAAAATTTGTCGATAGCTATTAGAATAACTTGATTACGTGTTAGGAAATGGTCAATGTGCACTATGTCACCTGAGTATTGTGCGATTGGAGTTTTATTAATAATTTGGAAATTGGGATGCCTCTCGTATTTGTGTTTTTTGCAAGTTATACATTCTTTAACTATTTTATTTATTTTTGCCTGCTTTTGAGGGAAATATATTTTTTGGTGATCTGTTCTTTATTTTCTTTACTATTTCTGTGTGTGCTCGCCTATGTACCTTTACTGTGACATTTTCCTGTTCGGTTTCGTCAATTAAGTCAATTACCTTTGAGAAAGAAAACAAGACTGTAAGAGCTAAAGTGGAGTGGGTAAATTTCCTGTATTTGACCAATAATTCTTTCGCCACAATATAAGCCGTTTGTCACAAAAGGTCTTAGTCAATTCTTAAGAATGTCTATTAGTTTGGGTGGTACAATCTGGTGCCGAAATGCTATGTTTGTGACACGTTAGAAAGATAATTTCAAATTCGTATGACAAAGGTTGTTCCGTTAAAAGAAAGTTAACATATTAATAGGGACATTGGCAATTTGTATAAGCCTTTCTGGTGAGCTCTTGCTACTATGTACTGTACAACTTACGGAATTTATCTGCTACAACTACTCAGAGCATCTGCTACAAGATTGGCTTTTCCTGGTTTGTAGGATAATGCGTAATCAAACTCCTCGAGTATTGCTTTTGTTTTTGAGACCATATGCTAAACAGTGTTGATCCGTAAATATTTTCAACTTCGCTGAACCGTAAAGGTAATTTAGTAGGGTCGTTAATGACCAAATTATCGCCAGCCCTTTCTTCTCATTGGTTGCATAATGCTCCTCTGCACTATTGAGTGTTCTTGAAATGAATTGGTTTATTATCCTGAGATAACACTGCGCCTATTGCGTAATCAGAATCGTCAGTAGTTAGTTCGAAATGTTTACTGTAGTCCGGATATGCCAACATTATATCTTCCGTGAGACAGGTGTTTTATTAGAAATGTTTTTTGGACAAGTGTCCACCTTTCCCTCTTAAAATTTCTGTCAATGGTTTTGCAAGTTTTACGATATCTATTATGAATCGGTGATAGTACCCTGGCAGACTTAATGAACGGAAATCATTCAGTGTTTTAGAAACCGGAAACTCATGAATCGCTTTTCCCTTATTGGGGTTTATTTTTACTCTGTTTTCTGTTGCAACAAAGCCAAGAAATTCGACTGCTAAAGCTGAACTTTCATTTTAGCTTTCTTCAACGTGTCAAAGATTAAATTTAAATCGTGCAGATGTTTTTCAATGCATTCGCTTTAAATTGTTATGTCGTCTATATAGAGCACCTTTTCCCAACATGTTCTCCCAATATGTCAGTAAAAGCGCGTTGGATAATTGAAGGAGCGTTTTTTAAACCGAACGGTGCACGACTAAATTCATATTTGCTATTATTAACTAAAAACTTGTTTGAGTGGAATCTGGTGGAAGCCACTTTTCAGATCAAGTGCTGAGAAGAATTTGTTTTTGTGTAATTGGGCTAAAACTTCATTGATATCCGGAATGGGTTATCTGTCTGCTATGGTTATTAAATTTACTTTCCTATAGTCAAATGGGCAAAAATGATCAGGAGCAATAATCGAGTCTCCAGCTTACTCAGAGACTACAAAAGTTATAGCCAAAAATTTTTACCAAAGACAGCGCATTTTCTCAAGGCTGGAGGAGTTTGTCGAATCAAGTCATTATCTTACCCCCTTCCCCCGTCACAGATTTTCACCCTTTACACCCAAACCATTAAACTTATCCAATTGAAACTCGGCACAATTAGGCATGTGTGGGTGAAAATGATTAAGATCGGATAGAAAAGATGCAGGTAATAATATGCCATTTCTAGATCCCTCCTCCTATAAACTGCAATAGAATTACCCTTTTTATAAATATCTTAAGGTCTACATTTATGTTAGAGCCACCAAGTTTGGTACGAAGACTCATGTTAGGCTTATAAACCAAAGAATGTTGACCTTCTTCCCCTCTTACATGTTTCTATTTTGTCACAACTCTACTAACACATAAACAGAAAATGTTCATACACGTTTAACCTTGCCATATGAAGATTTTTAATCAAAAATTTTTTAATATATCACGACAAACACGATGGCAGGCTCGTTTTCAAATAAAAAAAAAGATTCAGGACAATATGTTCTTTAAATTTGTTTGAAATAATACGATTCTTAGATAAAGAAAATCTTCATATTCACTGCTAAGTAAACGTCTTTGTCCCTGTAACATTTAAATCTCTGTAAATGTTAATTTTCTGTTTATTTAGTGGAGTAATAGCCAGACCGAAAAGTGGGGTTATACATTTTTTTCCCAAAAAAACGACGTCCAAATTTTTACTTCTTTGATGTTTTTATTTTTGGGGGGATTATCATGAAGGCCAATAATTTAATTCTTTTGTATGCCCATTTTTCGAACTGAAGTTTTCAAACAAGACCAAATTCATATTTCACGTTGCTCTTATAAGTAGTACATTGTGCCACAACCAATTTGCAATTAAATAAATTAACGAGAATATTAAAACAAAACGCTTATGAACTTATGTTCGGAACGAATTTATTTTATTATTTTGCCTACATAAATAGAGAGAATGTAAATCGAGTTATTTCTGTATCTAGGACAAAACCGTAAAACTAAGAGGAAATTTAGTACAAATTTTTGTTTATTACCACAGAATTTTTAAACTGGATTCAAACAGGACTAAAATCAAAATAACGCCGAATTCATTTAGGTTGGATGCAATACGCTAAGAGACGGCTTTTTAAAAGTACCTCTCATCATAAAATTTCGTCTGCGGTTAAAAAAGTGTATCTTCTACGTAACGGAAAGTCAAAAAATAATTCCACATTTTTGCGCGCCACTGTATACCTAAACATAAAACATGTGTGTACATTCAATGAAATATTTATAAACAAATTTTGTAATGTACGTAATAAATTTAAAAAAAATCTATATTATACAATAGTTTAAAGTATTTTTTTTTTCATAATTAAGAGAAATTGTACATTGTATTTAAATGAAATTCAACGTTATCAAAATAACAAAAAATAAATTGAAATACTAGCTAAAAGTAATAATAATTATGATGATAAAACGCAGCATAATATGCGCAATAGAAACAAACTGAAACAAATTGGAAATATATAAATATATATATATGTGTTTACTAAAGAGCTGCACAAGCATAGCAAAAATGTTTTGCAAGAAATTGTCGTTTCAACTCGAATCTCAAAAGAAATGCTTCAGTGGCAAAAGTGCTATAAAAACGAATACTGCACGATAAGCCAATAGAACATTAAAGCAAAATTGAAACAGAACAAAAAGAACTAAACTGAAGTAGAAGCACACTAAAGTAGAACCAAACTGAAAAAATGTTCGCTTCTGTTTATCGCTCAATTTTGGTGACTTCAAGTTCTTGTTCCATTTAATATATTCAATACGAAACAGTTACAATTACAGCGAAATGTGTGTTTACTTTCCTTTAACACACGCGTACGCTTAACTCGTTCTACTGCATTCGCTGTGCTTTCTATGATTTACTGTTACTTGACTTGAGTGTCGCTCTTTATTTTGATGTTTTGCTTTTGAACAGGAACCAAGCACTATCTTCGCTATAGCAAAAACTATTCAAGTCATGCAGTGTTTTTGTTGAGAAGCAAAACATCAAAGCATGTTTGCTCTTAACGCGACAATGAAGTACTTCTTCTTCTTAACTGGTCATAACAACCCGTTAACGGGTCACGGCCTGAAAATAAAGTTGTCCATTCGTCTCTGCTTTTCGCGCGCTTCCTCATATCGGTGATACCAAAGGACATTGTCTGCCCCGTCGTCGACTCCACATTAAAGACCTTTCTCGCCTTACGTACAAAAATGTAAACGGCCAAAGATCTTACGGAGTACTTTCCTCTGAAACACTCCAAGGGCATTTTCACCAGACCGAGCGATGAGCGTCTTGTAGAGTGTTAGTTTCGGTTGGCGAGAGTGGCTTCTACTACTCAATTTCCTACTAAGACCAACGTATAATCTATCGGCAAGAGGGATTCTTCGCTTGATCTCCATGCTGACATCGTTTTTCCTTGACAAAATCAAAAGTATAGCTTTCAACATCAATCTGAGAGTCCAACCGCTGTGTCTCTCTACTCGAGGAAAGGAAAGGAGGAAAGGAAACTAGACCCACCCTGGCAGATTTCAATAGCTCCAAAGGTTCCGGTGGCTGCTCGCTAGTACGACCAAAGATATCGATTTCATCTGCGTCTGCAAGCAACTTATAGGGATACAGTCCCGTTCCGATGTACTTTGGACTTTCGTAACACATTCTCTATTACAATGTTGAAAAGGTTGCAGTAAAGGGCATCGCCTTGTCTGAAGCCTCACTTGGTATCAAAAGGATCGGTGAAGCTCTTTCCTACCTTGACGGGCAAGCACTTTCCTAATTTGCTCAAAGTCATACTGCAGGGATTCCAAACTCAAACAGTACGGCATATACGCGATCCCTCGAGGGGTTATCATATGCTACTTTATAATCGATAAAGTGATGGTGGGTGTCGTGGGTTTTTTCCAGGATTTGGCGTTGTGTGAATATTTGGTCGATGGTGGTCCATTCAGTTCTTTCGCAAATGGTTTTAGTCATTCACACAATACGCTCGATAGGGCTTTATATGCAATAGCAAGAAGACTGATACCACGGTAGTTAGCACACACCGTAGGGTCACCTTTCTTGAGGACAGGGAAGAGGACACCGAGGTTCCAACTATCGGGCATGATCTCATTAAGTCATATTTTGCAGAAGAGTTGTTGCATGCAGCTTACCAACTCCTCACCGCAGGCAGATCAGCGCCAGCAGCTTTGCTGTTCTTGATCCGCTTGATTGCAGTGCACCCTATGCATCCACTATCAGATTTCCCTCTGCACCTCTGGTATGATTCCGGAAAAAGTCAACATTGTTTAGTTTATAAGCCCTAACATGAGTTTACGTACCACATTTTGCTTAACAGTTCTATAAAAACTGAAATTCTGTTGCAGTTTATAGGAGGAGGGGTCTAAAATTGGCATATTAGTTACTATCCGGTCTTAGTAATTTTCACAAGGCACATGCACAGTAATAGTGTGCATAAGTGTGCCAAGTTTCAATTTGATAGCTTTAATGGTGTCACTGGGGGTAAGATATCGACATAATTCGTCAAACTCGTATTTTTGCGGATACATGGATATATGGATACATGTCAGCTAAAGTTACAAAATTTGGTGTGAAGACTAGCAACTTCGCAATAGGAAAAAAAAAATCTCAATTCCAACTTCTCAATAAGAAAACGCATATCGACAACACATATCGAACTTATGAAAAGAGACATAAAAGTAGATAATTCTTCTGTTCCCATTTCACCGAATACTTGATTTGGTGTTTATTCGGAAAATCGGTTTAGGGTATTCCACTGTGGGGCACCGTCCCGACTGTCTGCATCAAATTTTTACGTCTGAAAAAGCACCCCTCCTTCTTCCTCATCTCCCGATATTGGCCTCGCACAGTTCGCGTAGCTGCTGACTGCAGGGTCCTTATAGGCGGCGTTCTTGGTTCCTGGGCAGCGGACGTTGGAAGTCCCCTATCAGATTCTAAGGGAGGTTGGGTGAGCGGCTCAGAGAGTTGAGCGGAAAAGGCTTCGGCAGTCTGCTGTGATTGCAGCTTTGTGATGTCCAGATGCCGCTGTGCGGTGGATCGCAAGCCGTATGAATTGCTTGTGACTCTTAAAACATTTTGTGCAGCTCATTAGTATGTAACAAGATAGTAAGCCAAAGGCAATAGACATTATTTGGAAACCAAGATAACCGAAACTGCTGCAAGAAAATTACGTAAAAACCGTCCGAGTAACAAATACAAAAAGAATAAGTGAATGATGGCGCTTCACGGGCAAACAAACTGTGAATTTTTTTTGCAAATAAATATTATACTACATAAAACTAGTTATATTAGCCAAGAACAAAATTTCCTACAAGCAAATGAAGAGAAATCAAAATCGAGCAGAAACTAACTAGCAACATTCTAACTTACTTACTACGTACAATACAGATCAATATATTAAAAACATGAAAAATATTAAAATGATGTACATTTCAATGTTGTTATAAGAGAAACTGCATAATATAGTAGTGACCAAAATAATTACATACTTACAATACGATAGTGTTCGCCTTGTCGTCGACATTCGAAGACTTAATACACGCTCTCAAATTGTTGTATTTTGTTGTTGTTTTTTTATCTAACGTATACAGTAGATTTTTTTTTCTAAGACGCTCTTTACACGAAGCGAGATTTTCAAGCGAGAAAGTGAAAAAATCTCACGCGGGACAAAAAATTACAAATAATCTCATAAAGCCTTCAGACGAAATGAGTAAGATTTTGGACAGATCACTGAAAAATGTGTTTTAAAATACTTCTACTTCCCATTCAAAACACTTGCTTAAAAAAAGTGTCATGAAATACAAATAAAAAAGTGCGAAATTCTAATTTTGTATGTGTTCGCCAAACGCGAACTCAAATAAAAGCTGGAGCGAAAGAGACGCCAACGAAGTATTTGGAGCCGGGAGTGGATAAAACGCCCCGGACAAAGGCGCGACAACTTGCACTTGATAATGTAGGAGTTGAAATATGAGGACGTTCAGACATTCAAATCATTCAACAGGATGTCTCCAGCTACGTTTCATAAGTTCTTGGATCTTGTTTGCCCTCTCATAAAAACATTTCTGTGAATTACAACCTTGATTATTAATTAATATATTAATTAAACAAAACTACTTTTGACATTGTTTGGCGCCAAAAATTTTGTTTGTGTTCGTCACACTTGCAGGACTAAACCTCGCTTCATGTAAACGATGCCCAATAAATTTTTACCCGACTAAAATGCAACGTATGCAGATGAAACTTATATTTTGCAAAACGCATTTATCTTTCGAATGGTATAGGTTCTACCTGAAAACGTTGCGATGCTGCGAAGTAAACCGAACCACACAGAATTTTTGCTTACCGTATTTATATATAGATATATGTATGCATACTCCAACGATTTGCAGTACGATAATTGTGCACATAGTATCGAGGCTATTATTGATTTATGCAATTCTATAAATTTTATTTGCAAAAAGAATCAGCTTCAATAGGGAATATATAGCGTTGCCCAGCTGTACATATAAACACCTAGATTTCGGACAACATAAGACTGTAACTGAGTAAATTTCCTATTATTTGTGTCTTAATCGTTTTGTCATTTATAATCATTATAATTTTTGCTCTGCAGCTCGCTGAGTATGGGCACTCGGGGAATTTCACCTGCGAGGAATATGTGTTTTTGGGGTTTTTTTTTATACAAAAGTATGTATACATATGTACGAAAATCGTTTTCGATGGGTATCCATCTGATCCAGCATTCTGAGAAATAAAAACATGCGAGAGTTTGACACGCACTGTAAAACATTTGTTTTGACTAGTCTTCCACTCCTTTGCTAAGTCAACAAAAGTTCATCGCAAATGACAAAAATAAAACAGATTTTATCAAAATTCTTCCTGATTTTTACGGAATAACGGTATTACTGCGATTCAAGCGATCGTGAATGCAAACGCTGTTATTGCTGGCCTTAAATGAACAATAATATTCAAGATTTGAAGTGGAGAAATAAGAAACGCAAATCCTTGAATGAGACTGAGCTACCATGCTTTTCCAAAAAACGGACGAAATTATTGGTATGACAAGTTATATAACATGTTTTTTAGATGGGCAAGCATGATATCGATAGTATTCCTCTGTTTCATCAAGACAAAAACCTCGCGACTATTGCAAGAAGTAAGTCTGGATTAGGACCATCTGTGGTTTTGCAAAGAGACCACCTTTGCAAACTTATGTTTCATACCCACTCCGCTGGGTCTCAATAATTTCCAAGCCATTCTCGAATTGAGTAATAGATTCATAGACTACGTTTTTTTGACTACTCCTGTGGTTGGGGTAAATGTCGAAAAGTTTAACTTTTTCCTACCAATTTTTATAAGTCGCTTATGCATATGTCAATGAATTCTGATATTTTCGGCGAATGTCCACCTAACATGGCAATTAAAACATTCGCACGCAATTAAAATACTGATACTGAAAGATCAGGATTGTTTGCCAAAACTGAAGTTATTTCCCCATTAGGGGCCACCGCCCCTAATTACCACCCCCGTTTTTTTTCCAACAAATTGTAGTATTATTGGCTAATATTATACACAAATTTTGCGGCTCTTTCCAAACTCTCCCTCCCCTAAAAAAAAACACAGTCCTCGCAGGTGAAATTCCCCGAGTGCCCATACTCAGCGAGCTGCAGAGCAAAAAGTATAATAGCTATGACCAAACGGCTAAGACACAAATTATAGGAAATTTACTCAGCTACAACGTTCCCATAGACATTTTCTAACTTAAATCGGTGGAAACGTGAAAAAATGAACAACAAAAAACAATTATTATAGACTAAATAATACAGTTTTGAAAAAAGCTATAATGTAAAATTTGTTGCAAATTTAATTTTCTACAAAGTTGATCTTTTGTTTTTGTGTAGGATTGAAAATACAGGAGGTATAGGCCAAAAAGCGAACCCTTCCGTAACCCCCCTTCTTCAGCAAGGGATGGAGGTCGAAAACTTGGAATTAAGCTAGCCTCTTATACTAGCACATACCTGCAAAAAATCAGCTTATCCCTTTTGTTTTTTATTTGCTCTATGGCAGCACGTCTAATTTTACTGGACTATATGAAGAAGAGCCCGTTTAAGGTATTAGTTACTTAATAATACTTCAAAATTACTTGTAAACAAACTTTACTTACGACATGTCCATTCATTTTCGCGCCAAAAAGTGCAATGCATCACAAACACTAGTGATGTGCAAAATTGCAAAATATTGCGCATCAAAAAATATTGCTAGGCTATGAACATTATGCATTGCTGTGTTCCATTGCAACACTGCGTTTTTGAAGTCGGCCTATACCACAAAAATCTTCATAAAAGGGTGTTTTCAAAAAGCAATGGGTTTAAAAATTTGGGTAATGATTTGCTATGATATGATATATTATCATGATATGCAACAGTTTTTTTTTCTACTCCAAAAGGGAAAATGAAAAAAGGATGGTTTCACATATAGCCCGTGTGGAAAGCATGAAAGCATTTCCAGATTTATGACGCACACTTCCAGCAATTGCCCTTGTGACTTGTTTATGTTCATCGCAAATACACGTTGCACTGGGAGCTCAATGTGTTTGAACTGGAACGGAAAATCATTGAAGTCAAGGGAATTCCCAGAATAAGGCATTCTATTTATTAGCTTTGTCACAATCAGTGAGGTTCAATTACACAGTTTCGGGGCATGACAATAGTAGCAAAATGATGAAAGATCCTATTTTAAGACGCAAATGATGAGGCATGCCAGTAAATCCAAAGAGTTTAGGAACTCCATTGGATTACACTAGTCAACCAAAAAAAAAGCATTTATATGTCAAAAATAAACTTTCTCGTTAATTTGGGGTCGCTGATTTCGAATCTGAATTAGGGCAAAAAATTACAAAATTGAACTTTGACTCCATTTATTTCAATTTATAGCGTATGTACAGAAATATATAGGGTAGGTACTGCAATTTTTAGTAAGGGGATTAATTAACTTTTTAAAACTTCTTATTATAAACGTCAATTCCATCAAGTTTGCAAATTATTAATTATTCACTGAAACTACCTTAAAATACAGACCCTAAAAATTCTGCGTACAGGAATTTAAAATTGTAAAATTCTGAAGCTAAAGTACCGTTTCTGTACTGAAAAACAAAATTTTCCTCATACTTTTTTTTCCCGAATTCCGATTACTTATCGAGCTATCGATAAATGAATATTTGGGTAGTCCTTTTTTAATTAATTAATATCTCGTAAACGAATAGAGATAAATGAATATTTTTTTTAAAATGATTTGAAAAATGCTTCCCTTTAAAAATAATTTATTTATAATTTTATAAAAATAATAATAAAAATTTTTAATTAAAAAAAAAACTTGTTCTGGACGCCGAAAAAAAATAAAACTATACTCATTTTACGTGGGCAGGTTCACAGAGAAAATCCAAAAAGAAATGTGTTTGATCTCAAAGCTATGGAAGTTATGAAAGTTTTTGTGGTGACACCTCCAACTGATGCCTACCTAGCAATGTTTTCAAATAAGCTTGAGTTCGTGGAATTGAGAGATAACATGATGAAACTTGGTAAGAATGATTGTTTTAGCATTTTAAGATACTTTTCAAAACATAAAATTATTCCCATGTCTGGATCTCAAGATTTTCAAGGTCAAAGTTCAGGAAAATCGGTTTTTGTATATACAGTCTTTTCAGTGCTTTTAAATCAGTTTGTGTCTTCAAAAGAGTTGTAGAGCGTAAAATTCTTACATCCGCACGTAGTAGTAAAAAAATCAGAGGCCGAATAACGGTTATCAGCATACTAGAGCATATACTTCTCGCTTCTCAAATGTTGTACATAAGCGCATACAAATTGTATGTACATGTTTGACTATTGACTTTTGATTTTTTCTTTTCCGCAAAAAAGTATTGGGATTGGCCAAAAAACTAAAATCTCTAATTTTATGTTTTTTACGACGATTTAAGCACTCTGACAACTTTTCCGACGATTTAGCTATGTTTTTGTGTTGGGTATGTCTTCAAAGGGTTTCCTATTGAATTTGACCACTCTACCCACTATAATTGGGTCGCCAGAGGAATAATAAGAGTAAATAATTTTCGAAATTTGTTTTTTCTTTTTAATGCATATATCATACCTAGAGGGGATTCTTAGAATTTGGGGGTTTTTTTTTGCCATGGGAGGCGTCCACATCGCCTGCTATATGAATAAATTTAAAAGATTACTTTACATCAATTTTATTTCTCTGACGACAACGCACAAGCTAGGTACACAAAGCAAAATGTTCCACTTCGTTTCAGTAATTTCCAAGCATTTTACCAACTGTTATTCCCATGTTCGCAAAACTACCAGTATTGCACTACTTGATAAATGACAATTGGTACATTGAGAACTGAAGGGATGCAATAGACATACATACACATGCTTATATTTGTTTATATATTATATTTGTGCGGAACTGTATAGATGTGCGCATTTATGAGTTTATGGTTCAATTAAATAAAACACAGCAGAAATTTTCATTTATAACATAATTTTTAATAATTTTTTATATATATTTGTATTTCTACAAACATGCGTAAACGCAACCTTCCACGGCAACGGTGGAAAAGTGAGAATAAGTAACGAAAATGTCCAGCGACTGAGTTGGCCTATCACCTATTAATATAGGACGGTGAGCCCTCAGCCTTATAGACCAAAGAGCCTAAAATTAATAAAGTGGAATCCTGGATCGTTAAAAAATTCCAAATTTTTGCTGAAAGCGAACATTTCCAAGATAGTGTACATGTAAGGCTGCTTGTGTTGCTGTCTCTGTGAGGCCGAATCACTCATAGCCAAAATTGAGAAAGAGCAAAAAAAAAAAAAAACCAACGCGTATGCAGTGTCTTGGGAATGGTCGCTTGTTAGCAAGGCGATTCAATGTAACGGCCAATCTTCCACTCTATAAAATTTCATGCTTGTTGGGGTGCAAGGATGGCAGTTCAACACAGGATGAATTTTGAGCCAGATGAAATAAAAAGGAAAACAAAACATCTCATTTATTTCATGTCACAACTTAAAGCATGCAGCATCGATTCGTTTCCATTTGTCACAAAAAATTGGAGTTTCTACCCAAAACTATTTTCCAATAAGTAAATTATTTATTTATTTAATTTTTTATTATTGGTTTTAGTAAAAAAATTTCGATTTTCAGTGGTTCAAGGCTGAGGGCACACCGCTTCTGGTGCGACTTAGATGTGATAAGTGTTGTTAAATGTCTTGCCGATTCTCTATCGATATGTTGCCAATACAGCTGTAATACTGATATTCCATCACTAGCCCGCGCACGCCACATGTAAAACATATATTTAAAATCGAAGCTTTTGCACTTATATTTAAAGACTATGTTGATTTTATGGTTTTTTTCATTTCAATTTTACAATTTAGTTGAGCAATGAACGAACAAAATAATGATTGGTTAGTTTATTTGTGAATTGTGGCGAACCCTTCAAACATTCAAACTTCACTGCCTTTTTTATGTAAACAAAAAACAGATGTTTTGTTTGTTCATGATGCTGATGCGGTTGGTCTGACACCTAATTGCATCAGTTGATGCGATTGGCAGGATGCAGGTCGGTGTGCCCTCAGCCTTAGGATCAGCCTAGGTGAAGCAAATTTTTTCCATTCCCATTCTAGTAGAATAATAATTAATTTAATTGTAATAAATATACATAGTTTATTATATAGAAAGAACATTTTGTTTTATTAAATAAAACGACACTTTTTTGGACTGCGGAAAAAATTTCCCGCCAACCCCATTCCCCAATTTTTATAAACAAAAGTAAAATAAATATATATCAATTATCGTGTTAAGATATTGATGTTTTTGAGATGAATCGAGTGTTTGAAAATATCGCATTATTCGATATTTTCGCTAAATCATAAATCGATATATCGTAACATTCCTAAAAAAAAGTTCCTGATGTCCAGCGCAATGAAAAACCCTGATGCAGAGGATAGCAGCTTAATTTCAGCTACTGTAATTGCTGGCCTTCAGCAATTGAACACAACATTAACACCGCAATTAGCCAAAATACTGATTGCCAATTGCTTAAAGCTAACATTGCATCCGGACGCAAGTAAATACTAAACATTCCATTGAAACAACTATCATATAAGCATTTACTTGTAATCGTTAGTTATAGCACCGGTGCCTGAAATATATGCAGTCAACGCTGCTAGCGCCAAACAAAGTGAATACGCTGTGGTTACCTTGTACGCACTTGCCACCAAACATTCATGGGATAGTCTTACGTTGCGGCAGCAACTTGAATCTCAGTTATTACCCAACGTAACAGTGGATGAATTAACTCGCGTATATGAAGACAATCGCAAGGACCTAGTCTTACGCCAGTTACAACTTGGTCACACCTTTCCACACATAACCGACGTGCAGTGGCGCATCGTATGCGATTCTAGGTCATCAACAACTGATAGCAGCACGGGAGAGCCTCATTTCCACATCAATCTTGGACAGTATAGGCGGAGCAGTGGAGATCGCAAAACTATAGTAGAGTTTATGTGCAATGCCGAAGAGCTGCAGTCTTTGATAAATCGTCTTAAGGTGATTGAACGGCATTGCCATCAGATGGCGCTTACGTAGATCACTGTGCAGACTAGTAATGTATGTGTTAACCTTATTCTATAAAGCAAGGGTTAGCAAAGTGGGCCGAGAAGTTGCCACTAGCAATTGCGAAAATTGTCGACATGTGAAGCCCCAAAAGGGTTTTAAGATATTAGACCAACTTTTTGTTTTATGTCCTGTTATATTTTTTAATTTAAGAACATAGTTGGTTTTGAATATTTAGCTATATCTCTAGTTAAACCTAAGCGATATTAATCATAGATACAGCGTTAAAGAGAAAATTGTTCTACCTAAATTTTTGATCTTAAATGTTTTTCTCTAAGTTTAATAGTTTAAGAGCAATAAGAGTTTATATATAAAATTTTAAAAATTTGCATAACAAAAATAAAATTTTTCTTTGGTTGAATTGAGTAAGTAATAAGGACATTTTCTGGGTGAGGAATAATTCCGATTCAGAGTGAAAGTATTGTGGATGCATTGTAAAATACCCCAAAGGTTTGGCGTTCTCATGTCAATTTTTTGATTTATGGCCTATTTACCTATTAACTCGGCGAGTGATTTCAAATTCAGACACCTTTGTAAATATTTATATGTGATTTTCTTCATTGTGCTGGGCATATTGGAATATACTTTGTTGAGTATTACTAATTTCTTTCTAGATGTTATACACCAAGTAGCTTACAGGGCTAAAAAATATTGGAATACAAATCTATATCTCTTTCGTCAGGATCAAATGATTTATTATATAGATATATTTATTCAATGGGTATAGCCGGTAAGTAAATGTCCCCAACGATTTTTACACATATAATGCAGATCGATTTGTAAAAGGAAAAACAATTATACGAAAATATTTCAGGTCTAAAATGTAATGCATTAAAAAAAAAAAAATTATATAAATAAATAAAATTAAAGTACCTTGTTTTTCACTTTTTGGTTGTATTGACTAAAGACTTGTTGTGACAAAGAACAGGAACTGAAACAGACACTGAAACTCTGTTTAGTTTTCACTTTCTGTCTGTTTTTATTTTTTGAGGGTGTGCAACAAAGAACAGGAATAGAATATATTTTAAACAACTTAACTGCAACTATTTCGACATTTTTCACTTTAGTTTTTAATTTACCATACTATCTGCATCAAGTTTTTATACCCTATATGCAAAATGTAAAAGTGTATTATTGATTTGTGCAATGTATGTATGTAAAAGGCAGAAACGCCTTTTTCATAAGTTCCGTGGGTAAAAAGTCTTATCATTGGCTAGGGTAGCGATTGGACCATGTCCGTCTGTCTGTATGAGTTAATAGGTCTTGTTGCTAGAGCTAAACACAGTTTTACCAAAAGATGCGTAATCCCAAGAAAGATGAAGTTTCTCGGATTGGGTTGATATATGCCCTTGTGTTCCCCCAGCAGATTTTAGCGGTTTATAGCCGCGCCGTTGAAATTATTAACTCAAAATTTGGCAGAGGTTTGCGTCGTGCTATTGCCTTTCCCATAATATATTGATTTGCCGCAGATATTTATAAATGTATTTTTGATCTATGTTTCGAAATTTAGCAACTAAATAATACTGAAGTTATGGGCAAAAAAATAATAAAAGCAGCTGCCAATAGGAAAACTCTATTTATAACTTCCCAATAGGAAAATGCAGTCATCGAACTTGTGAAAAAAGACACAAAAGTTGATATTTTCGTTTGTATATTACCGTATGATTTAGTGTTTATGGGTGAAAAAGGGTACAGGGTACTGTCGGGCACCGTCCCGATTGTCTGCAAGAAATATTTTGTTTTGCTTTATTGCAATTCATTTATTTACCAACGGAATTTAATTTCAGTCTGTTATCTGTATTAGTTTTGAAAATATAGATTTGTAAAAACAAAAAATTTTGCGTCCTTAATCAAGTGGTTGGTAGTGTATATGTACATATAGGTTCGAAGGTATACCTTACGGCTAACACAGCTATTATAATCACTAAACGGCTAAATATTCTTTTTTTGTTATAATTGCGCTAGTTTTTATTTTTTTTAGGCGGTTATCATCGAAAGAACTGATCGTTGTGGTCTTGGTACTCAGAAGGCACAAACAACTCTACTAACTGATTGTAGTCATTAGGTGCGGTTGTACAAATAGTGGCCGAAAAACAAGTTATATCATTATCCGCAGCCGCAATAACCAGGCATTCGTTGTGTTTGGACAAACGCATGTTGAGTCCTCTGAAGCGATGGTCAATTCTGTACAAGCTTCTGCCAAGTTTTGGCACAAAGTAAGGACGTCCACTGAAAGGATTGAGAAAATCAGCCCAGTAACCAAGAGATATTAAGCGGTTGCTAATTGCACGCGCAGCCAAGACAAACTGTAAAAATAAAAAATATTTGAACCATATTGCAAAAATTTTAAATAAGACGTGTCTTTCCTTAGCTGCGCCCACTTCAATGTCTCCCTCATAGCTTAGTGTAAGCAATGTTATTTGGTTGTTTTTTTCAAAAACAGCACGCACTGGAAACATTTCGTATAATGAATCCCGTATAAGCTTAGGACACTGGCAGCATTCAAATTCAAGACGAGTCTTATCCAAATTGGGGACTTTCAGAAAGTTAACCAATTTCCATACTGGTTGCATCAGGCCAACTGTGGTAGTCTCACCTTGCCAGGCCGGGCCTGTGGCATTCGGAAAATAGAATCGATTATTCTTTTTTGAAATCAGTTCCCAATTGGGTTCCCCTTCCATGCTGTTGTAGTCGTCTGAAAATACATGTTAAAGAATGTGAATTCAAATAAAGAATCTCGCACTTACCGTCATCTACGCTACGAGACTTGTTTACGGTCTTGAAAGGTTCACCATCTGAAGGAGGACCATTGCGCTTGGAGTAAGACGCTGCCCCAAACATTAATTGTATGGGTTGGGAACAAGCCAGAGGTCTCAGGCCACTAATGGGGATATGACGACCGAAGTGACCAATAATAATGCGACCCAATGATCGTGACATGATTATATCATACTACTAGCAAATGAAATTATGTATTTTGTTGTCGTCTAATGTTCCCACTTGCTAAATTGTACGTATAATAAAAAAATTTCAAGCGCTTAAAGTCCAAAAGTATGTCCAATAAGCCTGTGGTTTTTTATATTTTACGATATCTACCAAACAATGATTAACTTTACTTCTTACTTTTTGTATAGCAAATTAAACAGCTGGTTGACCTAATGACAGTGTTGTAAACGAAATTATTTATCAATGTTGTGTAAGTCTAACTTATTTAAATGATTTTATGACCAAAGAGAGAGTGGGATCCTGGCAATTATAAATCTAAGAAAATAAAAAAAAATTCGAAATGCGTCTATTCACAAGATAGTGTATGTGTGGGGCTACTTGTGTTGCGCTCTTTCTTAGACCACCTCATTCGCGGTCAATTGAAATGTGCCTACTCATAAGACAGCTTGTTGCTGCTGTTTTGTTAAATCCTTATGTCTTTATTATACTTTGAGGCTTGCTAGACATACGTGGCTTATATATTTTTAATTTATTTCAACGGATTCGCGTATTAAATTTTTGTGTGATAATAAATTTTAAATACATGCAATTCTTTTCTAATGTTGAACTTATTAGCAGAAGAAAAAAAAAGATTTCCAACATCAAAATAATTCTGACAGGCGCCGTAAAACAGAAAATAACCGAAAAAAATAATACTTTTAAAAAGCTTACTGTTCAGCACCAAAGTGTGTAAGTACAACACAACACTGCATTGCGCTTTACTTAACTTTGCACACGAATCTCACTCGATATTAGATCGTAATCTATCATGAAATATAAATACCCTTAGATGAGTTAAGTGTTGTAAAATGTTTTGCCGATTCGTTTTCGATATAGCTAAAACAGCTGTATTCCATCACTAGCCCGCGCACGCAACATGTAAATCAGACATTTAAAAACGAACCTATTGCATTTATAATATAAATATTATTTACAGATTATGCTGACTAAATTTTTATCATTTGAATTTTACAGCTTAGTGGAGTAACGAACGAACAAAATAAAGCTTTGTTTGTTTATTTAAAATTCATATTTGCACTATTTTCACTACCTGATACGAGAGTAATTATGGTCTCACTCTCGCTCGTTTAGGCTCATAAAAACTAAAGAAATGACGTGACTGTTAAGCATATATTTATGCATTGATTTCATTTGACGTTAGAGAAAACAAGTTTAGTTGTGCATATTATATTAAATTATATAATATGTTCATTTAAAATGTGCAATAAAAGCACAATAAAATTTAGCGCATTACATTTAAAGTCTTCTTTAAATTTTTTTAATACTTTACTTTGCACACATTTTATAACATTTTTAGTCTGCAGCCGGCCTGCAGTATGCTTTGACAATAAGAGAGCCGGTGCATGCATATTACCAACTCATTGCTTCCAGTCTTGAACAGCTGCACCAGATGCTTTCTTGTTCTTGAACCGCTTGATTGCGACCCTGACTTCGTCATAGCAAGGCGGCGGTATATCCACGCCGTCATCTATGATTGGGGACGTCGGGAAGTTAATTCCGGGGGCGGCATTGTCATCATCATCGCCCGATAGCAAGCCAGAGAAGTGTTCCCTCCACAACCTCAGTGCACCCTGTGCATCCACTACCAGATTTCCATCTGCATCTTTACAGGAAGACGGTCTGGTACTAAATCCTTCAGCCAGACGCTTGACTTTTTGGAAGAACTTCCTTACGTCATTCCTGCTCCTGCACATCTCGATCTCCTCGCCCACGCTTTTCCAGCTCGCGTTTTTTGCGTCTGAAAAGGCGTCTCTCCATCCTCCTCATTTCCCGATAGTGATCTCGCACAGATCGCGTAGCAGCCGACTGCAGGGTCCTTCTATAGGCGGCGTTCTTTACTGCAGTGGCTTCGCAACACTCCTGATCGTACCATCGGTTCCTCGGCAGTGGGCGTTGGAATCCAAGGACTTTCTCCACTGCGGAACGCAAGGAGTGGGATATATGCTTCCAGAGTCCCTCGGCGCTATCAGGTTCTGAGGTAGGTTGAGTGAACTGCCTCAGCAGTCTGCTGTGATTGCAGCTTTGTGATGTCCAGCTTTCACTGTGCACTAGATCGCACGTTCTTCGCTATGCTTAGATGCATGCGAACCTTGGCTGCAACAAGGTAATGGTCCGAGTTAATGTTGAGCCCTCTGAACTTACGAACATCAAGCACGCTGGATGCATGCCTTCCATCAATCACAACATGATCAATCTGGTTGCGTGTATAGTGATCAGGAGACAGCCATGCAGCCTTATGGATATCGGGATGCGGAAATCTGGTACTACAGACTACCATGTTTCGCGCCGCGGCGAAGTCAATTAGCCTGAGACCATTGTTCGAGGTGGTCTCGTGAAGGCTGAATTGTCCGACAGTAGGACCAAAGATGCGCTCTCTTCCAACCTTTCCATTAAAATCGCCTAACACGATTTTAACATCCTTGTTCTCGTTCGGCGCGTGCGCACAAACTAGGCTGATGTTAAAGAATTTAGCCTTGATGCGGATTGTTACCAGCTTTTCGTTCACTGGTGTGAACCGGGAGACACGGTTGCGTAATCTCCGGCCAACAACAAATCCGCACCCAAATTCGTGGCGCTTCGCATGGCAGCTGTAGTAGATCTCACAGACCTGTCCCTCGCACCTCTATAAAAACTATTATAATGATAAAAAGAGAAAACAAAAGGTAAGAATTAGTAAGAGATGTATGAGCATTTATATTTAGCTACATTAGTTAATTGTACTTAAATACAACTTGAATAAATTTTTGTATTTCAGGTAAAATTTCATTCAATACCGCTTTATTGTTCGATAAACTGTGGGTAAAAAATACACAAATGTTTTTATTTTTAAGTTGGCAATACATTGGTGTTCTAGATACGCGTCCTCTGTTAAACGGCTATAATAAATTTTTCGGTTTTTTACAATGTCTGAAATTATTCAACAATGCAGTTCCATTAAATTTTGTGTGCGGTCGAAATTTCCACTGCCGAAATGTTGAAAATGTTGCAAAAGGCATTTGGTGAGCCAGCTCCGTAACTGTTTATCCCGCTATAATATTTTTTTGAACCAGTCCACTAATTGACTACAACCGCAATCACAACCAGTTGAAGCTGTTACTAGTAGACCGATTTCCTGCAGGGAGGTTCCCATTGCCCATTTACGAGTTCCATACCACTCGCAACCAGTTCCTATGAAAACTCCGTGTTAAACATGCCACTTGGCTTTAAACGAAATAACTAGTTATGGATCATAAATTCATCCATTTTTTCTGGTTGAAAAGTGGTTCCGAAATAGTATTCTTTCATGCAGGGAAGTAGACCGATTTCCTGCAGGGTCTGCCTATTCGCTAAACTCAAGAGACCGCTCCGCGGGCACCATTATGAATCGATAGATGAGATAGAAACCAAAACGAAGAAGGAATTGAAGGCTATACCGGAAGAGGACTTTGCAGCATGTTTCGAAAATTGGAAAAAACGTTGGCACCAGTGTATTGCATCCGGAAGGACTAATTTAAGGGGAGTGAAATGAATTGTGAAGATTAAATAAAGATTTTTTGATTTAAAAACGAATTCCGGGTATTTTTTGCGCAAAGCAATGCGATAAGGAAAAAGTCTACTTAAAGGCAAAAAACACGAAATGCAGAATTTAATAAAAGTTTAAAAGCAGTCAAGTTTATGTATAGGTGTAACAGCTACGGGGAGGATTGATTTTCTCTGCCGCGGTTGAGATTTAGGGAACCGAATAATGATATGATAACGCCATGATATTCTTATATCATGAAAACCCGTTATAGGGTTACGGCCTGATGTAAATATATTCTTTCATTGGAATTGTTGTTTTACGTGGTGGGTCCCCAACCCTACGCACACCCCTTTAAGGCCTGGGGTAGCTCTACTGGTCTTGAAAGAACCCAGTGTCAATGTTAGTCGCCTCATACGACAAGCTTTGACCTGCTGAGGTGGTATTCTCTAACCCGCTCACCACACGGAGAGCATTTGTGAGTCAGCAGAGAAAATTTGTCAAGGTGTTGCATGCATTTATACGAACTTTTTTGGCAGTTGCCTGTCTTTTCTGCTCACTTTGCCGACTGTTGCTTTACATCAATGGTGTTCAGAAAGAGAACACACATAATGTGTGAGCACTACACTGCGCAATACCTGCCTCACCCACAGGAATCACAAAATAAGCGAAAGCCATCTTCTTTGTTCACAAGAAGATGGTAGCTTGCTATCAGCTGTTTAGTACAATTCAGTAGCAGTTCGAAAAATTAAGTCTACGCCGCCAGGAACACCGAAGGATTTCTGTACAGATTTTAAAGCCAGTTTGCGCTAAACCCATCTATAGATTTCAATCTCACCTCTGAATATGTCTTTCTACGTGGGGCAGCTATTGGGACACATAGGCAAATGCCACAGTGTCATAGTGCGATCCAGTGTAAGACCAGCATTTTATTTATTGTGTGCATACACGTAAACGAATACAAATTTATTCAAAAATGTAAAATTTTTTTAATTAGATGCGTATTATGTAATACGTAAGCAGGTAATGAATATCACACTTTGTAAAAACACTCAAAGGCACGGGGTTCACAATTGTCATAGAGTTTGAACATGGCATCGCCATGAGAAACCTTGCTGGATGCATCTTTACCTAAGTCGTATTGCTCTTCTTCAGGCACGCAAGCGCAATGAAAATTTTTACTGCCACGAATATAAAGTTTGCGCGGATAACCTATCCATTTACGAGCTATACCGTCGCCACTTGTTGTTGTACACCAGACTCGCGTCCCTTTTGCCTCGGACCACTCAATATTACAATCCGGATATCTGCTACGAAGGTGTTCGACCTGCCTCTTGGCGGTACGGGCTTGATCCAACAACGCCATATACTTGTGGTAATAGGCCGTTGGTTCGCCCTGACTGTTGTAGAAACGTCCAATTAATTTTCCTTTGTAGGTGTAGTCCTTCTCATAAAACTCCTTCCAATTAGAAAGACTAATCAGATCTTCAGACTTTAGAGTGAGCACGTCATCTGCGGTGTCCGGATCGTGGTTCTCGAATTCACCTGTGATAAAAGACTTAGATGCATCCCGTCCAGCAAAGAAACTATAAGAACAACCAGGACCATAATGTTTGACTCCACGTGAAACATCAAAAACGGTGCCAAGTAGCGCCAGATAGATAGGTTCTCCATTCTCTCCAGTATATCTTTCCAACTGCACAGGTGTATAAAGGACTTGGTTTGGATCATTCTTTTCATTGACAGTTGTAAACTGCAGTGAAATATGTTTTCCCTCATCAGTTATGTCCAAAAAACGACCCACCATAGCCTTTGCAATGTGTTTTAGCTCTTTTTCATAGTATTGAGCAAATAAAGCAAGTATTATTAAAAAAAAAGGTAATTTATAACTTATTTTTAAAAATCCCCACATATTTATGCTACGTTTAGGCTTTTACGCCTAAATATTTACAAAACAGCTGATAAACACCTACAAAATGTTAGCGAGCCACTGTGAACGATTTCGCGTTACAATGCGAATTGCCAAGCATTCGCGTTTTTGTTGTCTATTGCGTTATGCGTTTTATTTATGCCGCCGACTTTAATTCAAGAATGCATAAATATGTCTTTGGATATCGAATCGAAAAAACTATGGATCCACTGCAATCGCTGCTTTGAACAATATGTGTTAAAGCAACGTATTTTCATTTTGTTGGCCTGCCAGCACGTCACTTGTGATAAGTGCGTCAGAGCGTGCCTTGGCAGCACACCAAGCGATGCATTGACTTACACTTGTCCTATGTGCAAGAAAATAGTGCGTGGTCGGCAAATCAATAATCAAATGCCGAACAACTTAAAGGACTTGTTTCATCCAGAACCATGGAGCGACGGGATTCAACATGACGTAGTCGAATCATTCCAAAGAACTCAAATGAAACACTTTAATAATTATGTTGCAATGAAGGTAAATATAAGTTGTTCATATTTTTAATGGGTATATACAGCTCACTCAGACCACATTATGGTCAACCGGTTCAACATTATTTAACCATTCTTCTATTTGTTGTACAGGAGCGAGAAGAAAAAAAGCTATTAAAGGACATAACTTTGACACATAATGCGTGCCACAAACTTTATGGTGAACTCCAGCGATCTCGAATGAAACTCAAGCAGCTGGAAAACCGTGTCCTTAAAATTAAAATTCAACGCAAGCAGCAACAGCAAAATGGATATAATAGTGGGCAAGTGTTAGCCATTCAAGCATTCCGCTCCTGGAATTTATTATTTATTATATATTATTCATTCAAATATTTTCTAGCTTTTCCAAACGACCAAGCACAAGTGCAGTGTCTATGCTAAGCGAAAGCCATCAACGAAGATACGCAAGCGCACACTTGCGCCAAAATTTACGTCCCCAGAAAAAGCCTACAGTGGAGTCACCACGTTTGGTAAATACCGCGGCAATTACTAGTTTTCAAAATCATCCAAATCATTCATTTGATCTTTAAAGATATGTAATTTCTATCGTTATTCTGAAGTTGTAAATAAAAATAAACACTATTTTCAAAGTGGCTGCAACACCCCAAACGTTTTTCAACACTGTGTGTCATTGTCTTCTTCTTCATTTGCTACATGGAGACGCCATTTTGAAGTGAATGTGACTGCGAACATTGCATTTTTTTTTTTTTTAATTTGATAGTACACGCGAATGGCAAAAGGAAAAGAAGTTGAGCATTAAAAACGGCGCTTTGCATACAACTTTTAAACAAATACACAAACATTGCAGAATAAACCAAGCGAAAAAGTCATACCATGAACACCAAAGTAGGCGTAGTGCTTAATTGTCGCACATGCACTCGCGCATGCAAGCAACATAAATCTTTGCAAGATGAGATCGAAATCGGTGGAAATGAGGCCATCACGCTGGCTAATATGCTTAACTATTGCTGCGGTATATCATTCGATCCACACGATGGGGAGGCCATGCCACAGAATATTTGCCTGCATTGTCTTCAGCTGCTAGAGCAAGCGTTCAATTTTAGGCGCATGGTTCTTGATTCCGATGAATTGTTGCGCTTGGGTCTTAATGTAACTCCTCAGGCTAGCACTGAGGAGGAATATATAATGATTGAGATGCTTAACGAGGAGCAGGAGGCTTCCAGAATAACGCCTGATGGTGAGGGAACACTGGTTGAGAGGTTAAGTGAACCGCCTGAGGCTGAATATGTGATTGAGACAATAGCCGAGTCGGAGCTTGATTCAAATACGGACACGCTGCACTTGGACAACGTGCACGAATTTAATTCAGCCGATGTTGAATACGTTGCTGTAAAAAACGAATACGATTCATATGTAGAAGATGAGGTCGATGTAATGGAGGACACAAACGAGCAAATGGTTTCCGAGGTTGTGCTACACGTTGAAAATTCAGTTGATGATGTAATTACCGAGGTTGATGAGAGCCTGGACATGGAACGTGACGAGCAATTGGTGTGTATAAAAATACTAGCCAAGCTAACATACTTACTATGTCACTTTATCAACAGCTTACATGCGATAGCGAAGACATTAATTCCGATGTAGACTACTTGGATGAATCAATGGACTCAACACAAGCCCCGGGTGAACTACTGCCACATGCTTGCAGCGTCTGCGGCAAGGCTTTTCGCCAGCAATGCCGCTTGAATCAGCACATGCGTTCACACGTAAACGAAAAGCTATTCAAATGCGAAGCCTGTGGGAAAAAGTTAAAGCATCTGCGCAACTACAAGGAACACATGCTCACCCATACCAATATCAAGCCGCATCAATGCAACATCTGCCAACGTTTTTATCGCACAACCTCTAGCCTGGCAGCACACAAACGCACACATGCCGAGGACAAGCCTTATAAATGCGACCAATGTGAACGTAGCTATGCTGCCTTTGACCATTTGCGGAGGCACAAGATGACGCATACTGGTGAGCGTCCCTTTGCCTGTGATCTGTGCGATAAGGCATATTATGACTCCTCCTCGTTGCGGCAGCACAAAATTAGCCATACGGGCGAGAAAGCTTTCACTTGCGAGATCTGTGGTGTCGGTCTATCACAGAAATCAGGCTATAAAAAACACATGCTGGTACATTCCGGCGAAAAGCCGCACAAGTGTCACATCTGTGGGCGTGCTTTTACCTTTACAAGTAATCTTAATGCGCACGTTCGTCTACATTCAGGTGAAAAGCCTTTCAAATGTGATAAATGCATGAAAGCTTTTCCGACCAAGAAACGTTTGAATAGCCACCTTCGTGTACACAACAAGGAGGCACCAGTCATGCCCACGGTCGGACTTTCACCCGGACGACGTTCTAGTGCTCTGCACAAATCAGGAAACCGCTCAAATCATTTGCCAGATGTACCTGACCAGCAAGTTTCCACCTCAAAGGTAGTTGTAGTGCTTTAATTAACCATAACATTAAACGATTCAGTTGCTCAATGCAAACAGATTCTTTAGTAGCGCGAATAATATGCACGACTTAATTATGTTCAGAAAGTTGTATTTCCTCAATAAAGCAGAGGAGTTGCATATTTAAGCAAAACTTTATTTTTAAAGAACAGGTAGATTTATAAATATGTACTACTGGTAACCCCGCAGTCGGATCCCAACTGCATATTAAAATCCATATATTTTTTTTTAATCATTTAGCATTTCTGATTTTTCTCTATGATTTATAGGAGCCACTGAGCTGTAAGTCACAAATACATATAAAACAATCATGTCCTTTCAGAGCCCGTACGGACCGAACACTTCCCAGTAGAATTTGGGTGTATGAACTTTTGTACTTCTATTTACAAGAATTTGGAACGTGCAAGTAGTGCTTCAATTCTTTTGCGCGTTGGCGTGTCCGCGAAAATCATCAGTGTGCATACCCTGTACACAAAGCGTAAAAGATTATTCTAGATTTGTGCAATGTATATAATAGGCAGAAGGAGGCATGGTAGACCATGGGCAAAAATTATCAGGAGCAATAGTCGAGTCGATATAGACATGCCCATCTGTCCGTTTTGTCGCACTGTTCTCAGAGACTATAAGAATTTTTTCTACCAAAAAATGCGGTATTCCAGTAAGAAGACGAGTTTGTCGAATTTTGTCGACATCTTACCTCCTCGCGGTTTTAACCCACATCATAAAAGGTATCTAATTGAAACTTGGCACAGTGGGGCACACTGCATGTCTGTTGAGAAAATCATTAAGTTCGGATGGAAACTTTATTTTAAGGTTAATATTTATGCTAACCAAATGTGGTAAGTATATTTATGTTAGGCTTATAAACAAAACAATATCGACCTTTTTCCTAATCGACACCTCTGCACCCGTAGAACATCTACCGTTACCCACACCACTCAACGCTTCGATACAAAAATTGGCACAGAAATTTAATTTTCATGGGAATAAAATGGGCACAGGGTATCCCACTGTCCGGGCAACATCCCGACAGTCTGCATCAATTTTTTTTTTTTAACTTTTTCCATGCGATTTTTTATGAATAAATAAATACACACAATTATCTTTGCTTCACAAATTAAATTAAATTTTAATTCAAATTTCTTTACGTTTGTACATTCATTGGTTTGAACTTTGTACCAAGGTTCAGTTGCGTTGGTACTAGAATGTAAATTTCTTTATTTAATACACATTAAAATATTATTCAGATGCATATTTATAATTGCAAAATGCAGCTACTAATATAATAATTTATGTTAATTTTTTTAATGAATCACTGAAATTCTTTGAACAAACAATATACAATGGTCGGTAAAAGTATTTTGACAAAGCTGTATACAATGTTTGATCGCTTGTTTTGAAAAATTTAAAGAAGTAACGGACCTCGGTTTATGCTCAAAATAAAAAAGGTGGTAATAACTGTTAGAGAAAAATATTTTGTTTATTACTTTATGCATTCAATTTCTGTGAAGTGCAATGTCAGAAATGAGTAAAATCGTAGTTGGAAAAAAGTATTTTGACAAAAGATAATTTATATGAAAAATGGACCAAATTTTTAAAAATTAACAAAAACGGAGGATTAAATTAGTAGAAAATAAACCCTCATTAATTGATAAACCTCGCATTAATGACTTGTTGCAGTCTATACGGGATTGAATTCACCAAATTTTGGAGGATTTGTGGAGAAATGTCCTTCCAAAGAGATTCGACATCTACGATTGTGTCCTCGGGCGTTCTTGTCAAACATGGACTTCTGTTTTGCTTTCAATAATATTTAAATCTGGGAAACTGGAAATAGGAGTCCTACAGCGCATTTTGTTCAAACATACATTTAAAGTGTATTTAAACGACTCGTTTGTATCATTCCTTTTTGTTGTAGCAAAAGTGGAGACCCGACAACGTTTTTAACGTGATTCGTTTCTTAGTCATATCACTTTTTTTTGTTTGACATTTTTGGTAAAAATAGTTAACCCAAATGGCATGGTTTTGTATAGCATCGTATTCACTTCTTTTCAAAAAACATAATGTAAGAGCCATTGGTAATAACACCTATACAAATATGTACCTCCTTTTTGTCTCATCATTATTAGTAATTCATCATTAGCAAATAGGTCCTTAATGTTTAATGATTTCATCTTCGGACATTCCTACGTAGGCTGGTTTCTATCCGAGCCAACCATCTTTTAAAATTCAAATTTCAGAAAGACGTAATTAAATAAATATAAGATACACATTTGATATCATAGATACTTTAATGACGATCATTAGAGCCATGTTTTTCTGTTCAATTCGCTATTTTTTCCATTACTTTATCTGGTAAGGGTCGGTACTTGAATGTTGCGGTTCCCTGTTCGACAGGCAATTAAAACATCCCGTAGACACCCTGTACATGGATTCTATACACACCCTGTACATGGATTCTGTGCTAGTTATAATGGATTAGAGCCACGTCTTTCAGTTCCATTCGCAATAATTGAACTGATAAGATTCGGTACTTTACATGGATTCTGTGGTAGTTTTAATAGTAATTTTTATTGAGTTGACTTTAATTTTTGATTAAAAATTGTCATGTATATATGCAATTCAGGCACACCATTTTTCCTTCAGAAAGCACTACTTCAGATGCAGTGAATTTGGAAATAGAAAGGGGAACTCGAACGATTCCCGAAGATAAAGGTACAAAAACAACTAATGAAAAATCACCACTTGGTAAGCTAAAAAATCACAGGTGATTTTCGCGGCCCACATAAGAAGCGGAGATAGCTTGGCAAAATATACGAATAAAATTCCTTACACAATGATATAAGTATCACCCATATTTGTTTCCATATAGTTGGTGAAAAAGGGTGGACAAATTTTTCCTTAGCCCATTTGATTGGGAAAAAGGTCAACATTGTTTGGTTTATAAGCCTAACATGAGTCTTCTTACCACATTTGGTTGGTCTTAACATTTCTATTCTATGTCCCGTGTGGTGAGCGGGTTAGAGAATAACACCTCAGCTTGTCGTATGAGGCGACTAACAATGAAAGAATGTATTTACAACAGGCCGTAACCCGATAACACGAGTTGTTATGGCCAGTTAAGAAGAAGAAGAACATTTCTATTAAAAGTGAAATTTTGTTGCAGTTTATAGGGGAAGGGGTCTAAAATCGGCAAAATATTACCGATATATCTTTATATTTATAATATCTTAAAGTTTTCATCCAATCTTAATGATTTTCACACCACACATGCAAGGTAACAGTGTGCCAAGTTTCAAGATAGCTTTCATGGTGTGGGTCAAAACCGCAAAATTCTCTCACGGGGGGAGGGAGGGGGTGTGATGTCGTCATAATTCGACAAACTCGCATCTTATGGTAAATATTTTTTGCTCTAATTCTTAAAGTCACATTCCAACACGGACTGACGGACATACGGATGTAGCTATATCGACTCGACTATGCTCCTGACCAATTTTGCCCATGGAACATATAGTCTGCCACGCTCACGCACATTTCCACAAAGAAAAGCAGAAACAAAGAAAAATTAGAAAATTCTGCTAACAAAAATTAGGTAAGCTTCACTTTCCCCACGCTTGTGGGTTTGAAATCGATCAAATTAATTTACACGACAATAGCATAATTATTTGAATACTTCTTGAGTATTCAGAGTTGCTACATATATATATCTTTATCTATCCCGATACCTATATCTATCCCCTGATAAATCTGCGCACAAAAAGTTTGCTCCAATTGTGGTCGATGGAAGGCATGCATCCAGTATGCATCCAGAGCATACAGCAGCTCTGACCACTACCTTGTTGTAGCCGAATGTGTGATCCAGCGCACAGAATAAAATGGAAATCATAGCTAGAATTCTCCGTTCAACTCTCTAAGTAACTCACTCAACCACAGTCCGAACCCGATATACCGATCGACATTGGACGTATATCTTCCACCCTTTGAGTTCTACCGTGGTTAACGTTCTTCGATTCTAACGCCCAATGACGAGAAATCAATTTATGACATGGAGTGTCGCTAAGCCAGTTCAGTGAAGAACGCTTCTGATACGAGGATTTTGCAGACAGCTGTTACGCAATTCGGGCGAAATCACTATAAAAAATTTGATGCAGACAGTCGGGAAATAACTGATCTCACCCTATCAGCGAGGCTTGGTAAGTCCACCATTGACCAGATATTTCCACTACGCCAATCCTAGAACAGACCCACGAATCCCAAATCGGTACCCACCATTTCTTTGTAAAGTAGAACTTGGTAGACCGTTAGGGGATCGGGTATATGCCGCATTGACTATTGTTGGTGCGACTATGCAGAATGACGTTGAGTAACACAACAGGAAAGAGCATTTCCGAGCCTTTTGATACAGAGCGAGGCTTCGGACAAGGCGATGCCCTCTCCTGTAACCTCTTTGTAATGCAGGGTGTGCTGCGAAATGCCGAAGTACATCGGAGCGGAATAATATTAAACTATAAGAGTGTCCAGCTTCTCGCATATTCAGATAATATCGATATCATAATTTTCTAATATTTATAAAAACATGGTCGATCTTTGAATTTTTTCGATATTCTTTAATAACTTCTCCAATTCGCTACCGATTTTGCTCAAATTTGAAATGTTCGCAAAGAATCAATTCATCGAATCCAAAAATATCCCTTTCAAAATTATTTTTAGTTTTTGATTTAATTCAGTTGGAGTTAAAAAAAATAAGAATTTTACATTTTCGAAAAAAAATTTGAGTTCATTGGCCTGTAACTTGCAATTTAATAAAGATAGACCAAAACTGTCTGAAAGACAATGATTTATTATATATAAAAGTATAAAATACCTTCATTCGAGTTACAATTCATCTCGATCGGTAGGAAGGTTCCCAAGATATATGAGATTTACTGACTTCGCAACTTTCGAAATCTCGAATTGAAATAGCGATTATTCGAAAACGGTGCTAGAAAATCCAAAATGGTTTCCGGATTCGAAATCAGCGACCCAAAATTTATGTTTAAGTCATAGGCCTTTCATTGAGGTCAAATTTGTTGCATAGTGTAATATCATTAATTTTCTAGTAAATGTGGCTATGAAAAGTCGCCAAAGTTTCGAAATTCCCAACGTAGCTTAGCGCTAACCAAACTCTTCCGGCGCTACTGCTACTCCTGTCACTGACAAGACTGCGCCACAGTGGCAGTAAATCATGTGATGACATCGTTGTGGGTCAAGTAGATGGAACGTAAAGCATAGTGGAGGCAACATAAATGACATAAAAAACGTTTGTCAGGCAGTTAACAAAAAAAATGTATGCAGACCGACTGGTCCGACAGTGAAATACCCAGTAACCATTTTTTCCACGAAACTCTAATTTGTGTACAAATTTTTGTATCGATGCGTTGGGGGTATGGGCAGAACAACGGTAACTGTGGTACGGGGGTAGGGAGGGTGATGTTAGCCTTAACATTTCTATAAAAAGTGAAATTGTGTTGCCGTTTATAAAAGGAGGAGTCTAAAATTGGCATATTATTACCTATAACTTTTAAAGTTTATCCGATCTTAATAATTTGTACACCACATATGCATAGTAGTGTATAAAGTTTCACATTGCACAAATCTATAATACCCTTTTACACTTTGTGTACAGGGTATAAAAATGAAAATGTTAATGAATAATTAAAAAGGGATAAACAAAAAAAAAAAAAATTAAATTTCTATACCTTATCTTTTAATATGTACTTCTAAATGCTTCTTTTCGCTAGTACAAATAACCATCAATCAGCTTTTGCTTCAATTGCTATCAAATCGACATGAAAACGAAGCCGTTAAAGTTCCAAGTCACATGGAAACCAGAAAACCGCGATAAAGCGTATAAAAATGGTAATTAAATATAGAGAAATGTCTTATCTTAATAGTTGTTTTTATTAAAACTTTAAACGTAAATTATATCGTGTTTTAAAAATTTTATGTCGAATTATAACAGAACAGTTCACATACTTCGATAATTTAATTATTTTTTCTGGCGAAGACACGAGCGTCTTGCTATGACAACTTTCCTGGAGCCTGTATGAGTCCATGACCATATTGTAGCCACGATTGTACATAACATATTACATTTGTATTTTTGTATGACTTCAGATTTTCCATCCATCAATTAACGCCCCAGTATGTTCCGAGACCACTGCTTGACGATAGGTTTGGGTTTTGCTTGCTCCAGGCGTTCTTTTTCATGCATTTGTTCGGCCAATTTTCGCTGATTATCTTTAAACTGACTGATGGGATCATCAAATTGACGATAATAGTGCAATACATCGCGCACATCATCTACTTCGTTCTGAGCAATGACTATAAGATATTACAAGTTTTTAATCTAGAAATTAGACCTTAAATGGGACGACATACTCTTTAGAAACGCTATTAGATCCAAAAGCTGAGCATCATTATCGTTACCATGCCAGCGTGCAATGGAAAATGTGTTGTCTGGATGAAGTTTTGTGGAATTTGCATCCCAGTCAATGACAATGACCTGCAAAAAAAAAGGAAGCAATTTTAAAGAAAATTTTTTACTGCTAAACTTTGTTTGGTACCCTCTTAAGATCACGATTTAAGTTGTCCAAGTTCTTAACATGGTGTCCTTCAACGAAATGCGTGGCATCGCGCACCAAACGATACATTATATAGCCATTGGGATCCAGTGCGTCTAGTATTGGGAACACAGTCATCCCCTGTTCGGCAGTGAAAACAACAATTTCGAAATCCTTAGAGCATTCCTGCAGGAAATGATCAACGCCTGGGCGTTTCTTAAAACGCCAGCCAGTCTGATAGGTCCAATCGGGATGCACCAACACATCTTTCATTTCCAGCACAAGAGTGTAGCGCGGCTGCACATACGGATGCTTGAGTGGATCGGGCAATAGCTTAGCGCGCGATGGCTCTTGTATCATTTTTTGATAATAATGAATTGATTTCCACATGCGCTGTAAATATTGTTGTGCCAGCGGCTTTCCAGAGAATTCATCTTCAATCACTTTGCCATCAGGATCAAGTTCAGGCTTACCAAACTCATAAATGCCCCAAAAAACTGCAGCAATAGTGCTGCCGCCAAAAATGGCAAAGCTATAAAATGAGAATTTAAGAAAAAAAATAAAAATTTTAATTTGTCTATGTGTGCTGACTTACCCCAGCTTCATACGTTTCCAAGCACGCTCGTTCTCTTTGGCTTCTTCTTCTTCACGCTGCTGGCGCTCACGTTCAGCACCAATATCCGCATCAGGTGAAGTTTGTGGAAACAATTTGGAAAGCAGCGGCGAATTGGTTGTCGCATCCTGGGCAGAAATTGTTGTGGGCGCAACTGTCTCCTCTGCAAAAGTTATTGAAGTTTAAGCCACATAATTACTTTATGTCCTTTACTTACTGCTGCTGGTATTACTGTAGCATCTGTGGTAAAAACCAGGAAAAGCAGTTGACAATTGACGATGCTGAATTTGGATCAGGGTAGACTGATTATTTAATAGACTTCGTAATTGGTTAGCTATCGTCAAAAAGTTTGTACGCGGCGTAATTAGTCCACGAAACTTAAGTATGATGGTGCTAGGTGCCATCTTTATGTCTTTGCTACTAGTAATTTAATGTTAGCGTGCGGACAACGACTGCACTTATTCTTTTATTTAATGTTAAATTGCCTCAACCGGCATGTGAGTAAGAAAAATCCAAAATATGTTTTCCTACACTAGCCTTTGTAAGTCTGACTGGCAGCACTGTTAGAAATAAACTGTCACTCTGGCAACACTCTGAATAACAAATAGCCAAACTATTTCGACGCCTAGGCATTTCCAATGCTTAATACATTATCTGCATCAAATAAGTCGAATGGATTTTATATCCAAGGTATATAAAACATTCATTCAATAATTGTTAGAACTCAAGTTTGTTGAACAGCGCAATATCATGGCCAAAACTGAAAATGTTGCCACTGGTGCCTGCGAATTGGCGCGTCTATGTCGTGTGTGTAACTTAGAATCCATGGACTGCTTATCCCTTTTCGAGCCACACGTAGTTTCGGGTGAAGTCACTACCCTGGCGAGGGTACTAAGCTTTTGCGCCAATATGCAAGTGCTAGAAAAGGAGCACTTTCTTCCGGCTCACATGTGCAAAAAGTGCACTGCTGACCTCTCACAGTCTTATGAGTTTAAACGCATTGTTCTACGCACGGATCACATTCTTAGAAAGCTTTATGCTGATTTGTGCAAGCAAAGCCAAGCCGCAAAACCTAGTAGATCGCCGACGGAGGCGCAAGAGAAAAACGATAATGCAAATAAGCAGATAGATGTGGGCCAAGATAGCTCGGATTATAATTACTATTATGTGCTGGAGGAATCGTTGGAAGCTGTCGAAAACGTTGTGGACGTAGACATAGAGATGAGCGTTGAGCGCATAATTGAGGAATTACCAGAGGATGATATGCATTTCGGAGATGCTGAACAAAGTGAGGAAGTCATTGAAGTTATTGAGCAAGAACTAGATTATGCCCTAGATAAAACAACGGAAGTCGATGAGGATGAGGATATGATACTAGAGCATAATTACAAATTTTCGAAAGATAAAAACGGCGTATTGATAAAGTCACGCTTAACGCGCCACCGGAAATCCCATAATCCAGCATTTCAGTGTCAGGTAATTGTATTATATATATAAAAACTTGACAAGATTCAACTCAATTCGCAAATGCTATAACATAGCAGTTTCTTATATGTATACATTTTTCTTTCTGTTTACATTATTCGCTGTTTTAGGAATAGTATTGCCAAATTGGAACTGACTTGTAGCAACCACGTCAATCGAACCTAGACCATTTCTTAGCTTTGTCTGTATATAAGAAGTTTTTACCCCAAGTACTTTGATAAGAGTTAGCTGACCTCGATTTTCACATTTTAAGAAACACTCATAAAAATATTCATGTACATATATGTGTACATGTGTGTGCAAAAGCATAGTCTTCAGAAGCTATTAAAATTGTTCCATATTACTTAAACACATTTAATAAATTAAGTAAGAAACAAAATACCTTTTTGTAGTTGGAAAAAAATTTAAATATACCCTATTGAGTTATATAATAAGACCCAAGAGTTAGTTTACTACTGTATACGTTTTTCAGCGTGTACCCAATAAAAAAGACAAATTCGATTGCATAAATATTGTATGTATATTAGACCATTTATTATTTATAATGTATTGATTTCCGGGCGGAAAAAGTTTCCATATGACCCAAAAACCTGCAGTATAAAATTTGAAGACAATCGGATAACGCTAAGGTCTGCCCCATGGCATAATAATAAGGATTATTATTCTATGGTCTGCCCGAAGTTCATTGAAATATTAGAACATACGTAATAACATAAATTATGTACAGCAATAATTATGGGTCGGAGAATTTTTGATCATCCTCCAATCTTACAATTGGTTCATGTTTCGAGTGAAGCATTTGAATCGAAAAACGCCAAGGCCACTGTTTCCATTTACCACAAATGGCTTTTCCATATATGCAAAATCGCTTCAATCTGGGTCAATTTTTGCGTATGCGATGGAGTCTTTCAAGAAACTTATATATTGATTTGGGGCTCGAACAGCATTTTTGCATGTAAACCGCGCATTGACATACAGTCGCACAAGAGAAATACTTACAAAAAACGCGTAGTCCATTTAATTCTTGTTTTCTTTAAGTGAACTGGTCCCGAAAAAGGCATAATTTCAAGGTGTGACTGCCTTTCCTCATGATGTTGAACCATATTTTCGAAAGCTTCCTCCATCTTAATTGTATTAGTTTCTTGTAATCCGCGCGGATTTGTGATTAATTTAGCTGTTGATTGCAGAAATTAAAGACTTCGCAGTCAGCATCACAAATTTTTGAACGCTTTTAAACGATTGATTTTCGAGATTTTTCAAAATGGCAATAAAGCGAGAAAACAGGCACTTCAGGACCAATAGTCACGAAATGTTTAATTTCAAAGACGTGTTTTAATATGATTTCCAACATGTGATTGCATGGCATGCGCCAGCGTTTTCGTTTGTATTTCAGTATCCTATCCTTTATGGGATTTTACTTCATTAAAAATATCCCATTCGATTAGTGCGTCGTTCATGATGGGCCATATTTAGAATTGCGATTCTATCAACTTTGTCTCTGTGGAATATATTGTTTCACTCCAGTCAATGATAAAGGACTGCACAATATACTTGTATAAATACGAAATAAATAAAAATTTAGAAATAAACTAAATTACCGTTGCAATGAATTCTGTGCCTTCTCCGCTACTCGCTTACGATCTTCCTTTGTAATTCATAGATTGTAGATCGATTGATCACAAGATCACTAACAGAGGTCATTCGCGGCGAATCTCAAACAAATACTTAGCATCGCTGGTAAGGCGTCATCACCGTGGGACAATAACTAACCACGCACTTATTCACGCAAATCGATTATAACATTCAATTGACCTAAATGGCAAATTAAAACCTGTGTAACTTTTTTGTTTTTCAACCTATTTTGATCATTTACGGCTTCTTAGAGGGTAATATTTTCTGAAGTGGGCCCTTAAAATTCGTCATACCGAAATCATACTCAAAGTTATATGAGATGTGTAGTGTACTGAAAAACAAAATTTTACGTTTTTTTTTCCCAAATTCCGATTATTTACCGACCCATCGACAAATGAATATTTGGGAAGTCCTTTTTTAATTAATTCATATCTCGTACACGAATAGAAATAAATGAATATATTTTTTTTTTAAATTTATGAAAAATTGTTACCTTTAAAATTAAATTATTTATAATTTTATAAAATTTTTAATTTTTTTGGGATTGGCCAAAAAACTAAAATCTCTAATTTTATTTATAACTTTTCCGGCGATTTGGAGATATTTTTGTGTCCTTGCGTTGTCGTTTTCGTAGTCGTTGTCGATGAAGTGTGTTAGTCAAATAACTTTAGTAATTTAGGGTTTACAAAGCTAAATGTTTTTCTATCGTGTTGGGCATGTCTTCAAAGAGTTTCCTATTGAATTGAGTACTCTAGTCATTATAGTTGGGTCGCCAGAGTAATAATAAGAGTAAATAATTTTCGAAATTTTGTTGTTTTTTAATTGTTTTGTTTAAATTTCTCCTATCTAATTTCGGTTGTTTTGATAAACGTGCGGAAAAGCGTGAGTTGGTTACCAACTGTTTATTTCATATCATTTCATTTTCATCAAAAGTTTGAGGAAAATGTTTTTCCATCGTGTTGGGCATGTCTTCAAAGAGTTTCCTATTGATTAGGTCGCCAGAGGAATAATAAGAGTAAATATAAACTTAGTAATTTCCACTTTACCAAGCTAAATATTTTTTATCATGTTGGGCATGTCTTGAAAGGGTCTCCTATTGAATTGAGCACTCTAGTCATTATAGTTGGGTCGCCAGAGTAATAATAAGAGTAAATAATTTTCGAAATTTTATTGTTTTTTAATTGTTTTGTTTAAATTTCGGTTGTTTTGATAAACGTGCGGAAAAGAGTGAGTTGGTTACCAACTGTTTATTTCATATCATTTCATATTCATCAAAAGTTTGAGGAACATTTTATATTGGAGGCCTGTAGGCCAAAGGGAAACTTTTTATGCCCGGAAATCAAGTCTCAGCAACTTTCAGTTTTGGTCTCATGTGCTATAAACGGTCTAATGTACTTGTACATACCATATTTATACCTACCTATCTTGAGATGCAAGTCGAAAGCAGATTCCAATTACATTTTCAACCGATACGACATATATAAACCCCTAGTTTATCTAAAGTGTCACAAATCTTTGCATTTTTTGCGCTGTTGCTATTCGTATAATTTTACACATCGACTACTGCTGCAGCTGCCGCTTCTGAAATTTCAAAATCAACAGTCGTAGCAACGCTTCGGCTTTGAAAATTTCGGCAGTTTTTTTTCGTGCTGTTAAAAAAACGACAGTCGCAGCTGCTAAATGATTTTAACTTTGGCAGTTGGCTTTTCGGTCGTGCTGCAGCTAGGAGAAAAAAAATTATGTTGCTTCCGCGGTGAACAGTCGTCTTGATGGCAGCGAAATCAACATGATATTTGTGCTATGAGTTCCGGCAGCAGAAGAGCTGCAAAACTGGCACCACTCGATATTTCCGATATTGATAGTTGAAAATATCGATACTAAACTCAAATAAGGTATTTTTATGCGAATGCTACAGCTTGAAAATCGCATTAGACCCCAAACCATTTAAAAACAAGCTTATATGACAGTATTTTATAATTAAATGATATAAATCTACATACAAATCGACTCTCCATTATTAAATGTTCAAAAAGACTATACGTGTTTCCGCTGATTTTGTATTCATTACCGCATTCTCGATATTTCGAAAAGTTTTCATCTTTGGTTTTATTAAAGTAGCTCCCGCTAACGAAGGTCCTTTCCTTATGGAAGGCCAGCTTTTAACTTTATTGTTTCGATCATATTTTCCAGTATACAAACAAAATATGCATGTATCAGAAACCTGAAACTGCAAGTACATATATGTATATTGCGTCTCTTTCCTGCAGCACCATATGCAATGAAAAATTATTTTTGTATGTATTTGTGTTAACTTTTGAAGTTTGCAAAAATGTATCTATTTTGTAACATCAATTGACTGAAACTATAAAGTAAGGATCGTCTCCTCCACTTGTTTAATTTGTTCGATAGCCCGATAATGGAAAAAAATAAACCGATATTTAAAAAATTTTTCAACTAACGATACTATCGATAGTACCATCCATAGATGTGCAGCTCTAGGCGCACCACGAAAAACTGCCAAACTTTTCAAAGCCGAAGCGCTATGCAATTGTTTAGCTGCCAGTTTACTGCATTGACTGTGATTTTGAAATATCGAAAGCGACAGCACAGCAGGAAAGATAAATATTTTAGCATGTTAAACGATGGTTTTTTGCATTTTCTGAAAATTTTAAAATTTGGAACTATAGGATTCAAAACTATAGGATTCAAAATACGGGAGTTATGGACAAAAAAGCAAACCTCCTGCAAAGGGATGGGAGGTCGAAAGTAGGATTTATATCTTATACTAGCAATTACACTGCAGGAAAGTATACTAGTTCGGAACCACTTTTCAACCTGAAAGAAAGGATGATGGTCCATAAAATGTTTGTTTTTGTTTGACTTCAAGTGGTATCTTTAACACGGAGCTGTCATAGGAACGGTTGCGAGTGCTATGGAACTCGTAAATGGGCAATGGCAACCTTAAAACAAGTACAGTGTTCTATTAAAATTATATTTCATCCACTTATTTTGAGTTTATTCATAAACATTTTATGCTTCAATTATTTTATTATACAATTTTTATTTTTACTTTTCCGCAAAAAAGTATTGGGATTGGCCAAAAAACTAAAATATCTAATTTTGACAACTTTTCCGGCGATTTGGAGATGTTTTTGTGTGCGTCGACAACGCGATGTAGTGTGTTATTCAAATAACTTGAAAAAACCTGAGAAAATTTTCCTCAAACTTTTTTTCCCAAATTCCGATTACTTATCGATAAATGAATATTTGGGTAGTCCTTTTTTAATTATTTCATATCTCGTAAACGAATAAATATAAATGAATATATTTTTTTTAAATGATATGAAAAATTGTTACCTTTAAAAATAAATTATTTTATTTTATAAATTTTTTTAGTATTTGTACTTTTCCGCAAAAAAGTATTGGGATTGGCCAAAAAACTAAAATCTCTTATTTTATGTTTTTCGACGATTTAAGCACTCTGACAACTTTTCCGGCGATTTAGCGATGTTTTTTGAGTTGGGCATGTCTTCAAAGGGTTTCCCATTGAATTTGACCACTCTAGTCGCTATAGTTTTATCGCCAGAGAAATAATAAGAGAACATAATTAAAAAAAATTTTTTTTCATTTTTTTGTTGTATAAATTTCTCCTAGCTAATTTCTGTTGTTTTGATAAACGTGAGGAAAAGCCTGAGTTGGTTAACAACTGTTTATTTCTTATTACTTACGGTTTGCTCGCCACCTGACTTAAAGCACTGAAAATAAAAAACAAGCAAAGGGTCTAGCCGGTTAAGGTACCAAAAAGTGCCCCCAGCGATTTTTAAAACTAATGATGCAGATCGATTTGTACGTGGGAAAAAAAATTTTAGATCGAAAAAATAATGCATTACCGCTTAATTTAAAAAAAACGTGATTTTCACTTTTTGTATTAATGCGACTAAACTACTAAATATTTTTGAACGATAATACTTATTAATAAGGGAAATGAAAAGAATTTTTGTATTTTTTTTTTAAGTACTTTTTCTTAAAAAAAATTAAAAATTAATTTTTTTTTTAAGGAAAAAGGAAAAATACACAATCGCGATTTTTTTTCACAAAAATCCTTTAATACTCTTCTATATACAGTAAAAATTTGAACCAAATCGGTTTGGTGGAACAATGTTAAAAAAAATATAAACCAAAATTTTTAATTTTGTTTTCATTATTTTAGATAAAAAAAATTTTTTTTTTTCCCCCAAGACTAAAAATTATTTTATAATTTTATAAAATTATTAGGAAAAAAATGTTCATCTTCACTAGCTTCGTTCGAGTATTAACATGGCAAAAAAATAAAATTTATGAATTTTTCTTATATCTATATATGTATATAAAAAAATCTTGCAAAATCTGTTCGTGATCGATGTTTGAGCGAACGGGAAGACCAAATCGCATATTTTTTTTTGTTGGAAAGGCGATGTCTGTGTGAGTGTTTTAAGCTATAGAAGGTGTCTGTGTGTGCGTTAGTTTTTGACTTGAAAAACTATATATATAAAAAAATCTTGCAAAATCTGTTCGTGATCGATGTTTGAGCGAACGGGAAGACCAAATCGCATTTTTTTTTAAAGATATTGGTACCAATAGTATGAAGAAGAGTGAGAGAAATATGAAGTATGAAGGAAGATGAATGGAAAGGGGAATGGGAACGGGAAGAATTAATTTATATTATGAATTTACTGACGACTTTATCAATGCGCAGCAGAGCGCGCGGGTTGAGCTAGTATTTATATATTGTCGATTAAAATATATCGATTGTGCTTAATCATAAGTTGCTTATCGAAATTAACCATTTCTACCAAGTAAGTAAACAAATTGAACACCAAATTCGTTGTGTAAAAAACAAGAAATACTACAAAAACAACGAATTCAGTATAGAAATATGATGTCTAGTTTATGATTTTAAAGCTTAATTTTTATTTATTTTGGTCATGTTAATACTCGAATGAAGCTAATGAAGATGAACATTTTTTTCATTATATCAACATTAAATACGAAGTCCTATAAAATTTGGAAAATTATAACACAATTATTGAAGTCTTTTGGGAAAAAAAAATTATATTTTTTAGTTATTATTTTTTTAACATTGTTCTACCAAACCGATTTAGTTCAAATTTTTACTGTACATAGAAGAGTATTAAAGGATTTTTGTGAAAAAAAAATCGTGATTGTTTTTTTTCTTTTTTCTTAAAAAAAAAAATAATAAAATTTTTATTTTTTTTTTAAGAAAAAGTACTTTAAAAAAATAAAAAAATGCTTTTCATTGCCCTTTTTAGTAGTTAGATGTTTAGTCGCAATAATTCAAAAAGTGAAAATCACGTTTTTTTAAATTAAGCGGTAACGCATTAATTTTTTGATCTGAAATTTTTTGTAGAATTTTTTTTCCCACTTACAAATCGAGCTGCATCATTAGTTTTTAAAAATCGCTGGGGGCACTTTTGGGTACCTTAACCGGCTAGACCCTTTAGCGGTAACGCATTAATTTTTCGATCTGAAATTTTTCGTAGAATTTTTTTTTTCCCACGCACAAATTGATCTACCTCATTAGTTTTTAAAAATCGCTGGGGGCATTTTTTGGTACCTTAACCGGCTAGACCTTTTTAGACACCATCTACAGTAGATATCGGTTATATGCAACAGCGAAAGTTCAGCGCAGTTGTTGCATATAAACGATAATTTCATATAAGCAATACTCGGATATATGCAAAATATTGTATATAAGCGATAAACGCTTATTTGCAAAATATTTCATATAAGCGCGCAACTTATTATATGTATTTACATACATAACTATGTGTAAAATCTGACACACAAAAAAATGTAAATGAATAATGAGTACACGAAAAATTTGTCAAATAATAATTTTTAATAATTAAACATATTTAGATCATTGGTTTTATTACATTTTCAAACAAATTTAAAGAATATAGAAAATGCAAACTTATAAATTATTAAAACTTAAAGAATAAAGAAATAAATCACAAAACAATTCACTTATAAATTATTAAAATCAAAGTATAAAGTAAATCACAAAACAATTCAAACTTATAAATTATTAAAATTAGAGTATAAAGTAATTCACAAAAGAATTCAAAGTTATAATAAAAATTAGAGCAATTAATTTAAAAAATCTGTGATTTTTTTTTGGCTCAAATTCTTTTGTGCACATTTTAAGATGGCGTCCTCTATTTTGTCAATCATATGTACAGAGCTCATATCATTTTTTATTAAATAATTTCTTAAAGGATCCAAATGCTGCAATGCTTCTTTTGTGGAACATGTAGGGCCATTTTCAGCAAAAACTTCATCCGACTCGGTATCTTCTATGGCATTTTCATATATACGTATCCGCCAACATATCTTCATCTGTAGGCGTTCCAAAACTGTAACGTTTGCGCAACGAAGTCCGTCCAAAACTGTGAGTGACTTTAAGAATTCCACCACTGTGCTCTCCTTCTCCAGCGCACAAATCTGTTTTCTTATTATTTTTTTTTCTGCATTCCGATTTAAATGCGTGGATTATTCCTTGGTCCAATGGTTGAATTAAGGCAGTCGTATTTGGTGGCAAAAACTCAACCGTTATATTGGAGAAGATAACATCTGTTTTATGACATGCTGCATTGTCGATTACAGGACAAATGTTTTTATTTTCTTTTTGCAGCTCTTTGTTAAAATCTGTTAATATTTTTATCCAAATTGAAGTAGTTATCCAAGCGTTTTTCTTACTATAATATGGCAAGGGCACCTCCTTGCCATTGAAACATCGCGGCGTCGCTGATTTTCCAATACAAAAAGCAATAATAGGGTACGACGTTGCTTCTGGGTTTTAAATCCCTTTGCAACATCATGTTGCTCCTTAAAGCTTTCGTGGGGCTATGCCTTATAATACAATCCAGTCTCATCTGCGTTAAATATGCAATCAAGAGGGAATTTGTCTATTATATGCGGCAAATGATCGCGAACAAACGCGGTTGCAGAAACATTGTTGTTTTCACTAGACTCGCCGTGAATTTTGGAACCACTGCACCAACGCTGCAGCCAAGAACGATCTGGCTCATAACCATCATTTAAATTTTGCGAAAATTTTTTTGCCTTAGCAAGCGGTATTGGTCCACTAATTACTCCATTTTGATTTCTAATTTGATGAATGCCTTTTCCAAATTAACGTGTTCACTTTGCCGACTTCGCCCGTATCCCACTTATCATTTATTTATGCAATATCCTTTTTACCAGCTGCACTAGCGTCTTTCAATTCATTTAGAATTGTTACCTTTTGTTTGAAGTTAAATTAACACGATGTATTATTGCGAAATTACTTCTTTGTATTTTGGCGCACAACAATCGATCATACAATTATCAATCGATTAAATAAAATGCAGTGATGAAAAATTTCAACAGTTGGACAGTGCTGGAAAGTTTGCATATAGCCGATAACATTTGTACCAGAAATTGATCGGTGAAACAGATGCTTGATTGCAAATATGTAATAATTGCAAATAAGCGATTTTCATATAAATGGCCAGTTTTGTATGGAAATTGCACGCAAAATGTATTGAAACCAACTTCACTATCATATAAGCAATAATTTCATATAAGCGATATATACTGAATTTACTAAATGGAAGTGTCAACACATCAAACAATTTTAATGTACTTAGTAGCAGCATTCTTTTTGTTATTTTTCTTGTGTATACACAAATTTCTTCAATTTACACAAACAACGGGCAAGGAGCTGAAAAACACAACGTACTAAGACTCTTTCAGAGAAATCGAGCGAACACAAATAAACTGTGAGAGCGCCGAGTACAGCGCGCTCTCCGTAACTGTTTATTTCCTATCCCGCCACAACTCTTTTTTGAACCACTCCGCTACTACTTGACTACAATTACAATTAGCTGAAGTGTGCCAAGTTTCAATTGGATAACCGCGAAAATCTGTCACGGGGGAACAGGGTGGGATATCGACATAATTCTACAAACTTGATCTACCTAGAGAAAATACACATCGGTTGGTGAACAAATTGTTGTTTTAACTCCGAGAACGGTGCGACAACACAGACAGACAGACCAACGGACAGAAAGACGGACGTATCTATATCGACTCAACTATTGCTCCTGACAATGTTTGCCCATAGAACATATGGTCTGCCCCGACTCCTTATGCCTGTTACATACATTGCACAATTCTATAATAACGTTTTACACTTTGTGTACAGAGTTTAAAAACATTTAGCGTCTTAATTCCCTTTCCCTTTACTACCTAATGAATGCATATAAACTTATATCAAATTATTATCATCAGCTGGGTTAGTATAGCTTGTTTAGTTGCCTGTCTATCACATACGAAAAGTCTCAGGGGGCATTGGTTCGTGCCACGATGGGGGTTTCATCACTTTATTTTTAGTTCTTTTTTCCGCCCCTCTATTATATAAAAAATTTGATTTTTTGATTGAGTGAAATTAGCATATTTTTGACCATAACATTTGATGTATTTATCCGATCTTGATCATTTTTGGAACATAGATGCACATTAACACGATGCTCTGAGGAGTTTCGAGTTGATAGACTCAATGGAGCGGCTGTAAACCGCGCAAATCTGCCACGGGGGAAGGGGGTAAGATATCGACTTTATTCGACAAACATCATCTTTAATTTGATTACGCGCATCTTTTGGTAAAATTTTGTGTCTAGCTTTTATGGTCTCGGAGATCTATCCCCTCATACGGACAGACGGACATGGTCCAGTCGCTACCCGAGTCAATGATAACACTTTTTGCCCATGGAACTTATGATGTGCCACGCCTTCTTCTGCCTGTTACATACATCGCACAAATTGCTCCTGATAATATTTGCCCATAGAACATATAGTCTGCCATGGCTTCTTTTGCCAGGTACATACATTGCACAAATCTATAATACCCTTTTACACTTTGTGTACAGGGTATAACAATTTTGCGTCTTAATTTATTACTTTTACGCAAAAAAGTATTGGGATTGGCCAAAAAACTAAAATTTGATATTTTCAACGATTTAAGCACTTTGACAACTTTTCCAAGTTTTTTTGTTTTTTTGTCCGTGCGTTGTCGTTGTCGATGTAGTGTGTTAGTCAAATAACGTTAGTAATATCGGCTTTAGCAAGCTAAATGTTTTTCTATCGTGTTGGACATGTCTTCAAATAGTTTCCTATTGAAATTGAGCACTCTTGTCGCTAAAGTTGGGTCGCCAGAAGAATAATAAGAGTAAATCATTTTCAAAATTTTTTTTTTTCATTTTTTTAAATTTTTTAAATTTTTAAATTTATTCTAGCTAATTTTGGTTGTTTTGATAAACGTGCGGAAAAGCCTGAGTTGGTTATCAAGTGTTACTTTTCCGCAAAAAAGTATTGCGATTGGGCAAAAAACTAAAATATCTAATTTTATGTTTTTCGGCGATTTAAGCACTGACAACTTTTCCGGCTATTTGGAGATGTTTTTGTGTGGGGCATGTCTTCAAAGGGTTTCCTGTTGAATTTGAGCACTCTAGTCGCTATTGTTGGGTCGCCAGAAGAATAATAAGAGTAAATAATTTTCGAAATTTATTTTTCCCATTTTTTGTTGTTTGAATTTGTCCTCGCTAATTTCGGTTGTGTTGATAAACGTAGGGTAGAGCCCCATACCGAAGGTTGGTCAGCGTAGCGAACAGTATAATTAAAAATAATATATAGATAATAATATAATATAGAATATAATATAACTTAATATTCATACATACGTATATACAACAAATTAAAGTTATGAATATAGGGCTTGACTTTATTTTCCAGATTTGTGGCAAGCAGCTAAGCACTTCCAACTCATTTAAATATCACATGCAGCTACACAGTGATGTAACGCCCTTTGTATGCACCATTTGCGGTGAATCATTTAAGACCCGTAATGCGTATGATGGCCACATCACCGTGCACAACCCAAATAACCCGAATAAATGCGAGCATTGCGGAAAAACCTATCGTCAGGCCTCATCGCTACGGTCTCACATGTTAACACATACCGGCGAGAAACCGTTTAGTTGCAATATTTGTGGCAAAGGCCTAACACAGAAGTCCGGCTACAAGAAGCACATGCTCACACATACGGGCGAAAAGCCTCATAATTGTCAGATTTGCGGAAGGAATTTTCGTTACTCCAGTAACTTGATAGCGCATAAGCGTTCTCATTTACAAGAGAAACCATATCATTGTACTATATGCCCTAAGAAGGCGTTTGGCAGCAACTCCGAGTTAAATCGTCATAAACTGGTGCACAGCAATGAAAAACCATTTCTGTGCACCGAATGCGGCAAAATCTTTAAGCGGCATGTTTCGCTTGTAACGCATCAACAGACACATGAAGAAGCACCTCTTAAAAGACCAAAGCAGGAACTTAAGGAGGAGGAAGACGCGCCAGTTACCCCCGCCAGATCTAAACAGGACTTTATAAACAACTTGTAAACTATTTAAATAAACTAAAGAATGCAAAACAATTGTTGGTGTAAACTTTTATTTTCATATACATACATACGACGAAATTATTTAATATGATGACCAAATTTTAATGCTTCTAAAAAAATTTGCTTATCACTCAAGTAGCAGCGATGGATTCATTTTTAAATGTCAGCTATAATATTCAACAACACCAAGGTAAATTACACTATGCAACAAATTTGACCTCAATGAAAGGCCTATGATTAAAACATAACTTTTCTGTTTTCGAATCTGGAAACCATTTTTGATTTTGTAGCACCGTTTTCGAATTATCGCTATTTCAAAAATTTGAGATATCGAAAGTTGCCCAGTCAACAAATCTCATATATCTTGGGAACCTTCCTACCGATCGAGAAGAATCGTAACTCGAAGGTAGTTTAATATTAAATAATTGTCTTTTAGCCAGTTTTGGTTTATCTTTATTTAATTACAAGTTACAGGGCAATGAACTAAATTTTTTTTTGTCGAAAATGTATAATTCTTTTTTTTTTTCATATATAGAACGGTTTCTGAAATATCGCTATTTCAAAATTTGAACTCAAATTACGGATTTCGAAAGTGGCAATGTCAATGTCAAATCTCATGTTACTCGATAGTCTTACTGCCGATCGAGATGAACATTAACTTGAATTAAGGATACTTAAGTGTCGCTTCAACGAATTTCTAACAGTTTTGGTCTATCATCACTCGATTGTGTATTACAGGGCACTGAACTCAAAAAAAAAATGTTAATTTCCAAAATATTTTTTGAATTTATTGCCTTCTTCTTCCAGTTACACCGAAACTATCTGAAACGGATTTAATCGATAGTCAATTACCTTCAATTCAATTTATAGTTCATCTCAATCGGTAGAAAACTTCCCGTGAGATGTGAGATTAGCTGACTTTCCAGCTTTCGAAAACTTGACTTTTTGAAGCAGCATTAATTCGAAAACCGTTCTAGATAACTCAAAACTGTTTCCGGGTTTGAAATCAGCGACCCAAAATGTATTTATTAAAATATTGTTTTGTGGTTCTTCTTCTCCCGCCCATCATGTTCTATCTTTTCTATTAACATACACTTACTTAGTGTACATTAGCTTTGCGTAAAATATGTTGACGCAACCATATGCATGATTGAAAAACTACAAAAAATCAAATTGTGAATTAAACATCTTATTAGGCGAGCCAGCCAACCGTCAAATACAAAAGTGTTGCAACTTTTTAGAATTGTATTTTACAAAAAATACAGTAATTCTCTCAAACACAGAGAGCCGGTCAGTTTTTTAGAGAGTGATTATTTAGTGGTATTCAGAAAGAGAACACACAAAATGTGTGATTGTATTGGGGAGATATGCACTGCGCAAAACGATCATCACCCACAGCAATCGCAACATAAGCGAAAGCAAATTACTATAAAATAATGCGCAAATGGGATGGTGCCCGACAGTGGAATACCCTGTACCCATTTTTTCCATGAAAATCAAATTTCTGTATAAATTTTTGTATCGACCCGTTGAGGGGTATGTGCCTAATAATAGTAACTGTTCTACGGAGGGAGGGGGATGATTAGAAAAAAGATCAACATTATTAACATTTTTTAACATTGCTGTAAAAAGTGAAATTCTGTTGCAGTTCATAGGAGAGGGGTCTAAAGTTCATATGCATAGTAATAGTGTGCATAGCTGTGCCAAGTTTCAATTGGATTGCTTTTATGGTGTGGGTTGAAACTGTTAAAAAAATAAGTCAAAATTGTTTGGTTTATAAGCCTAACGTACCACATTTGGTAACATTTCTGTAAAAAGTGAAATTCTGTTACATTTCATAGGAGAGGGGGCATAAAGTTGGCACATTATTAGCTGTATCTTCTAAAGTTCTTACCCGATATGAATCATTTTTACACTACTATTGGATAGCTTTTATGGTGTAGGTTACAAAACAAAAAAATCTGTCACGGGGGAAGGGGGTGAGATATCGACATATTTCGACAAACTTGCACTGAGTAGGTATAATGTGCATCTTTTGGTAAACAATTTTTTTGATCTAGCTCTCATAGTCTCCGAGAACGGCGCGACAACACGGACAGACGGACATGTCTATATCGACTCGACTATTGTTGCTGACCATTTTTGCCCATGGAATATGGTCTGCATTGCACAAATCTATAATATCCTTTCACACATTGTGTACAGGGTATAATTACGCCTTACGTGTTTATTTATAGATTTGTGCAATGTATGTAGCAGGCAGAAGGAGGCGTGGCAGACCATGTTCCATGGGCAAAAAGTCTTATCATTGACTCGGGTAGCGATTGGACCATGTCCGTCCGTCTGACTTTATGAGTTGATAGAACTGCGATTTTACCAAATGATGCGCGTAATAGCAAAAAAGATGAAATTTGTCGAATTGAGTTGATATATGCCATCGTTTCCCCCAGCAGACAGACCTTCGCGGCTTACAGCCGCACCGTTTAATTATCCGACTTCAAACTTAGCTCAGGTTTGCGTCCGGTTATAGTCAAAAATGTGCTGATTTCACCTCCCTTCGCCTATAAACTGCTCCAAAATTTCACTTCATATAGATTTGGATATATGTGAGCTAAAGCTGCAAAATTTGGTGTGGAGACTCGTGTTAGCCTAATCGTTAAAACTGTATTCTCTTTTTTTTTTAATAAAAAAAATTCCTACCTACATTGGTCAGATGCATCAATCAGAATCCACAGGCGGACAACGCAAACACAAATTGGCTGAAATGTGAGCTCAAAATTACTAAAGGGTCTGTTGCCTAGTTTCCCTCTGTGGCTGCTGATAAACCGAAACTGAAAATTGCACCAAATGTAAAATAGCCTATCTTTCCTTCAACACTTTACTTGCTTCTCACATCCATCACCTTCGACAACTTTAAAGTTGTGAATATGCTTGTTTTTTGCCTCTCTCTCCAGCTCTCTTAGGCTCTCCAAAAAGTATGGCACTCGCGTCGGCAGAATGTGAGTTCCTTATGTTATTATTCCATGCCTCGGGCAACGGCCCGAAGTGTCTGGGATCGCATCTTCAAAAATTTGTGTGCACTTTTGCGTTATACTAAATGGACAGTCTATATGTTCAATGGTCAGTGCTATTACTTAAATTCCTCAAATCTATAATGGCCTTTTACACGATACAAGATACTGTTGTCAGAACAAGGATTTTCCCACAAAATTGAGGGTTTTTTATACGACTTAAGGGGAATTTTAGTATGAATGTTTAGAATTTGCATTGTAAACTTAAAGTTTAATTGTCGTTATTTTTACAATTGAATTTTAGAATTTCAGTTTTATTGTTATTTTCTGCAACCTCTTCAACTTTGTGATGGAGTGTGTGTTGCGTAAGGCCGAAGTAAATAGGAACGGGACTATGTTCTTTAAGAGTATCCAGTTGCTTGCATACGCAGATGATATCGATATCATTGGTTAGAGCAGTTACTGGATTGTTTGTTAATAAGAGCAACATAAAGTATATGTTCTCTTCGAGTATAGAGACTTAGCGGTCGGATTCTCTATGAGCTCTACGACGACAATGACAGAGAGGCGAATTAAGATCAAGCGTCTGCGCTGGCTAGGTCATGTTGTGCGTATGGATGAAGAAGCTCCTGCGAGAATGGTCTACAATGCGACGGTCGAAGGGAGGCGACGAAAGGGCAGACCATGCTTCCACTGGAAGGACCAGGTAGTGAGCACAGTAGCTACCTTTGGTATCGCCAATTGGACCAAGTTCGCGCAAAGCAGCGAAGCCTGGAGGAGATATTTGGATCAGGCCGTAAGCCGGTAACGGGTTGGTATGGCCAGTTAAGAAGGAGAAGAGTATTATTATTAATGGGGATGGAGTGGTGCACTGCGCCCCTTAATAGTCACTGTGCTCCTTATCTAGCTTAAAGCTCTCCCAATAATCCTAACTCTGATATATATTTAATTATCTGAGATGGTTTTGAGTAGGCTTCATCAGGCATCGAGAGTCTATGCCCGTCTAGGAGGTTCATTCTTTTCAGTATCGTGTGTACGCCTACCCCACACGTACCGCACCTCTGATGCGCTGAATTAATCCACCAGTTACTAGTAAAATATATATAGAACAAAAAATTTGTATATTTCGTTTAGAGGGACTATTGAGTTTTTTAGTCCGAATTTGTTGATGATCTCTAGTAACGCCCCAAATATTTATTTTAATGTTGCACATGCTGTCTTCAAAATATTTTATTCATGCTAAATTTAACAAAAATAAGAGGTATAAATGGTTAAAAAGCTTGTTTACTGGCTCAGAGTTAGGGCATGCGCGAAAAATGTTTTATCCTCGATGCCACGCTTGATAACATGTGGAATTTGTTTTGGCTCCATGCTAAAAATTAAAATTATAAGTAAATTATGTAAAGGTTATTAAAATAAAGTTTTACCGAATGCAATCGATGATTGGGCAAACCGAAACACATAGGGTACAGCCTGTGCAGTCGTCATTTACATGTGGCAAATGTGTATCCTTGTCAAACTCAATAGCCTGATAACCGGAGTCATTGCAAGTCATATAGCACTTCCCGCAGTTGATGCACATGTCCTAAAAGATTCAGATATAATCAATACTGTAGCTGTAGATAGATATTCCACGAAAGCGTACATCATTGATGAGCGCGACCTTCTGCTGTTTGTTGTCTAGACCCTTGTAGTTGCTAATTCGTGGCAATGCGCGTCCTACAACATCAGCCACGCTTGGTGCCCGCCTTATCATAGGGTTTGGCTCAATTGGAGCACTTGCGCCTTGCTCGGCATCCCAAAAAGCGCCTTTCTTGTCACGTAGATCGGCTAATTTTATGTCACGTTCCTGTTGGTAGGTTCCAAAAAAGCCCAGAGGCTTGTTACCTTCACCAATTAAGTGTACTACTGGCTTGCCTTTCTGATGCACTGGTGTCGGTGGCGATTGACCATCCCAGAATGCTCCATTCACTGGAGGCGGATTGGCCTTTAGGTAGAGTAATGTTCTCAAACTTGTGCAATAGTCCTCAATAAGTGTGAAGTCTTGATTCTGCACCGATGAGCACACCTGCAGTACTGTAGCACCTGCCTGTAGAAATTGTAATGCTACCTCACCGGAATCAATTCCACCGATGCCCAATATGGCGAATCCTGGCACCTTTCTGGCTATATCTGAGATTGCATGCAGCGCCATGGGACGCGTTGCATTGCCTGAGACACCACCGTAGGTAGTTAGTTGTTCTTTACCAATCGCAGGCCAGGGTGTAGAGTCCGCCTTTAGGCTCATCAAACCTTGCACTGTATTAATAGCTGAGCCACCATCAGCACCGCCAAGTTGAGCTGCTTTTGCAATGGACACGATATCTGTAATATTGGGCGTCAGTTTGATAAAGACTGGCACCTTAACAGCACCACGAACCCATCTGGCAATATCTTCAACCATTTTGGGATTTTGACCACAAGCTAATCCCATGCCAGACTCGCCCATGCCATGAGGACAGGATAAATTCAATTCCAGCGCGTCGGCGCCCGACTTTTCCGCCTTGGTGGCCAGCTCAATCCAATCCTCTTCAATATAAGCACACATAATGCTTGCAATCACTATCTTCTCTGGAAAATCACGCTTTAGTTCGCCAATCGAACGGAACCAATACTCGGCTCGCTTTTCTGAAATCAGCTCAATGTTCAGGAAGCAGCCTTGCTGGGGACCATATTTATAACCCGATGTAGTACCACGCACAATGCGTGGCGACACATTAGTAACTATATCCTTGTCCAAGCCAAATGTTTTGGTGACCACAAAGCCCCAGCCCTGCTCAAAGGCACGGCGTATCATGGCTGCGCTAGTGGTAGGCGGTGCTGAGGCTAGGCCAAAGGGATTCTCAAATTTTAGCCCACACATCTCCACCGATATGTCCACATTGTCAATGTCTGTATGGAATAGCGGCAACTCGGCTGGCGCACTTAAGGGTAGTCCCTGCATATGGCAATGCATGCTCCATGCGGCTATCTTGCCATCGTTTACGGACTCCACTGTAGTGTTCGCAACACCGGCCAAGTCACCGCCGCAAAATACCTCCTTCACGCTAGTTTGCATGGTCAGGCGATCCACAATAGGTAGATTACCCTGGAAGTTAATGGGCTCCAAAGCTGCGCGTACGTCCAAATCATTTAGCGCCGATCCAAATGCGGAGATTACAAAGTTTGCCTTCAGGCGCACTATCTGCTCCTCATCCTCCACCCACTCATCGTTTTCATTCTGCTCCGTGCGGCAGAACTCCATGGCCGTGATCTGCAGGGACAAAATGTATTTAAAATTTACTGCATATGTACCAAAGAGTATGTATATGTATATAAGTACCTTATCATCCTTGACGATGACCCTACGCGGTGTTAAATATGGCAGCAGCTCACAGCGCTCCTCACGTGCTAGTTCCACTTCTTCGGGTACAGCGCGTATACCCGATGATCCCTTGCGGAAGACTACAAACACGCGTCGTGCACCGCAACGCAGTGCCGAGGTGGCACAGTCAAAGGCCGTATCTCCAGCGCCCAAAACAATGACATTACCATAGAGCTTGGGAAGCGCCTTGTTAGACTTGCAAGCGCAAAGACCTGGCTTGGAGCCATCCGATACCAACGGCAAAAAGTTCTTCGATGTATAGAAACCGTACGTTACGTTAAGGCCATCAAACATATTGTCCAGTTTGGGTTCCGGAAGGCCAATGCCCACAAACACGGCATCGTGACCGGAGGCAAGGAGACCCTACAAATATAATAAATTGCCACTTAATAGGTACTTCGAATGATTGTAATACTAGATAAATATGAAAGGCTCCAGCTATACCGGAACATTTTGATGCATACATTTTCAATCCTTTACCGACAACCCACCACATACACGCACAGATATACAATCCTAACTAATAGCTAATCTAATAACTGTTATCATTCTTAAACATATTGCTTGAGTTCAGATTAAGAAAGTGTATTCGAAGTTTTCGATGCCTTATTGTAACACGTTAAAAAGTAGAAAAACATGAAAAGCCAGCACACAGATAACGAAACAGCTAGACACATCGATAGCACACATTTACACAAAATAGGCATGACTCTCACAGCAATCGGGTCTACGTCCCGGAGTCGGGGAAGCTTCCAACAACCTGCCCAAGGATTGCTACATCCCGGAAACGGGATCATATATATATTTTTTCTATTGTTCACCTACTAAGCAGGGAACTCGGCGTGGCTGATCAGAATAATCCTTCTTCGTGCCGGTGACGTCAAAAGTAGCCCAGGTCCCAGAGTGTATGTTTGCTCAGTGTGCTCCAGATGAATTTCACGAGGTGTGTGCTCTGTACACTCATAAAAATGTTTTCGCTTTATTTAAGAAAAGGGACTTTATTATAGAAAAATTCCCTTTCATTTAAGAAAAATTATCCCAAATAAACAGTTGGTAACCAACTCAGGCTTTTCCGCACCTTTACCAAAACAACCGAAATTAGCTCGGACAAATTTCAAAAACAAAAAAAAACAAAAACAAAATTTTAAAAATTATTTACTCTTATTATTCCTCTCATTTCATTGAAAAAGGTAAAAACTAAATAATATTTTTCAAATTTTAATATTTTGTTAACTAAATATCAATCTGTTCATTTTGACCCGTTGGTACAAATAGGTATATAACAAATCCCTGTAGTTCTAGTGTTAAGGTTATTCGATTGTCTTTGCTGCCCCTTGCCACATCTTGGATGAAAACTGCGTTATTAAAAAATAAAATTTATATGTCACAGGCGGGAATCAAACCTACGGCCGTTCGTTTTGCAGTCCGACTGCTTACCCAATTCATTAATTCATTAATTAATAACTAAGTGTCTAACAGAGGTTAATCATGTCGCACAAGCTACAGATGCACACTGGTTCAATTTCCAGTCGAGACAACGGAACAGAATTTGGAAAGCAATACTTATAGTAAAAGTAAGGTAAATAATTTGAATCTCACACATATACAAAAGCTGCCAAAACGTCGCTAAAAAAACAAAAATTATTTACTTAACTAAACTAAATGAAAAAAAAAAATATGAAATTTTTATTTTGCTCCTCTGTCAGGACCGGTGATTGAACGTCCAGCTGCTGCTTGTGCCAGTTGCTTAACCTCTGGTCTACTTCCGTTGTGCGCGAGGAGCTTGTTGATATAGCACTTGGGTTAATGCGTAGCAGCTTAGAAAAAACATTTCTATTTTTCAAGAATCTCTCTGTCTTAGTCCTCTTTTAAGGGGGATTTTCTTAAATCAAGGGCGAAAATTTTTATGAGTACTCTGCAGCACTTGCTAGCAATGGCTCCACCTTCACTGTTCTGGCCTTCAGCAAGCTGAGCAATACAGCACTAATTTCTCTTGATCCAAATTTCCCACAATATCCCCTGTTTCCCCATCAGGTATTTCGCCAACTTCGTTGGCCGTGCCAGCGTCCCCTTCCGTGTCGCGTTCGTCGTGTCAACCTGTCCCTACGCAGTGTCGCTTTTGGCGGAAGATCTTCACTAGAGCAGCCATTAGTCTCATATGCAGATGATTGCTCTATAGTAGCCTCCCATCGCGAAATTAAAATGATAGAAGAGCGTATCAACGGAAAGCCTCGTGGCTTTAAGCAACTTCTTTGCTGAAAAAAACATCAGCCTTTCTGCACCCAAATACACAGCTAGCCTATCATCACCTGGTCCAAAAAGGTTAAACTTGGCCACAATATTATCTCTGATGGCCGCACTATCCCCACAGAGAAATATCCTAAAATTGTTGGGGTCCTCTTTGACAATCTGTTCCAGTTTGTTAAGCATTCTTTAGTGATTGCCAAAAGGGACCGGGGCAGAAACAAGGTCCTCATAGCCTTAGCCTGGAGCAAGGAGAAGGAAACCATAGTCTCGACCTTGCCACTGGTTACAATGCAACAGCACATGGTAACCACCTTCAGCACGAAGTGCAAATGTTCCCCGTCCGTGATCACTGTGCCCTCCTCACAAGGTCTCGATACGCACCCCCTTCCACTAGACCTCGCCCAATGCGTTTTGATTTTCGAAGTGAAATGCCTTTTGTCGAACAAATCATCAGCCTTCAAATTCCCACAAAAGATATGCTACAAGTCCTACATACCAAGGCTATTGAAAATCATACACTATCGGCTCGACCCAACTTGGTTGGGGGGGTCGTCCACCCCATATTAATCCGTCCGAGTCTACACTACCAAGGCAAACCAGATACGCCCCGCCTAACTTCGCTGTGGCTATTCATCACTGCTTAACAATTACTTAGCCAGAATAATTTCCGAGGTGTTGGACGCCTGTCCTCGCTGTAACACTAGCCCCCACACCACCGCTCACCTCTTTCAAAGGCACACCGATAGCACACATTTACACAGAGCCCTATGGGTGTTGGATTTTTCCAGGAAATAAGTGCATTCGACCAAAAGCTTTGATACAGGTCAACAAGCTCTGTCTATACTAGTACTGTCAGTAACACACATTGCAAAGCTCTGTTATACATTGAGCATGATAGTTTACTTACTTTTACAGTTAAATCCTTAACGGAAAGAGAGCGATTCGTTTCAATCCTGACGCCCAAGTCCTTGACCAGATCAATCTCAAAATTGACGACATCTATGGGCAAACGATATTGCGGTATCTCCGCCGAGCTAAGACCGCCTAAATAATTGCGTCGCTCATATATTGTAATATCCTTATAGCCAAGGCGTCCGAGGAAAGTGGCGCAAGATAGGGAAGCCGGTCCACCACCTAGTAGTGCAATCTTCTTGTTCGGTTGCGCTAGTGGTTTTACATGCGGAGACACGCGCTGGCGCACACCCATCTGCTTGAACACATCCGTGGCAAACTGCTGCAGACCACCAATATTAATGGGACCTGCTTCGGAGGCCTGCAGGTTGCATCCGCCCACGCATAAATCGCTGGTAGGACAAACCATGCCGCAGGTCAGACCTAATGGATTATCCGAAAAGATGGCCTTCGCAGCGCCATAAAAGTTTTTATTGGCAATGCTCGTTATGAAGCTCTTAATGTCCAGCTGTGTTGGGCAGGATTTTTGACAGGGTGCATCGGCGCACTTGAGGCAACGTGCTGCTTCCTCAAGAGCGCCACGCTCCGATAAGGTTGTGTGTTTAATGTCTTCAAAGTTGTTAGTCAGCGGTGCGCAAGGGGGTGCCAGATGATCGGCATTGCGCTTCCAGTGCTTTTTGTTCTCCTTGGTCTGTTTTGTTGGTACCACCGTACATTGGGTCTTTACGCGCGGATTTAATGCCAATAGGTCCTTATGATTTCAATAAAATTAATTGATTATTAAAAGTTTTGATAGATATATATATAACTATGGACATGTGAAACTCACCTCAATGTCGGGGGTATCTTTGCTTAACAAGGCCGGTGGGCTCATCGTGTCCTTAGCTGCCAAAGAAATGATTTGAAGGTAATATATTTTTATACCCTGTACACAAAGTGTAAAAGTAAACTGTAAACGGTAAACTGGGAACGAAAATATTTTCTTTTATGTCTCTTTTTTTTAAGTTTAATATGTCTGTAAACATTTTCCTATTGGTATTTCCCAGTTGACAAGTTTTCCTATTGGGAAGTGGGGGCAAAAATTACTTTTATGCCCATAACTCCAGTATTCTTTGGTCAATGTCATTGAATTTTGTAACATAGATCAAAAATACATTTGTGCCAATTCAAATCAATATATTGAGGGGTGTGGCAGTAATTAAGGTAAATCGATAGCGGGAGAAGGGGGTTCTATTGAAAAAAAGGTGGATACAGTTTTAACGATTAGGGTCACACGAGTCTCCACACCAAATTTTGTAACTCTAGCTCACATGTAACTATATGTACACAAAGTGGAATTTTGGAGCAGTTTATAGGCGAGGTGGGTGAAATAAGCAATTTTTGACAATAACTTTTGATGAATTCATCCTATTATGATCATTTTTAAAACGTAGATGCACATGAACACGACGCAAACCTCTGTCGAGTTTTGAGTTGATAAATTTAACGGAGAGGCTGTAAACCGCGACAATTTCTAACGGGGGAAGGGGGTGAGATATCGACATGAATCGATAGAACTGATCTACCGAGAAAATGCGCATTTTATTGTACAATTTTTTTGTTCTAAGTCTTATAGTCTCTGAGAAACACGATACAACACGGACAGACAGAGGGACAGATGGTCATCATGATCATTTTTACCCATTCTGCCACGCCTCCTTCTGCCTGTTACATACATTGCACAAATCTATAATACCCTTTTAACCTTCGTGTACAGGAAAAACTAGTGGTGAAATAGAAAATAGGAGATGAAGGAAGCTTAAGGATAACAACAAATATACTTAAAAAAAGCTATTAAAAAAAATGTTGTCTAAACACTCACCGATGCGGTGGGATATTTGCTAGATGGCCAGCTATGCACCTGCTCACAGCCCTTCTATAACCGGAGAAAGTTTAGAAGCAGGCAGCCTACCCTAAGAGTACCCTAAGCTTTAACCAGAAAGGGGAATTTCCCTTTGCCGGATGGCAAGCTGTGCCCCGGCCCACAGCCGAACATTGATCAGAGGCCCTCAATTATTTTAAGATATTCTAGGATAGTAAGCTTTAGAGTAGATAGAGAAAGATTAGAAGAGAAAAGGTAGTGAAGATAATTATAGGATCTGCATAGAACACGAAACAGGTCACGAAGGGCAAAATTACTGCTGCATCTACTTAGGGATAGAGGAACGAAACACTCTAGATAACTCAAAACGGTTTCCGGATTTAAAATCAGCGACTCCAAAGGGTCTAGCCGGTTAAGGTACCAAAAAGTGCCACCAGCGATTTTTCAAACTAATGATGTAGATCGATTTGTAAGTGCGAAAAAAAATTCTAAAAAAATTTGAGATCGAAAAATTAATGCGTTACCGCTTAATTTAAAAAAACGTGCTTTTTACTTTTTTAATTATTGCGACAACTACTAAATATTTTTGAACCAAAATTTCCACGATAATACTTATTAATAAGGGCAATGAAAAGATTTTTTGTTTTTTAAGAAAAAAATACAATTACGATTTTCACAAAAATCGTTTAATACTCTTCTATATACAGCAAAAATTTCAACTAAATCGGTTTGGTAGAACAGTTTAAAAAAAAATAAAAACTAAAATTTTTAATTTTTTTTTCATTATTTTAGATAAAAAAAATAATTTTTTTTTCCCAAAAGACTTCAATAATTATTTTACAATTTTCTAAAATTATTAGGACTTTGTATTTAATGATCATTTAACGAACAAAATTTTCATCTTCACTAGCTTCATTCGAGTATCAACAATGTAAAAAAAATTAAATGTATGAATTTATATTATATATTTATATATTGTCGATTAAGATATATCGCCTGTGCTTAAACATAAGTTTCTAATCGAAATTAAACATTTCTACCAACAAAAAAGTACACATAATGAACACCAAATTCGTTGTGTGAAATATGATGTCTAATTTATGATTTTAAAGCCTAAACTTTTATTAAATATCACCGTGTAACTCTTCCACTACCCAATTAACCATAAGTACTTATGACAGTAGAAACATTTTGATTAGCCGTGAATGGCTCGAGGATATCTATAACAAAACCATTTGCATTGCATACAGTGAATGGTTTGAAAAAAAATCACTTTTTTGGACAGTAATATGATTTACTATGATAAACATTGTCATATCATCTCATGTTAATATTTCATGACAGCTGTTGTTATAGTAGAAGTTATAAAACTGATAAAACTTCTTAAATAACTTGCTTAACGGTACAGTTTATAATTTTCTTAATTATATAGCAGGTATTGATACTAACTCAAAAATAACGATTTTTTTATGTTAAAAGTTGTTAATTTTGATTCGCAACTTAGATGTAGCACAATCGATATATTCTAATCGACAATATATAATTTTTTATCAAAAATTCATAATTTTTATTTTTTTTTGGCATTGAAGCTAATGAAGATGAAAATTTTTTTTCGTTATATCAACATTGATATTTTAGTCATAGGCCTTTCATTGAGGTCAAATTTGTTGCATAGCGATATCAACACAATTCAAGAACAAGTGGGGGAAACCAATAAGATCTAATTTAAGGAGAAGTAGACTACAGTCAACAGAATTAAATGCTTTACTAAAATCAATAAAGATAACATCAGTCTGCAACCGGTTAGAAAAACCATTATTTATATAAGACGAAAACTCAAAAAGATTGGTCATAGTAGAACGGCCTTTCAGAAAACCATGCTGATAAGGTGAGATAACAGAATTACAAAAGTACTGCACATTTGCAGTAATAAGCTGCTCAAATAATTTGTGGATGGCAGACAATTTAGTAATGCCTCTATAGTTTGACATGTCAGATTTATTACCATTTTGTGGGATTAAATACGACTCATTCCACAGAGCCGGGAAATATGTATTGTACTGTATTCAAAGAAAGAGAAAATAGTTTAAGTAGAGGCCTACATAAAGAATAGGCACACTCTTTAAGAATGCAGCTCGGGATGTTGTCACGGCCCGGAACTAGTGATTTTAAGGATTTACAGAACCTAAGAGCACAGTTCTCATTGACGAGGCATGAAAATATTGTTAGTTGCAACAATATTAAAAGGATAGGATGTGTAAGATTGTGGAGCTGAGGAATAAATGGACTGAAAAAATTCAGCAAGCAAATCAGCAATGGCAGAGTCATTACAAGCCGTTACATCATGAAGGAAAAATGCTGATGGGTAAGAATTTCTTAGGTGGGCCCTTAAAATTCGAAATGCCAAAATCATGCTCAAAGTTAGATGAGATGTGCAGTGTACTGAAAAACAAAATTTACCTCATTCTTTTTTCCCAAATTCTAATTATTTATCGAGTTATCGATAAATGAAAATTCAGGTAGTCCTCTTTTTATAAGTTCATATCTCGTAAACGAATAGAGATATCTGAATAAATTTTTAGATAATTTAAATTATTTATGTTTTTGTAAGTTTTATTTTTTCAGTATTTTTTGCTTTTAATTAAAAAAAACTTGTTCTTTCGAAAGAAAAAAAATAAAACTACTCATTTTGTGAGAGCAAATTCAGTGTGAAAGAAAAAAATTGTTGATATCAAGGCTATGGAAGCTATGAATGTTTTTGTGGTGACACCTCCAACTGATGACTACCTAGCAATGTATTCAAAAAAGCTTTAATCCTTGGAATCGAAGGGTAATCTTTGCTTTGACATTTTATGATACTTTTTAAAATCCATAATGAATCCCATGTCCGTATCTCAAGATATTCAAGGTCAAAGGTCACAAAAATCGGGTTTTGTGAATACTGTGTTTCCGGTTATTTCAAATCATTTTGCGTCTTCAATAGATGGAAAAAATGTGGATTTACGTTTATGGTTAAAAAATAAATATAACTGCTTGGGGTCGCTAGAAAAATTAGACCTACAGAGAGCTAAATAACTAAAATAACATAAATTATATAATAGTAAAAACCTAGAACGTGCTACTTGATATTTTAAAAAGTCTATTGAGAAACCACTTATTTAACATTTTTTATAGTACCTAGATTTAATATTTTTTAAATTTGACAGTCTATTCGTAAACCAGAGGAGTCTTTTAGAGATCCGAGAAACGATTAATACAGCTATTGTAAGAAAGAGCAACTTCAAGTGTGGGATGGTAAGAGTCCTCAGGAAGTGACAAAGGAGACGATCGAGATACCGAAACGATTAACGAAAACTACTACGAAAACTGATGAAGACAGTCGCGACTGTGCCCGACAGTGGAATACTCTGTACCCATTTGCTCCATGAATATATTTATGTACAACTTTTTGTATAGATGCTTTAAGGTACAATGTGCATAACTGTACCAAGTTTCAATTCGATAGCATTTATGGTGTGGGTGTAGCCGCGAAAATCTGTCACTTGGGAAGGTGTTAGATATTGACATAATTCGACCAACTCGTATTTTTCCGAGTAAATGCGCATCTTTTGGTAAACAAATTTTTGCTCTAACTCTTATAGTATAATAAATAATAAAATAATTTTCAAAATTTTTTTTTGTTTATATTTCTTCTAGCTAATTTCGGTTGTTTTGGAAAACGTGCGGTAAAGCCTGAGTTGGTTACCAACTATTTATTTTTTTGTCGCAAAGTGCTATTATTCCGTTTCTATTTTATGAGTACTAGTGGTAACCGTATGTCAAGTTATAAAATAAACAAATTTTGATGGTGTCCAAATGCATTTTGTGCTGGGTGTATATGTTGCATCTCGTAGAAGCGCAGTTACACTTTTGTTTTGACGTATCTATTCGGTATAAAATAGGCACCTCCTCTTACAAAATTTGATTTCCCTAACTTTTATGGTCATCGAGATCTAAACCTTTAACGTGACAGACATTGTACATATGCCGGGTGGATAAACGGCTATAAGTGCTAATCACTTTTGAAAAGGGAGCTTATCGTTCGTCACACCTTCTTGTTCGTGTTATATACACTACACATATCTATAATATGAATGTACCTATGAGTAGAGAGCATAGTATAATAAGTATTACAGAGTATAAAAATGTCTTTATTTCTTCTTATTTTAATGATCAAGTAAATATTGTACAAGTAAGGGTAGCCCAGATGTAAGGTGTTGATTAAAAGCCCCCCAGTGGTTGATTTTGCCAAAATTATTATTCGTTATACCATTTCAGGGTTTCTAGATAAGATTTGAATCTTTTTGTTGTTTTCATCGCGAACAATCTCAATGCGTGCGCTGAATTTCATTATCATAAGTATATACTATATAATATATGTACCCTGTACAAAAGTGTCTTTCTATGTAGTTTCGTGAGCAGCGCACACGCCTCCAAAATATTGCAAAACAGGTTTCATTTAAATATAATAGATAGGCTAACTAGTGAGCTTGATAAACAAGTGTAGTGCCTCTATAACGCTGACTTGTGACAATAATTGACCTGAAATACTTTGGGCAGCTTCTGAGATCAACATCATCATTTTTTTTTCCATGATGGACATTGAGAGCTCTTGCTCTGTGTCGTCAACGGCTTTATCAATTTATGTACTTATGTATATGGATGGATGTATGTTTTGGGTTCAAGGTTTGGTTTCTATGGCTGTATGAGAGAGCATTATGCTAGGCAGTAATTAGTGCAGATGCGAAAGTGATCGTATTTAGTTACAAAATATATTTAGTGCAGTATTTGAATGGGATTCTATGTGACAATAATTTTTAAACAGAAACCATTTGGGCTAGCAATGATATGTGTAAAACAAACCTTTGATTTTAAATTTCACGTATTTTGAATTCTGATACTAGATCTTATTTCTTCGCGTATTGCTTTTGTTGGATTAACTTTTGCGTTATGCAATAAGAGATAAAACTATTCACAAACACAGAAAAAAATAACCAAATAAATGTTGTTGTATATTGTTTATAGAAATCTTATGGACTGCTGATACACAAACGATTGGTCTTCACACTGGAAAAGCCAAATTCTGAATGCGAGTGAGCAGTAGAATAGTTTGAGCATTTAAGTTCAGGTCGTAGGCACTGACGTCATGGTTGTTGTCAAAGCCGTCGTTGCTATACTTATCAGCACTTTCTCAGAAGTGTAGAGCCACGCCACATTGTTCAGAGAGCGCATGTTAACGTGGGCTGCTTTACACCCCATATATAGGTACATATATGCATGTACTTCTAGGAAAAAATTAACAAATGCAATTTTTTATTGTATTTTATAACTTAGTTTATTATTATATTATAATTTAAAAGCTTTCTTACGTTACAAAATGAAAAAAAAGGGTTGGTCCAAAAATATGTTTGCGAAAGGTTTTAATCGCAATTTAAAAAATTTTAATTATGTTTTTGAAAAATAATTATTAAATGAATACTTCGAGAGAGATTAATCAAAGATGTTTATTACACTATTAAAATTTTGATTTACCTACAAATATAAATTTCGGGACGGTGCCCGAAGCTGTGATAACCTATAACCTGTATGGTGTCCGAGATCTGTGTTTTTTGTCCATGGAACTTTTGGTCTGCCACGCCTCCTTTTCCCTGTTATATACATAGAACAGTTTATAATACGAAAGCATAGAAACTTGTATGTAAATCATAAAAAGAGACAAGTAAATTACACTTTTTACGAGTCCCCCCGTTGTCAGAGTGCTTAAATCCTCGAAAAACATAAAATTAGAGATTTAAGCTTTTTGGCCAATCGCAATACTTTTTTGCGGAAACGTAACAGTTGGTAACCAACTCAGGCTTTTCTGCACGTTTATCAATTTAAAAAAAAAAATGAAAAACAAAAAATTTTGAAAATTATTTATTCCTATTATTCTTCTGGCGACCCAACTATAGCGACTATAGTGCTCAAATTCAATAGGAAACCCTTTGAAGACATGCCCAACACGATAGAAAAAGTTATTGGAAAAACAAACTTTTTTAGATTATTTACTCTTACTATTCCTCTGGCGACCCAAATTCAATAGGAAACCTTTTGAAGACATGCCCAACACAAAAACATCGCCAAATCGCCGGAAAAGTTGTCAGAGTGCTTAGTGTAAATTTTGGAGATGCTTGCCAAGATTTTTGCGTTAGCATCAATTAATTTCATTTGGTTGCGCTTAACGGTGTTCAACTTGTTTTCCAATCTCTTCAAACGCTCGTTAGGCTTTCTCAATTTCGAAATCGCGATTCACATTAACTTGAGTAAATTTTGTATAAATTACAGGATTAGATTTACATAGATAAAATATAGATGTATAATTATTTATAACTCTAGCTGGCATACAAACTTCGCTTTGCCCAAATGCAATTTTTACTTTTCCGCCAAAAAGTATTGCGATTTGGGAAAAAACTAAAATCTCCAATTTTATGTTTTTCGACGATTTAAGCACTCTGACAACTTTTCCGGCGATTTGGCGATGTTTTTGTGTTGGGCATGTCTTCAAAGGGTAGTAAGAGTAAATAATTTTCGAACCTGTTCTGGTTTCCGATTCCGAACGTCGGAGTGGAATGGTTTTGGTGTTCTGGTTTCCGACTCATTCGTTATGAAAAGTAAAGCCTTTACATTTATACATATAATTTTTGTATATGAAATATAATATATATTCCTATTGTGGTGGATTGTAAATTAAAAGGGTGGCCAGATAGGTGAATAAAGAAAAATCACATGGTAGCCCTGTTTGGTCAGCTCTTTTATGTTAGATGTGTTTATTGTGTTTGTTATCTTATCGCGCCTCTTGCTAATTGTTGTTGCTACATCGCATTTAGGCGCCCTTTACACGCCCTCTTTACTCAGAAAGAGAAGAACTTATTTCTTGAGTTTTATTTTTTGCTCAGAACATAAAATTTATTTTTGAGTTCTATTTTTTGCTCGTAAAATAAAACTTATTTCTTGAGTTTTATTTTTTGCTCGGAAAAAATAAAACATGAAAAGTAATTTGGAAGCCATTCCGAGTTCGTGTCACATTGGATTTGTTTTTCAATTCAATAACAATTGCTTATCAGCTATAACAGCTGTGTTTGCGAGCGCCGTTATTACTTATTCAATATTAGTTAATTCAGTATATCGAACCGCTCGGTTTTATTCCAATATCAATCCTTTTGCTTTTCCATACATTAAAGGAATTAAGTTTTGTTCAAACTGTCTGCATCAAATTTTTTGTCAGAATAAAAAATGTGAGGGCTGTGTTCGACAGTGGGATACTCTGTACCTGTTTTTCCAAAGAAAAACCAAATTTCCGTGCACATTTTTTTAACGATGCGTTAAGGGACATGGGGCTATTACATACATTACACAAATCTATAATAGCCTATGTATAAAGGGTATAACAATGACATTATATGTACAAACAAACTCATAAAACATAAAGTGCTTGTAATGCATATGACTTCACACACAATATCATAAAATAGATCAGTTATGTTGCTAATTGTGGAGCATCAAATTATTTAATAATTGAAATCTGTTGAAGAAGATACAAAAAATGGGTCGCAAGCGTGAAATTTTAGCAAGAAAGTTTTTTAATTTTTGTGAAAAAAAAATGTCAGAAAAAATCAGAAAATTACTACATACAAAGGAAATGATTTTTATTTTCTGAACAAAACAATAAAACTCAAGAAATAAGTATTATTTTGTGATAAAAATATAAAGCTCAAAAATAAGTTTTATTTTCTGAGCATAAAATAAAACTCAAAAATAAGTTGTTTTTTTGAGCAAAAAATAAAACACAAAAATAAGTTTTATTTATGATTTTTTTGTGTATAACTTAAAAAATACGAATTAAAGTAGTTTTGCATAGCTTATGTGACAATGGTCACATACAATGGTATGCTCCTTTTATATGTACCATTTCTCTCTCACTATGATTTTTTAGTTTCAAAAGTGATAAATAACACTGTGAGACAAAAAAAAATAAACTAAATACACCCTAAAAGTTACATAGTGTACTTATGTGTGCTACATGTACATGTAGGTTGTAAATCTAGTCGAGTAGAACTCAAAACCATTTTTTCTCGGGAACCCTCCAATTTTTTTTGTTGCCAAATAACGGTTTTTTGGACTTTATTTACTAATAAATTGATATCTGGGTAATTTTTCGAGTAATTTTAAAATGTAACACGTTTGATAATGATATAAACATCGATTCTTCGATTTCCCCTATTATGAGTTTTAAACGGGTAAAAATTTAAAAAGTGTTGTTTTTTCTCATTTTTCCAACTTCGACGGCTGTTAAATGCAAAAATGTACATAAAAAGTATCAAATAAGTATTAATTTTCTAAAAGTGCATTTAATTTCAAAGATATTGATCATCAATAAAATCGGACAAAAATTGACATACATAGTTATGCCATTTTTTCTGAAGTAAGAATTATGGCCATCTATGTAACTGTATCGAGTTAAGGGACATTTTACCCACTATGATTATTGAATACCATAGATATCGTTACTATTCATAATAAATAGAGCTAAAATTTAAGGGAAATAAATGTCATCACTATTGAGTTTTTTTTTATTCAAAAGTGTTTGCTACACCTTCGTCGTTTTAAGCAAGAATCGCTCGTTTCTCGTTTTTTTTTTTTTTTGCCTTCAAAGCGCTTTTCAATTGATGACATCTCTTGAGGAAATCTTTCGCCCTGTTCATCACTCAACTTTCCAAGGTTCTTTGGAAAAAATTCGAAATGTGAATGCAAAAAGTGTGTTTTGATGGACATATTGCATTTCATGGCTCCAAAGGCTTCCCTAAACTCATTGACTATGTCAACGTAGTTGTCACTTCTGTTGCTGCCCAAAAAATTATCGCATGAGGAAATGAATCTGAGCCAAGCCCTTCCTTCCACTTTATTTAATTTCTCAATGAAATTCGCATCACGCATGATTTTGCTCGTTTGCAGAAAGCAAAACAAAGACGAAACCGAGACCTAACGGTATTTTGTTTTGGATTCGCACAAGGTACAGTTAATATAGTACCAGAGTGAGCAACAACAAATTAAGAGATTTGTTGCTATGCAAAAAAAATCCGAGCGTAACGGTACATCAAAGAACGAATGATGAAAAAATTTCACAAACGCAAATGATTTTAATCGTTTAACAATTGCATGAATTTTAAAATCTTCAAAACGGAGCTATTACATATTAACTTAAATGGTCCCGCAAAAATGGCATATTTATGTCAATTTTTGTCCGATTTTATCGATCGAGCAATCAATATCTTTGAAATTGAATGCACTTTTAGAAAATTAATACTTATTCGATAATAGCCGTCAAAGTTGGAATAATTAGGTAAACACGTTTTGCATTTTTTCCCGTTTAAAACTCATAATATGTGAAATTGAATAATCGATATGTTTATATCATTTTCAAGATCAATTAATTCTCTTTGCGCCCTTGCCCACGGCGTTTATCCACTCCCGGCTACAAATACTTTGTTGGCGACTCTTTCGCTCCAGCGCTCTTTTCATTTTTAGTTCGCGTTTGGTGCACATACAAAATTAGAATTTTGCAAATTTCTTCCAATTAATTCTTTGCGAACATTTCAACACCAATTTGGTAAATATCGATAGCGAAATGGAGAAGTTATTAAGGAATATCGAAAAAATGCCACGATCGTTATTTTTTTTGAATTTCCGTACAATAAAAACCCTGGAGTAAAACATACATTTTTCGGTAAATTTGGGTTTGCTGATTGGAAGCCGTCTGGTGAGCGGGTTAGAGAATACCACCTCAGCAGGTCAAAGTTTGTCGTATGAGGCGACTAACAATGTCACTGGGCACTTTCGAGACCAGTAGGCGTTAAAAGGGTTGTGCGTAGGATTTGGGACCCACCACGTAAAACCATAATTCCAATGAAAGAATGTATATACATCAGGCCGTAACCCGATAACGGGTTGTTATGGCCAGTTAAGAAAAAGTAAGATTGGAAGCCGTTTTTAGGTACCTAGAACGGTTTTTGAATTATCGCTGTTTCAAAACGAAATAGACTTCGAATCTTCAAAAACCGAGGCAGTACAATAGGACCTTGCAGTCTACTACCTGCTCTAAACAGTGTCCCAAAATCTCAAAGGACGCTGTAACTCACTTAAAACAGATTTACAAACATAGTCCAAGCTATGGTGACGAAAGACCCATTTTTACTACCGCATTACAAGACAGCGTCTCTATTTGTTGAAAAAAGTTATTGGGATTCGGCAAGTATTAAAACAACTTCTCCAACTTTTCGTACCACAGTAGACTTTTTTAAAATGAAGTGTAATCTAGAGGGACCTGAATGGTATGTAGATATTAGAAAGATTTAAAGGAGTTCCATTAAATTATTCTGAACAACAATTGAGTGAGACAATTTTTGATTTGACCAGTAACACGTATCCTGCACTTCGTAAGAATGTAGATGAGCAATTTTGACTATGTAAGAATGTTAGATCATTGCCCTTTTTAAACCAGAACGGGTATCGAGAAAAGGATCATATTTGTGGGTTTGATAGTGCGTTAATATGCACAAGTCGCAGAAAAAGGCATGTCTAAAAACATAATATGTTGATTCTATGAAATGGTCAGCCTTCCCACCTGTCCTAAATCCTACTGAAATTATCTGACCACCAAGCCAAATTTCAAAAATGTCCTATAGTTTTGATAAGCACTGTATAAGATCTTCGTTTAATTTACTGCTCGTCAGCTCCGGCGGACGCGTACTGCCACGGTACTGACCCGGCAGGCGAGTTTACATAATAAATACTAAGTAATGTTTTCATTTGGCGATTCATTTTTCACTTTTTATTATTTTATAAATTTTTAACACTTTTGCACTTGTAAACAAAATGAACAAACAGTTGATTATACCCTGTACACAAAGTGTAAATAGGTATTATAGATTTGTGCAATATATGTAACAGGCAGAAGGAGGCGTGGCAGACCATATGTTCCATGGGAAAAAATGGTCAGGAGCAATAGTCAAGTCGATTAAGACATGTCCGTATGTCCCTCTGTCTCTCCGTGTTGTCGCACCATTCTCGGAGACCATAAGAGCTAGATCAAATTTGTTTTTCCAAAAGTTTCGCATATACAAGTTTGTCGAATTATGTCGATATCTCACCCCCTTCCCCCGTGACAGATTTTCGGGGTTTTAACCCACACCATAAAAGCTAGCAAATTGAACAGTTATGTACATTATTACTGTGCATGTGGACTGTAAATATGATTCATATCGGGTAAGAACTTTAGAAGATATAGCTAATAATGTGACAATTTTAGGCCGCCCTAAAATGAACTGTAACAGAATTTCACTTTTTACAGAAATGTTAAAGTTAACATTTATGTTAACCAAATGTGCTACGTTAGACTTATAAACCAAACAATTTTGACCTTTTTCCGAACCATTCCCCCTACCGCCGTAGTACAGTTACCGTTATTACGCCCATACCCTTCAACGCATAGATACAAAAATTTTCATGAAATTTGAATTTTGAATTTCGGGCACCGTCCCGACTGTCTGCATCAAATTTTTTTTTAATTTACTTCATGGCAGCATCTATTTTTAGTAGCACCATCTACATGCAAATTGCCCATACATGGGCATCCCTGTTTGGTCACAAAGTCTACGCATACAATTTGTTTTTGCGCACAAAAAAAAGGTAGCACTTATTTCTTTCACGCGGTTTTACACTGCTGCGTACTAGCCTTAGCAAAGACAGGTAGAAAACAAAACGAGAACGGTGCGACAACACGGACAGACGGACATGTCTATACCGACTCGACTATTGCTCCTGACAATTTTTGCCCATGGAACATATAGTCTGCCACGCCTCCTTCTGACTGTTACATACATTGCACAAATCTATAATACCCCTTTACACTTTGTGTACACTTTGTACTTTATACACATAATTTTATGTATGCACACTAGAGAACACAGAGAACGGAAACATACAAAATTAAATATTCTTTATACCCTGTACACAAAGTTTAAAAGGGTATTATAAATTTGTGCAATGTATGTAACAGGCAGAAGGAGGCGTGGCAGACCATAAGTTCCATGGGCAAAATTTATTGTAGTCGAGTCGATAATCCATGTCCGTCTTTCTGTATTTCCATGTTGGTCCAAGTTTCTCAAAGCCAATAAAATTTAGAGCGAAAAAATTTTACCAAAAGATGCGCATTTTCTCAAGGCTGCGGAAGTTTGTTGAATCTAGTCGATATTTTACCCCCCGGATTTTCGGGGCTTACACCTACACCATGAAACCTACCCAATTAAAACTTGGCACAGTTATGCACACTGTGTGTGATGTGAAAATTATCAAGATCCGATAGAAACCAAAAAAGATATACTTAATAATTTGCCATTTTTAGACCCCTTCTCCATTAAACTGTAACAGAATTTAACTTTTTATAGAAATGTCTACATTTATGTTGAGGCCACCAAACTTGGTACAAAGACTCATGTTAGGCTTTTAAACCAAACAATTTTGACCTTTTTCCGAATCATCCCTCCTGCCCCCCCCATTCACAGTGACCGTTATTACGCCCATACTCCTCAACGCATCGATAGAAAAATTTGTACAGAAATTTGATTTTCATGCAAAAAATGGGTACAGGGTATCCCACTCTCGGTCACCGTCCCGTCTGCCAACAACAAAATTTTATACCCTGTACACATAATTTACAAGGGTACTATAGATTTGTGCAATGTGTCTAACAGGCAGAAGGAGGTCAGGCAGACCACAAGTTCCATGGGCAAAAAGTCTTATCAGTGACTCGGGTAGCGATTGGACCATATCCGTCTGTCCGCCCGTCTGTCTGTATGATTTGATAGATCTGCGAGGCCATAAGACCTAGAGACGCAAAATATTACCACAATATGCGCGTAGTCCCAAGAAAGATGAAGTTTGCCGAATTGACTTGATATCTGTCACCGTTTCCCCCCAGCAGACTTTCCCGGTTTACAGCCGCACCGCTAAATATATCAATTTGAATTATGTACATCTACGTTATAAAATATATCAAAATCGGATAAATTCATCAAAAATTTGAGTTAAAAATGTGCTGATTTCAACTTCTTCTATAAACTGCTCGAAATATCTATTACATGTACATACGGATATATGTGGGCTAGAGATACAAAAAGTGGTGTGGAGACTCGTTCGACTCTAACCTTTAAAACTGTGTCCACCACTTTTCAATAGAAGCCACCCTTTCCCCGCAATCGATTTTGCTTAATTACTGCCACACCCCGAAATATATTGATATGAAAATTGCCACCGACATTTATAAATGGGTTTTTGATATATGTTTCGAAATTTAAGAACATTGTGCAAAAAATATTGAACTTATGGGAGTACCCAATAGGAAAACTTCTCAATAAAAACTTCCCAGTAGGAAAATGCTTACTGTAATATGGAACTTGTGAAAAAAGACTTAAAAGTAGATACTTTCGTTCCCATTTTACCGTATGCTGGATTAAGTGTGTATGGGGAAGTTTTTCCCTGTGTGTATCAAATATTTTGTATTGGCCAAAATAAATTTCGCGCTTCTAGGGTTTATTAATTTCAAATTCGAATAAATAAAATTGATGTATAATAATTTCTTAAATTTATTAATTTCATTTGCATAGTTTTTTTGGTGTTGGTGCAAACCGTGAAAGTATGTCACGTGGGATGGGGGTGAGATATCGACATGAATCGGTAAACTTGCATTTTTCCGGGAAAATGCGCATCTTATGGTAAAATTGTTTTGCTGTAGCTCTAATAGTCTCTGATCAGATACCAACACGGACTGACTATGGTCTGCCAAGCCTCCTTCCCTACCCCTTTATACTTTCTGTACAGGGCATAAATGTAATTGAATTTCAAGACGTTTAACTTTATTTTTGGTTATCTGTTCATATTTACCCGTCTTGGAATATTAGTGACTTAGTGTTCTCAACAGTGTCCCAGTTCGGGCACGCCTCTGTAGTACGTACATTTGCAGTACATATGCATCTGCACCCACGCCAAGCACGTTTTCGGTTCGGCGCTGACCCAGTAATCGCAAGATTTCTTGCCAACATATTGTTGCAAGCGGCGCCATTGCCGTCGTTGAAAATATTTTAATTGCACTTGTATTTCCCTTGTCGACGTTGCCGTCACCGTATTTTACCTTAAAAATTGCAGTTAAATTTAAAATATTTAATTGACTCTGATAAATAAAAACAAACAAACAGATAGGAGTAAAAATTATGTCTTGACTATGGAATACCCTGAATCCATCTAGAGAACCAACTTAGGAAACACTGCAAAAATATCGAAGTCAGAAATTGAATAGGTTCCCTAAACGGTAATCAGGCCTATCCCGAACCTCTGGTAGCGGCGAGTAGAAAAACATTAAAGAGGTTTTTCCAAACCAAAATCACCCGCCTGAGTTCTTGATTTTGACAATTCTCAAATTTTGACCTGTGTTATTTGCAGACCAATTTAAATTCATTTGGATTCAAAATAAGGCTTTCTTCACTTCTTTAATATATAACTTAACTTTTGTAGGACTGATACACTAATTCAAAATGAAGAATCCACCACCAACGAGCGCCTTTCCTTCAGCGTCTTGTAGTGTTCTCGTCTGCTTGGGAGAGGTATCTATCCTGTAGCATACATTGGCAAGAGTGCTGCCCGGCTTAATCTACAGGCTGACATGGTTGTTCGTTATTATGGTGGTACACACTGAATGTCAACCGCAATCTGAAAGAATAACCGATACGTCTCTCTGTTTGAAAAAAAAACTTGTACCAATAATGCCATTATCACTTGCATACAACCAGAAAAACTAAAATTGGCTAAAATTCTAGTAAATTTTACCATAGGTTAAGCAACTGGCACAATCACCTTGGACCTTGGTTCAATCCAATGAAATGGTTTTGTCAAGCAGTCGGACTGCAAAACTAAAGGTCGTAGGCTCGATTCCCGCCTGTGACTTTTAAATTTTTAATAACACAGTTTTCATCCAAGATATGGAAACGGGCAGCGATTCGATCCAAAGCCAGTCGAATAACCTTAATATTGTGCTTGTAAAGTGTACTCGCAATATACTTGCAAAAAAAAAACTCCCATAGAAAAGCGACACAAGAAACTAAGCATTTTTCTGTATATCGTTGCAAGGAATTGGACACTTTTGTAAAAATGGTTCTGTTACGATGCACTCAAACCTATTAAATTGAAACCCGGTCCTTCAGCGGGCGATCTTAAAAGACAAACAAATGGGGGGTGTCGAATTCGTACTCGTTGGTCTTTTCCAGAATTTGGCGTAGTGTAAAAATCTGGGCAATGTGCTCTATCCAAGCCTAAGGCTGCACTTACAAGAGCCAATCAGTACCTTCTAATACCTTCAGTGTCTTGAACAAACCGATCGATAGGACCATAAATGCAACAGAAAGAAGACTGATACCAAGACAGTTGGGCTCATACCTTGTAGACACCCTTTTTCTACTGTGCATTATTTTCTACGAAGCTAGAAAATGTAAATTCAAGAGTTTTCGCCACACAGCATAATAGCATAATTTTCTGTACTTTCTGGACTTGGAGAAATATCAGAATTAATGTCTAAGACCTGGGAAAAAAGTCTTATTTTTATACCCTCTATGAAACGGTATAGTTGCTTTGTGCAATTAAGGTATACGCAGAAGGAGGAGAGGCTGACCATAATTTCAATTGGCAAACAAATCGGGAGCAATAGTCGAGTCGATATAGCCATGCCCGTTTGTCTATATTATTTTAACAAAATATGTGCAGTTTAGGGTCACAGATGAAGATGATGGAACAGATATGCACATATTTCCTGTGGTGTGATGTAAATTTTAGCGTTTAGATGAAAACTTCGAAAGAATGGGTTATAATATGCCAATTTTAGACGTCCTGCTACAAACTTTACCAAAACTTCACTTTTTATCCAGTGAACTCGAAAACGGGTCCTCCGATTGGCGTAAATTTTTTTTAACATCTTAGTTGATGTTCAGAGTAGGTTTATGGATGTTAACATTTTGTCGAATCAACCATTGAGCTCTGGGGGGTAGAGGTAGAGATAGTAGAAGATTTAGAGGAAAAGGAACAGGAAGAAAAAAAGAAAAATGCAGTGGAACAATAAAAAGAGGAGGGGGAACGGAAGGTGGAATATACTACACCTCAAGAGGGGCATGGAGTGGACGGACCCCCTAGTAGAAATATAACTATTAAGGTTAGATCCAGCCAATTTGATATGTAAATTCATGTTACGCTTTTACACCAAACAATGTTGGCCACTTGCCGAATGAGCCCCACGCCCCGCAACACATTTACCTTGATTACGCTCTTAGCCCTATCTCTTTTCACCATAATAGGTAAATAGGCAATAGGGAATAAGAATTTCAGACTTTGATGCGGGATGTCCCGCAAGCTTGTCAAATTCTTAATGTAATTAATGTGCCATTAGTACGAAATTAATTATTTTTGTGCATGACATAAACTTATAATAACAAGAACGTTTGTAATATTACGCGATTGCAAAATTTTTGCGCTTGCATTCAATATTCTAAAAATGTTCAAAGATATTTCGTAAAACAAATTCAAAAATATATTTTCTTTTAATTATATTTTTTCTTGCTCTCCTTCTACATAAGATCTTGTATGCACACTTTTTAGTTTTTCTTTTTCGTAAAACGGAAGCCATATTACCCAGGTACAGCCTCATAATATATGTATTGGTAATGGGGCGTATGCGTCATATATGCCTGCATGGTGACGAAGTGTGCATTATTAGCCGGTAAATTGAAAGTCCAAAATTAGTCATGTAACTGCATCTAAGATCAGAACAGGACTAGCATCTAGGGGCATTCATCTGCTGGCTAGGCTGATGGTCACTGAAGTTCACACTTGGCTAAAGTGCAATACGTTCTTCGCTAAATTCCGTGAATTTGTGTACGTCAGCAACGGAAATAGCAGCCAGTTCACATACATGACAAAATGGACTTGGCTCCTCAGATCTCCTCAGGTCTATCTCGAACCTCTGTAACGCAACAGATCATGAAAAATTTTGTATTTGCAGCGGCGCGTAGAAAAACATTAAAGAGCGCCAACAATATGTGTTTTTTGTTTTTGAGAAATTGTTCAAGCGCGATGTAAATATAAATTTTATTTTGTTTTAGAATTTTAGCACAATTACACTTAATAATGCCAAAATAACCTACATATATGCACATATGTCAAAGTAGAAAGAGTCAGTTTAGTTGATTTGTTTAGCATTTTCCAATTTTATTTAATTAATGCCTTTCTCGATGTTGTTTTAATTGTTTATATTGTTCGAAAATTGAGCCTTAATTTAGTATAGAGCTTCCGTATTATATACAGAGAGAAAAACGATATTCTTCAAATTACATTAATTAAAACTGGCTCATGAGCGGCCATTTTATTTTTTTTTTTGACTGTGTGCGGCTCATGCTAATTTTCAACAGAGCTCAGCATTAGTGGTAAAAAAAATACATCGATGCATCGGAAACATCGATGGTTGGCCTGTATTTTTCCGAAGTTTTTCGATGCTCTCGTACATACGATGCATCGCCAAAACATCGATGACTTTAAAACCGCCGAACATTTCACCATTTCTTACGCCGACCTTGCCGATCTTTTATTGTCTAAGGTCAAATTATTTCAAGATTCTGCCAAAGTAAGTCGTACTCTCAGTTTAACAAATAATGTAATGTCAGTTTTACAAATAATGTCTCTTAAAGGTTATTCTCAAAAGGCGGTAAGCTCCTTCCGGAACGCTTATCAAAACTTTTATGTTTACACAATTTAGGCGTAGATCTATTTGATCTGTAGTATATAGTATTGTATATAGAAGTCTTCTTTTGTTCACAAAGCTCTTGTTTCATATATTTTGTATTATACAACGAAGTTTCCTTCTATAAAAACAAGTAAGCTTTTCAAATACCAAACATGGAAAAACCATCGATGCATGATGTTTTTAGTCCGATGCATCAACCTACATCGATGTCTATTGTCGATGGACTCTGCGATGGTAAACATTGATGTTTTGGTCTGGATTTACATCACTACTCAGCACCATGAGCCCGATCCGAATGCGAAATGAGCCCGAGACACGCTCGGCACTGTCAGAAGCTAACGATTCTGTCCACCCTTTATGTTGGAAATTTTGGCGGATTATTTGTATGTGTGAGATTCAAGTTAATTATCTTTTACTATAAGTATTGCTTTCCAAATTCTGTTCCGCTGTCTCGACTGGGAATTGAACTAACAGTTGGGCTGAAAAGTTCGCAGGCTGACATAGAGAGTGCGACACAAATATCAAATCCATACCATTTTTAGTTAGTACCAACCTTCACATGAACCGTGTAAAAATTTGGCAGCGATCTGACAACTGGTTCGTGAGTTATAGCCTTGAGAGTGAAGCTACTTTTGTTATTGTGAAAAAAAGCATTGCTTTTTGGTGAAAAAAAAACACCGTTCAGGCCAAAGCTTGGCTTGATAAACATTATTTGGACTCTTCTCCGGGTAAATCAACCGTTGAGAAGTGGTATGGAAAATTTAAACGTGGTGAAATGAGCACCGAAGACGATGCACGTAGTGGACGCCCAAAAGAAGCGGTAACCGACGAAAACATCACCAAAGTGCACCAAATGATTATCGGTGATCGCAAAATGAAGTTGATCGAGATAGCTGAGGTCCTGAAGATATCAAAAGAACGTGTTGGACATATCGTGCATGAATATTTAGATATGCGGAAGCTGTGTGCAAAGTGGGTGCCGCGCGTGCTAACATTTGATCAAAAGCAACAAAGAATTTATGATTCCAAGGAGTGTTTAGCAATGATTAACCATAATAAAAAGGATTTTTATCGCCGATATGTCACCATGGATGAAACATGGATTCATCACTACACTCCAGAGTCGAATCGACAGTCGGCCGAGTGGACAACACGCGATGAACCGACACCGAAACGTGGAAAGACGCAAACATCAGCTGGCAAGGTTATGGCGTCTGTATTTTGGGATACGCACGGTATTATTTTCATCGATTATCTCCAAAAGGGACAAACCATCAACAGCGACTATTATATAGCGTTATTGGAGCGGTTGAAGGGAGAAATTGCCAAAAAAAGGCCTCAAATGAACCGTAAAAAAGTCATCTTTCACCAAGACAATGCTCCATGTCACAAATCGATCAAAACAATGGCAAAACTACACGAATTAGGGTTTGAACTCTTACCGCATCCAGCTTATTCGCCAGATTTGGCACCATCTGACTTTTTCCTATTCTCTGAACTCAAAAGAATGCTCGCCGGGAAGAAATTTAAGACCAACGAAGAAGTAATTGCCGAAACTGAAGCATTTTTCGAGGGTAAAGACACCGAGTACTATAAAAATGGTATTGAAAAGTTGGAAGACCGCTATAATCGCTGTATCGCCATTGAAGGAAACTATCTTGAATAAAAAAAACTAATTTTGCCAAAATATGTTAATGTGTTTTACTATGTTAGCATACGAACTTTTCATCCCAACTGTTAGTGTCCATTTGTAGCTTGTGCCATATACTTGGCACATACTTGGTAGACCTCTGGTCTACTGACGTTGTGCGCGAGGAGCTTGCTTTTATAGCATTTGGCTATTGCATTCCAGCTATGATGCAGGAAATAAGGGAACGGGTGTGCCACCAGGCACCAGGCGCTATGGTTAGCAGTCGGACTGCAAAACGAAAGGTCGCAGGTTCAATTCTCGCCTGTGACTTTTAAATTTGTATTTTTTTTTAATATCGCAGTTTTCATCCAAAATAGCGATTCGATCCAAAGAGAGTCGAATAACCCAAATATTGTGCTTGGAAGGTGTACTTGCAATATACTTGCAACAAAAAACGCCCAACGCCCGTTCTATCTCACTCTCTCTCTCTCTCTCTCATACAAACATAATTTTAAAGGATCAGTTTTCTTAAATCAAAAGCGATTTTTCTAAAATATCAGTTTAGGGTCCCCTTCCTTAAATCAAGGTCGAATATATTTTTGAATTTTTATCTGTTGGACGTACTTTTTCATGTGGTTTTGCTTCGTGAATCGCCAGTTCTGGAAACATTATGTAAGAAGTGCAAAATGCATGTAGTGCTATTCGCTCTTCTTGATGTTCTACAGAATTAAAAGGCCATTTTTTTTTTGGACCGGGGTGGAGTGTGTTTTAATTATTTAATTTAAAATATTTGTTTAAGCTAAAATATGACCATATACACTGCCTGCCACTTGAATAAGGACGCACAATTTTTTGTGTTTAAAAGTCTATTTTTTCAAAACTAATAAAGATAACGCACTGAAATAAATAAAATTCCGCTGGTAAATAAATCAATTTTCATTACAGACCAAAAAAAATTAGGGAGCAATATGCTTTAGTTTCAAAATGAAAAATATTTTTGTGAATTAACAGCAAAAATAGCAAACTTTTTTGTTTTGAGTTTATAAGGCTATATTTTTATACTCTGTACACAAAGTGTAAAAGGGTATTATAGGTTTGTGTTGTCATCAGTCCTTCATAAGTATGCAAAATTTTAACTTAATATGACGTTTGGAAGTTGATGAATATCAGGTTCAAAGATAAAGTTACCTACATACATACAGGTGAAGCTAATAAAAGCGTGTTAATATAAATAAAAACTAATTATTGATTTTAATATGACTTACTTTAGCTTTGCGCAACATTAACAATGAATAGAGATAGTTTGCTGTCAGCTGTTTATTACAATTCGGTAGCTGAGCTCAAAAAAATAAATCCTTAGCCCGCCAGCCACTCCGACGGATTTCTCTAGATATTTCAAAAAAAGTCTGTGGCAAAACGGTCTTAAGATATCAGGCACACCTCTGAATGGCTGAAACTTTGAGGGTGTATTTGGAGGCACGTCCTGAGTCTGGGAATACCCGTACCCATTTCTCCCATGAAAACCAAATTTCTGTTCAAATTTTCGTATCGATGCTTTGAGGTAACTGTGCTACGGGGGTAGGGGGGATGATTCAGAAAAAGGTCAGCAATGTTAGGTTCATAAGCCTAACATGAGTCTACATACTAAATTTTGTAGCTCTAGCTTTAATATTAGCATTTCTATAAAAAGTGAAATTTTGTAGCAGTTTGCCGGAGGAGCATCATCTGATTGAAACTTGGCAGAATTATGCAAACTGTGACTGTGCATGTATGGTATAAAAACTTTCATGATCGCATTGAAGCTTTAAAAGATATATGTAGGTAATAATATGCCAATTTTAGACCCCTCCTTCTAAAACCTGCAACAGCATTTTGTTGAGTGTTAAAGGAACTGTATTACTGTACCGGGATAGGCATATTATTACACATATTACAAATTATGCACAATAGCAGTGTGCATAACTATGCGAATTCTTGTCATGGGGAAATGAAGTGAGATATCGACATTAGTTGATAAACTTGCTCTTTATCGCAAAATGTGCATCTTTTGGTAACATTTTTGTGGCTCTAACTCTCATAGTCTCTGAGAAATAGAGACCAACACGACAGACGGACATGGTTATATCGACTCGACCATTGTTCCTGATCATTTTTGACCATAGAACATATGACCTTTGGCACATTATGTACAGGGTATAATGATATCACCTCCTCAGAACCATTACATTACTTTTCGGTCCATCGTTGCTAGAAACCATAGAGCTGCAACGAGTCGAATCGAGCAAACTCGAGTAACCTTGTTAAAAGTCCGATATCAATTCATCAAACGACTGCCATTGCAGTATTGAACAAACTAATAATATGAGAACGAACACGTATAAGTCGTTTTTTTGGTTTGGTCTTTTCACAAATCACATTTTGTGCATGATTTGAGTTAGGTCAAACTCGAGTTGACGCGAAAAGTCAAAAGACAGACCAGTTGGCATGGCAACGGCCAAAATGTATACACTCTATTGCAGCCACTACAATTCTGCCAACGTCTCTGATGACGACGACCTGATCTTCTTCGACCTGATCTTCTTCTTTAGCTTTTTTCTTTCCGGCTCAAGGTCCAACAAAGAAGTTGGACTTCAGAGTTTTTAATGTTAGATGTTATTTTATTACTTTCCAGTATTTCTGACCCACTGTGGAGTCCTTCTTCAGGGATTTTAACACAACTATTAGCTGTGGAGTTTAAATTTAAGCTCTTATTCTTTTCATATTAAAGACTAATTTAGAATTTAATAATTTTTTTTTAATAAACTAACTAAAACTTAATAACGAACTTCATTATTTTTCACGAATAATAAATTTAAAAAATTAAAAACAACAAATTCATTTCAAAATAAAAATTAAAAATGATGTATTATAAATTTATATTATATGTATGAGCTTTTCATGCGTTACAATTTATCTAGTAAGAATTTAAAAACTGCCCTTCAGTTCTAGTAGGCAGGGCTGAATTTGCAGGCCTGAATCACGCGCTCAAATGACGCCAGCGGGTCAGAAATTATAAAAACAAAATTGAATTCGCTTCTTTTTAGAGCAATTTGCAGGGCTGAATCACGGCTTCCAATGAAGTGAGCGACAATCGCTCAATTTTTGTCTCTCTTTAGAAAACCAAAAACCGTGCAATGTCAATGCATATTTGCAATCTCTCTCTCTTGCTTTTAGAGTCAAAAAAAAGAAACTAGAAACCGACGCGACTGTTGTCAAGCATATATTTATGCATTTCATTCGTTTGACGATAGAGGAAACGAGTTGTACTATGATAATTATTATATGTATATTTAAAATATTCAATAAATGCCCAATAAAATTTAGCGCATATTTTGAAGCGCAACGTAAGTATCTTTAAATTTTTGAATACAAAAGTTTAATAAAAAAATGTTTTGCTAATATTTTCAGAGTCTGAGCAGACTGTATTTAGCTCTTTTCTCTTTTATGTAATTGAACTTAAATATAACTTGTATAAATTTTTTTTCAGTTAAAATTTCATCCAATAGCGCTGTATTGGCCGATACCGAATTCCTAAAGCAATACATTAAGGATAAAAATCTACATTACTTAAAGCAAAAACCACGGAATACAAAAAAAGTTAAAAAGCAGTTAAGCTTATGTATAAAAGTAAGATTAAGTGGAACTGTAAATGAAAGGAACTGTTTAATAAAATAAATATTTTGAAACAGCAATTTGTTGATCAAAAATCAGGCCTGAATCACCTATGATTTTAGGCAAAAAATCAGACCTGAATCACTTATGATTATGGCTCATAAATCAGCCTATGATCTTTGCAAAGAAATCAGCCCTGAATCACCTATGATTTTCAGCCCTGGGTATGCGCATACATTGTTGCGACGAATTTTTGTCGTCTTTAATGAAGTAGCAACAATGCAAGTAGACAGAGAGCTACAACGAACAGTCAAGATAGCCGTCACAGATACGACCATGATGGAATAAACAAAGGTGTGCTCACTCTCAGTATGTGTCTCTTTAAATCGTTGCCAATTTAGTCTACGTCTGATAGTTTTGGTGAGGGAACGTCGGTGCGCGCATTATCAACGCATAGCTGACCTTTTTAGCTTTCGCTCACACAAATTTTGGCAACTGAAAATACTGAGAGTGAGCACACCTTTGTTTATTCCATCATGGGTACGACGAACTGGCTTTCGTCAAACATCATCATTGAAGCACGCAGCGAGTACTTGTACAAAGTGCATCACAATCACAAACGATTCACGTATGATTGTGCTCCGAGAAATGCAATCTGAATGTGAGACTCGAACCGCGCTTGCCTAAAATCAATACTCGCTGCTGCACATAAGCAAATGGTACATGCGAAATCCGAGTAAACTAACGAGTGGGAATGAAAATAATGCACTCGATGCAGCTCTCTGCTAGAATTATATAAAAAAAAATACTTTTTTTTGCTTCACGACAAACACGTTGGCATGATCGTTTTCAAACAAAAATAAAATTTGACGCAAACAGTCGGGACAGTGCCCGACAGTGGGATATCCTGTACCCATTTTCCCATGAAAATCGAACTTATGTGCAAATTTTCGTATCATAGTGTAAAGGTATGGGCGTTATTAAGGTTTTTGTGTTTGGCATGTCTTCAAAGGGTTTCCTATTGCTATAGTTCAATAGGAAACTCTTTGAAATAGCGATAATTCGAAAACGGAGGTAGAAAATCCAAGATGGTTTCCGGAATCGAAATCAGCGACCCAAAATTTAGCGGAAAATGTATGTTTTAGTCATAGGCCTTTCATTGAGGTCAAATTTGTTGCATGGTGTAATTAAAGGTTACTGGAAAACTGTATGCAGTGATCCAATTGAGATAACTCTCATGATAGAATGTACTAAATAGCTAAAGCAAAAACGGCAAAAGAAGCGTGGGATTCGGTGGCGTCGGGGTTTGAAGATAGCGGATTGACACGAAAAGTTGAATTGCTGAGAAAATTGGTCCACCTTAAGCTTGAGGCAGTTCCCTTCCATTGAGGAATATATAAACGAATTGATAATGACGTCTATAAAAGTAAACAAAGCTGGACTAAATATCGACGACGAGGTAACGTCTTCATTTATGCTCGCTGGCATACCAAATGAATATCAAGTGCTGGTTATTGCAGTCGAAAAGACAAAACCAAAATTGGCGGTGGACAGTGTAAACATTTTTTTACTGAAAGATGTTTAATTTCATAGACACTGATAATTATGCATATGCCTTATATTCGAAATGTACAAAGCAAACGAACAAGGATAAAGCTATGTCGAATAGCAGTTTTGGGAAAACAGTTATTTGCTATGGTCAAGGGCACATACGAAGAGAGTGTACAAGTAAAGGAAAAAAACAGAGCGGAGAGAACGCAACTGCTGAATTGGATGGCTCAATGCTAGCAAAAATTCTGACAAACAGATACGTCACCAGGTTTTTGTTCATTTTTGGTACCCTTCCCCAACTTGAATTCAAAAATAATCAGAAAGTCGACCCCCCTCCCCCTCCTCTATGATTATGTAACCATAAAAATGTACTATGTACATGAATATGCATACGCATACGCATATATTTGTTTTTACTTAGAAACAATATCTCTTTGTGAACACGATAGCATAGAACTTCTATATCCATTTTGTATAAAAGTATTAGTCGGGATCATAGAACTGAACGTGTGGATATAGCCATGTCTGTCTGTTCGTGTTGTCGCACAGCAACCCCACCACCCGCAGTACAGTTACCTTGATTTTGTTCACATACATTTTGAATACAAGTTTTAGAGTTAGATCATAGAACTGAACGTGTATGTGGTGTGTGAGATGGATGTGTGGGAGTCCTATAGCGCATCAGGTTTTGCTTTTGTTTCACAAAACATACATTTAAAGTGTATATAAAATGTGGAGAACCGACAACGTTTTTTACGTTTTTAACGTGTTTTTTATGTCATATTAGGAATGATTGGAATATCGGCATCACACTTTCTTTTTTCTACCCCCCTCCCCCATGTAATCAAACATAATCAATTAGGGAACCCCACCTCCCCCTATCAGTGATGACGTAATATATGGATGGCCCCTAGACATACCGAGAACCTGCATGTAGAGTGCAAAGGCGACTTCGACGTTTTGCTCAAAGTAAAGAAGAAGACAATAAAGGGGGACATTTCTGGAGTTGAATATGTGCCGAATTTGTGTGTAAATTTGTTGTCCATGCGCCAATTAACAAAAAAAGGAAAGAAAATTATATTTGAAAATGAAAAAATATTTGAAAATGAAAAAATTGCATTAAATATTTTCGACAAAGAAAATTTAATTGGTACTGGATATGTGCACGATGACTTACATATATAGGCTCGATTGTAAACTGGCATCGTCGGATGGGCCACATTTATGATGAGAACCTTGCAATTGATAAAAAACGCTGCAATTGAAGTTGCCTATAATTCAGCAGGCACTTAAGTTTCAATTCGATAGCTTTTATGGGGGAAGGGGGTAAGATATCGAAATGGTTCAACAAATTCCCTCTGCGTAGGAAAAATGCTCATCTGGTGGTAAAAATTTTGTGGCTCTAACTATTACAGTCTTTAAGAAACAGAGACCAACCCGGTCAGACGCACATTGCTATATCGACTCGACTATTGATCTTGTTCATTTTTGAATATATGGCCTGCTACGCCTCATTCTGCCTGTTACATACAGTGCACAAATCTATAATCACACATTTGTGAACAAGGTTAAATAAATTTGTTAACTACAAATTAATGCGTGATATACGTGTAAATTATACACTAGCAGTGCTTTATAGAAATTTTGATTAGCTTTTAGAGTTCTTTTTTTGACATGGGAACCATCCACGTTGACGGAAGCTGACAGCTTGCAAATCACACATAAATACATATAACTGAGAACAGCGAAGCGACATCATAAGCTACGAAAATTGTTTTTGTAATTTTTTGTTTAACCAATAAAAAAAAACAAAACACAATTGTGTTTCATATCTAAATTTTTGATCAATTCTTCTTCTTAACTGGCCATTCATATCTAAATTTTTTGTCAATTCTTTTAACAACCCAACAATAACAACCCGTTATCGGGTTACGGCCTGATGTAAATACATTTCATTGGATTTGTGGTTTTACGTGGTGGGTCCCAAACCCTACGCACAACCCTTTTAAGGCCTCCTGGTCTCGAAAGAACCCAGTGTCATTGTTAGTCGCCTTATACGACAAGGTTTGACCTGCTGAGGTGGTATTCTCTAACCCGCTCACCACACGGGGATTGACTCCCCGTGTCAATTAGTGCAGTAAAATTAGAACTGCTGCCAAGCTTTCTGTCCGGCAGACTTACCCAATATTTCGGTCCGTTGTGCTACCGTAGTATGTTGGATTCACACCTTCTTCGCTACTAGATAGACACAAAATAAGAATGAGGACCATATAGATGCAGAGATACAGTCTGCGATCTTTTTCCGTCTAATAACGGACACGTTTGAAATGTTATTTAAGAAATAACCGCTTAAATACTTGAGCCTACGTCTACAGAGAGCTGGACATAAGCACAAAAGATCCCCAACTGTTTCTTCCTCGTCCTAGCAGCTCTTGCAAAAATCATTAAAGGGAGTGAGTGGCCGAGCTGCGTGAACATCAATCAGCCAGTGTCCTGTGATGGCGTGCACGACTCCGAAACACCTTTCTTGGTTAAGGTTTTATTATAACCTGTACACAAATTGTAAAAGGGTATTATAGGTTTGTGCAATGAATGTAACAGGTAGAAGGAGGCGTGGCAGACCATATGTTTCATCGGCAAAAATGATCAGGAGCGATAGTCGAGTCGATATAGCTTTGTCCGTCTGCCCGTCCTTCCGTATGAACGTCGAGATCTCAGCCACCATAAAATGTAGAGGCACAAAAACTTTACCAAAAGATGCGAATTTCATCAAAGCAGATGAAGTTTGTCGAATTATGTCGATATCTTGCCTCCTTCCCCCGTGAGAGATTTTCGCCGTTTACACCCACGCCATAAAAGTTATACCATTGAACTTGGCACAGTTATGCGTAGAGTTATTGAGCTGTATAAAAATTTATAAAATAGGATAGAAACTTTAAAAGATATAGGTAATAATGTGGCAATTTTAGGCCCCTCCTCCTATAAACGTCAAAAACATTTTACTTTTTATAGCAATGTTAAGGATAACATTTATGTGAGAGCCTCTATGTTTGGTACGAAGACTCGTGTTAAGCTTATAAACCAAACAGTCCGGTTACCTAAATAACGTCGATAACCATCAACGCTTCGATATACAAATTTGTACAGAATTGTATCGCACTGTTGGGCACCGTCCCGACTGTCAGCATGAAATTTTTTATTTCAGACCAAGTTTGTTTTCTCATGCAACAATTTGCCGCGTTCTCCCATTTACTAATGGTTTTCTGTTCGTATTGTTTTTTTATAAGAATCTTACATAGATATTTTTCTGCCTTCAATGAGAAACATAGTAGTAGTACCTTGTCCGGCCAGTTCGTCGGCTATACAGTTACCCCCAATACCCCTGTATCCTAGTACCCATATTAGACTAATAACGATCTGCGGCAGTTTGTTACCGATAGGGAATTAGACGATATTGATAAGATCGATTTGATAGCCGCTTGGCTGTTAGATTATATATTTATATTGCTCGTCATGATTCCCGAGCTTTTTAGACACGTTAATGGCATATTTATTGTATGAAACTCTAGGAACACACTACACTGATCCGGAAGTCTACAACTCTGCCTTATATTGAGTTGTTCTGAATCGACGTTACCACCAATCTGATCATTTAAGTTTGATCCGTCAGTGAAGAATTAGATGCCACCAGTTGCTCCTTGTAACCCAGAAGACCAATCGTGCATACGTGGAATAAGGATGTTAAAGGGTGTACTGGAAAACTTCACCAGTACACAGAAGTTTGTTTTGAGCGGGACCCAATCATTCTTCGTTATGTTTGAGGAGTTCCCAAAGCTAAGTTTTGTCTCTGTGTTTGAGTCTCTTCAGCGTATCGCTGCCAGTAAGGCCGTTTCCTTTTCTGTGATCAGGGATGAAATGTTTAAATTAGCATCACGGTCAGAATTTGGCGTGGTATGATCCCCACCAGTGATGCCAAGACCCGCAGCTCGTTGAATCTTACTGAGTTTCTTAAGCCAACCACCACAGAGAATTAAGAGAATTAGAATTAGAGAATTACCTGCTCTTGATTTTATAACATTTTTGCATTACAGTATAATTTTGTTTTTTTTTCCCCCACTTTTCCGCCGATTTACGATGGGAAAAATGAATGTGAAAATTGTAGCTGAGCAAATTTCCTACAGTTTACAATCTAAGCGTTCGGTCGAATGCGCCTGTCGGGTCGTCTCCCCAAGCGCCTCGCCTAAGGCTTATTTACTGGACGCATCTCACACCGATAGAGCTCTGTGTAGGTGTGTGCTATCGGTATGCCTAGTTGTTTCGTTGTGTGCGAGTTTGCTTTTTGTATTTTTATAATATTCAGTCTCAGCTTTTTAAATTTTCGATAATTAATAAAACAGTAGGCTAGTATTTGACATTTTACAAATTTTGTTTACAACTTACAAATGTTTAGGTAAACATTTTAGTCTTAAATTCAATTTGGAGGTGTTAAAAAAAAAAAAAACCGTAACATTTCAGGATTTGCTGCACGATGGGCATAAACCTCAAAAATTAGATGATGCTACATATAGTCAGTGCATGAGCAAAAATTCCATTTACCAAACGTACGATATTATTGCAGTTTTACAACTTGGCGCAACAAGCCCAGATACACTCTGAAGTATACGGCTCCTGAGCTACTCGTAGACCCGAATATTGCTACATATTCGCCAGCCGTGGATGTGTACAGTCTGGGCTTTGTTGCCACAACTCTAATCGTCGAAAAAATGGGTAACAAAACAAGCGCTGCAAGGAAAACGAACTCGAAACTATGACATTGAGTATTGCAACCAGGGACTGCAGGTGCATAACCATTAAAGATCCATTTTTTATACAACAGCTTTAAAATCATCAATTTATGTTCACAGAATATATCAACAGAAACCGATAACCTGGACTTGGGTGCCCGCGCCACGAATAATTTGGTCACTCTAGCATAAATGTTAATCTTAACATTGTTGTAAAAAGTAAAATTTAGTTGACGTTTATAGGAGGAGGGGCCTATAATTGCCACAACATTATTACCTATATCTGGAACAACACGGGCGTACGGGCATGTGTATATGGACTCGACTATTGCTTCTGATAATTTTGACCCATAAAATATATATTATAAAAGGTACCATGTCTGAAAACGACTACTTTGTAGTACAAAGAGAATTAAACAGAAATGTAAAAGGTACCATGTCTCAAAACGACTACTTTGTAGTACAAAGAGAATTAAACAATAATGCAAGAGGTAAATTGTCTGTCAATACTTCAAATGACAGAAATGCCTAAGGTGCCATTAATATATATATAATAGTATTATAAGCAATTGAAAAAAAAAAACAGGATAAAAAATAAATTAAATGCAAGAGCTTAAGTACCATGTATGAGAATCAAGGAGAACAGCTGCAAAACCAACGATTGTACTAACGATGGTAGGCTCTTCGATAGTTTTTACCACTATCGACAGTTTCTTTCAATTTGCACATCTCTAACTCCAGCCATTGACTTTCACAATCAAATTTTGAAAAAATAACAATTTGGTGCAGACAGTCGAAACGGTGCCCGACATTGGGATACCCTGTACCCATTTTTCCCATGAAAATCGAAAATTGATGTGCAAATTTTTGTATAAAACCGTTAAAGCATATACAAAAAATAAGTTTTAGTTTCTTATTATTACAAACAAATATTCCAATTTTACTAATTTAAACTCAACTCAGGCCATTTTGGGAATTCATTTGTTTCTATTTAATTTTTACCTCTTTAAGAGAGAAGTTTCATTTGCAAAATCTGTTTTACATAAACAATTAACTAAAAATAGTGCAAAGCGAGCACACGAGGATAAGTTAACTGTAATATTTTAATTTGCTTTCAGTGATATTACATATTCTGATAATATAATGTCACGTTTGTAGCTCAAAAACGTAATTTGTTGTCGCTAAATCTGCGTCGCAAGCTATTGAAATTTTTATTTTAAATCAAGGTTATTGCGTAGAAAAAAAAATAAAAACAAATTCGGCACTAATTAACTAAAACAATCAGTTATAAGGTTTTAGATAAACAAATTGATGGGTTTTATCGTATTTATTTGTTCTGATGAGCGTCTGACAATTTTAAATTTAAAAGCTGAAACTAAATTTATTGCTTTATTATTGTATTGTTACAATTAAGATGCATTTCATGCATTTCGTGCATTCACATTTAATGAAAGTAACGCTTAAATTAAAAAATTAGTAGCAAACTGTTAATTATCGATAACAAACAGCGATTGATTTCTAATTTTCTGTATTTAATATTTTGTAGGTTAGGTTCATATTACATTTTTTGTCATTTTGTGTTGTTGTAAAAATTATGATGAATTATAATTTCTAGAACGCTTGAAACCGTTATCAGCTGTGCGATGTTGTCTCCATCTCGTGTTTTGATGGAGTGCGAAGAGTGCCAGAGTGTTGCCATTCCGGCAAAGTTCGCCGGCTCATTGCGTGCGGCCAAAACCGATGAAGTGATCATGAACAAAGAGAGAATGGTAACGACGTGCTAAAGCTGGTGATTTACAGCTGTAGGAGCGACATAGACGTGCTTGATGCAGCTGGATAAAGTACTGAAATTCAGCATCTGCCTTTTGGTACGCCAATTGTATATTGCCTAATTGTCACAGCTGCAACAAAATGTTGGCCCACACAATCAGGCCTAAGTCTATTGTCACGTTGTGACGGTGAGCTAGCGAGAGGAGTACCTTCAGCTGAACGCCGATCAGCTGGGCAAGCTGTCCGCCAGTGATCATCAACATCATGGGAGTGGCATCCGAGGAGCACGTCTACCACATTCTATTGACTTGGTACAGCTTAATGCGCCCGCCCGTAAAAAGGACATGGCAGATGTGTTAGTTGTAATGCAGCAACCGCTTCTGCAGCTGACTTTCATTGAGGACCCTGGAAAAAGTGTCTGCAAAGCCAATCAGTCAGGATTGTATGAAAAAAGCCATATAGACTACACACAGAGTCGCCCGCACATATATTTTTATTGTCTTTTTTTTAATAACTTTGATGTTGTAGAGGTCCCGACGATATGAAGCGTATATGGAATGCAATCTTGTCAAAAAACACAACAACTTGCATTCCAATGGACCATTAACAGTTGCGTAGAAATCGAAACGCAAATTTACCCCTGGAATTGCCATTGGTTCCAACACCATAGACAATGCAAAGAGGAACAGATGCCACACACTCCCTGACACCCAACAGTTGCCTTCAAATCTAATCACCCCATATTAATGGGAATTTTATTGCTTTGCAGCCATTTAGGGGCCAACGGATCTGATATGTGCTGTTTACGGGCGGACTCATCATGCTGCATACAAATCAATAGACTGTGGTAGAAGTTCTTTCATATTAAAGTTAGCGTTTATTGTGGTTTTAGTTAGTTTTATAGTTTCAATTAGACAAACTTTTAAGGTATGGAATAAGCGACCTGATCTTCTTCTTATACATCAATACCATAGGGCACAAACTTATTTGAGAAGGAAAAACACGATGATGTTGTCGACGGGATAGCTTCTGCACAAAGTTTGTAACGTTGTCTCAGGCTGGGGTGAATCTCGCCAATGTACCCAGGCGATCTGCTACAGAAATTTGTGTGTTCTGGAGCCACTGGTGCACTGTTAACGCAGTTGGTGCTGCAGGTTTGGGGATTAGGAAACAAGTGTTGCACGCAGAAACTGGTCCGACTTTTATTGATAGCAGCTCGCAGCTTATCTCTGTCTTCTAAGTTCCGTTATCCTACTGTGGTCTTTTGTTGGTTTGTTTGTATTTTATTTTGTGCTTTGTTATTGTACTGAGTGTTGTCTAGTGTGTTTACGTCTTAGGCCGTTCGTTTTCTGTACCGTGGTTCGATGTCTATTTGTCTCATGTGGATATTTTGGTTAAGTTGGAACGGCGGTTTTATCTTTGCAAGGCAAGCGTCGTTATAAGTTCTATGGGACTCAAACTCAACCATACAACAAACGTGTCGTTGCATATGATGACATTGTCAAACTTTTCGATGGGTACCCACCTGATCTGTCTGGGAACCAAAAACATGCCAGCGTTTGAAACGCGCCTTAGACATTCGTTTTGACGAGCCGTTTGATGAGACGGCTATCGAGAAATCCAGCTTATATCATACAGTAGTTTGACTACTTCCCAAAAAAGGAACAAATGTCTTTCTGAAGAGACCCAATAATAAATATTATCGCTGGCAGGATTTAAACATGGAACGACACTTGCAAAATTTAGCCTTTTAATCCATGCGCGGCTGCATCACTACATTTGCATGTTACAACATGGGAAAGGAAAACAAAATTTCAGTTGTGACAAACAATGCTGATCTTCGATCGTGTGAGCAATTTTTTTATGATCAAAATATCTCGGCGGATACATTATTTTCTGCGGGTGAATGTTTGGAGGATATTCAAAAGTCGTTTAATTCGGTGAGGTACAAGCAATTTATAAAAATTGGTAGGAAAAAGCTGAACCATGCGACACATCCCCCAACCACAGGAGCGGCAAAACAGCACAGTCTTAGAACCTATCACCAAGTTCAAGCGTGGCTTGGGGATCGGAAAGAAGATGATGGAATAAAAGGTTTCCAAGGACGGGCACCTTGCAAAATGACAGAAGCTCATACTCCAGACTCGCTTCTCAAAGTGATATCGTGAAAATGTACAACAAATTGCGAACCAGGTTGTGGCTGCCGCAGACCTGACCTTAAATGCACAAAAATATATAAGATTTTTGGTGAAGAAACCAATGGCAAGATTTTTTAGCACGATAAAGAATTGGAACATGTTACATAAATCAAAATAAGTGTAAGTTTTGATGTCACCACTAATTGCTTATACGTTTCGACCGATTTCAACCAAAAATTGTAGGGTAGGTTGGGAATGGTCTGTATATACCAATTGGGAAGTTCTAATTGACAAGTTTTCCTATTGGGAAGTTGGTTATTACGGGGTAAAAATTACTTGTATGCTTTTAACTCCAGTATTCTTAGCCCGAAAATGTTAAATTTTGAATCATAGATCAAAAAATCTTTTATAAATATATGTGTCAATTTTCAAATCAATATGTACAAAATCAAATAGGTACAAAAGTAATCAAAGTAAATCTATAGCGGGGGAAGGGGTGCTTCTATTGAAAAAAGGTAAAGACAGCTTTAATGGTTTGGCTCACACGAAACTAAATTTTGGTCAGTTAGTATAGGCAAAGAGGTGTGTAATTAGCATATTTTTGACTATAACTTTTGATGTATCTATCCTATTTCAATAATTTTTAAAACATAGTTGCACATAAGCACGACGCAAACCTCTGTTCAGTTTCGAATTGACAGATTCGTCGGTGCGGCTGTAAACCGCTAAAATTTTCCACTGGGGAAGGGTGCAAAATATCGACATGATTCGAAAAACTTCATCTGCTTGGTTCAAATGCGCATCTTTTGGTAATATTTTGGTGCCTCTACCTTTAATGGTGTCTGATAACTCGACTTTCTTACGGAAGGACGGACATGTCTATATCGACTCGACTATTGGTCCTGACCATTTTTGCCCATGGAACATATGGTCTGCCACGCCTCCTTCTGCCTGTTACGTACATTGCACAAACCTATAATACACTCTTACAATTTGTGTACAGGGTATAATAATTAATTATATACTATATTCTAAATAAAACATCTTCGAAGTAAAAACATGTGGTGAAATCGTGGGTATTTCTATGCAAATCATAATATATATGATATAATTTATGTGACGAGATAAAAAACATATACAGTGTTTTTGCAATATTTGAAAAGTTGATAAAAAACTAGTCAGCATTTCGGCAAACTGTGAAAAATTTGCAGGACGTCCAATTAGACCACACAGCTTGCCGAAATACTGACTAGTTTTTTAACAAATTTTTCGTCACATATTTTTTACTTCGAAGATGTTTTTTTGTTTTATATCAGTTCTTTTATAAAGGTTATGGGAAGAAAATTTGCTCTACATATTTGTAATTAAAGCCCACAAACGTCATATTTTATATTCGGTAGCTCATTGATTCATGTTATTCCCATTTGTAATCGTCGCGCTGCAACACTAAACTGAGGTACTACCCATCACCAACAAATAGTCCGGGAAACAAATCCCACGGACTCACTTGAAAATCTCGCATGTAATAAGCGCCTAACGCGCACAACTAAATGGTTGGCTTGTTATCATTTTTCCAACCGGTACACGCTATACATCTTCCAAGCCTATATCCAAATCAAAAACCGCATACAAAAAGGTTAATCTACTTTTTAATACTTTTTAACGGCTTACGATTCGACCGGATCAGACGCCCCAGTCATAAATTAAAAACTTGCTCACACATACTATCAAACAAAAAATAACACCGAAAGGAGCTTTAATTCTTCTTAACTGGCCATAACAACCCGTTACCGGGTGATACCAAAAGTAGCTAGTGTGCTCACTACCTGGTCCTTCCAGTGGAGGCATGGTCTGCCCTTTCGTCGCCTTCGCACAACATGACCAAACACTCCAAGTGCATTTTCATTAGACCGCGTCATCACCCATGCTTCAGCGCCATACAGTAAAACGGGCAGGATGGGCGTCTTGTAGAGTGTTAGTTTCGTCTGGCGGGAGAGGTCTCTATTACTCATTTGCCTACTGAGACCAAAGTAACATCTATTGGCAAGTGACTCTCCATGCTGACACCATTCTTCATTGTAACGGTGGTGCCAAGGTAGACGAAGTTCATGACAACATCAAAAGTATAGTTTTCAACATTAATCTGAGAATCCAACCGCTGTGTCTCTACTCGAAGAAAACATATACTTTGTCTTCCTCTCATTTACAACCGAACCCACCCTGGCAGATTCTTTTTCAATAGCCGCAAAGGATCCAGTAACTGCTTTGTACGACAAATGATATCGATATCATCTGTTGCTCAACGTCATTCTGCATAGTCGAACCAACTTTGCAGGGATACCAAACTCAGACAGTGCGGCATATACGCGATCACTCAACGGGCTATCAAATGCTGCTTTATAATCAACAAAGAAATGGTGGGTTTCGACTTGTTTTTCGTGGGTCTATTCCAGGATTTGGCGTAATAGAATATCTGGACTTACCAGGCCTAAAGCCACACTGATAAGGTCCAACGGCTTTAGTCTTTCACACAGTATGCTCGATAGGACGTTATATGCAATAGATAGAAGGCTGATACCACGATAGTTAGCGCGCACCGATCACCCTTCTTGAGGACAGGGCATAGGACACCAAGGTTCCAATCATCGGGCATGGTCTCATCTATCCATATTCTGCAAAAGAGCTGGTGCATGCACCTTACTAACTCATTGCCGCCAGTCTTGAACAATTTTGCAGGCAGGTCATCTGCGCCAGCTGCTTTGTTGTTCTTGAGCCGCTTGATTGTGACCCTGACTTCGTCATAGCTAGTCGGCGGTATATTCAAGCCGTCATCTATAATTGGGGATGTCGGAAAGCTAACTCCAGGGAGGCATTATCTTCATCGTCGCCAGATAGCAAGCCAGAGAAGTGTTCCCTCCATAGCCCCAGTGCACCCTGTGCATCCACTACCAGATTTCCCTCTACATCTCTACAGGAAGACACTCCGGTACTAAATCCTTCAGACAGACGCTTAACTTTTTGAAAGAGTTTTCTAACGTCATTCCTGCCTCTGCACATCTCGACCTCCACTCGCTCACGCTTTTCCTGCTCGCTTTTTTTGCGTCTGAAAAGGTGCCTCTCCATCTTCCTCATTTCCCGATAGTGATCTCGCACAGATCGCGTAGTAGCCGACTGTAGAGTCCTTCTATAGGCGGCATTCTTGACTGCACTGGCTTCGCGACACTCCTGATCGTACTATTGGTTCCTCGGCAGTGGACGTTGGACACCAGATATATGTTTCCAAAGTCCCTCGGCGCTATCAGGGCAAGGGGGAGATTGAGTGAGCTGCTCAGAGAGTTGAGCGGAAAAGGCTTCAGCAGTCTGCTGTGATTGCAGCCTTGTGACGTCACGATCACATCATGATTGATCAGGGGACAGCCATGTAGCCTTGTGGATATCGGGATGCTGAAATCTGGTTCTACAGACTACCATGTTTCGCGCCGCGGCGAAGTCAATCAGCCTGAGACGGTTGTTCGAGGTGGTCTCGTGAAGGCTGAGTTGTCCGACAGTAGTACCAAAGATGCGTTCTCTTCTAACATTTCGATTAAAATCGTCTAGCACGGTTTTTATATCATGGGCTGGGCAGAGTTCATAGACAGACTCCAATCTGTCATAGAACACATGCTTGGTCGCATCGTCCTTGTTCTCCGTCGGAGCGTGCGCACGAATCAGGCTGATATTGAAGAATTTAGCCTTGATGCGGATTATAGCCAGCTTTTCGTTCACTGGGGTGAACCGGGAGACACGGTATTCTCTAACCCGCTCACCGCACGAGGAACTTTAATTAGTAATTTATTAAAATGAAAATTTATGTTTAAAGTAAGATACCTCGAGACCTAAATACCCAATATATTTGATTTTATATACCAAAATTGTTTAATAGAGAGACATAAAAAAAATTGTTTGCAGGCAGTCGGGAAGGTGCCCGACAGTGGAATACCCTGTACCTTTTTTTCCATATAAACACTAAATGCAGCATACGGTAAAATAAGAACGAAAGTATTTAGTTTTATATCTCTTTTCACAAGTTCGGTATGACTGTAAGCATTTTCCTATGGGGATGTTCCAATTGAAAAGTTTTCCTATTGGGAATAAAATTACTTTTATGCCCATAACTTCAGTATTCTTGAGCCAATGTTGTCAAATCTCGAAACATAGAACGAAATTTATTTATAAATTTTCAAATCAATATGTTGCAGGGTGCGGGAGTAGTTAAGGTAAATCAATTGCGAGCGAAGTGAGGCTTCTGTTGAAAAAAGGTGAATACAGTTTTAATACATTTTTAATAATGAGTCTCCACACCAAACTAACTCACTTCATATCTACATATAGTGAACCTTTGTCAAGTTTCACGTTGATAGATTCAACGGTACGCCTATAAACCGCAAAATTCTGCTGGGAGGGAAATGGAGGCAGATATTAACCCAGTTCGGGAAACTTCATCTTTTCCGGGATTACGGACATCTTTTGATAACATTTTGTGTCGCTAGCTCTAATGGTATCGCAGATCTAGCGACTCATACAGACGGACTGGCCAAGGTTAAAAATGTTTGCCCACGAAACATAATGGTCCTCCTTCCTCCTCCTTCTGCCTATTACATACATTGCACAAATCTATAACACCTTTTTACACTATGCGTACAGGGTATATAAGTTTCGAATTTGAACCATCAATATGCATCTTTTGTAGAGTTTCTTTTTGCTTTTTCAGTGTTTTAAATGGGAATTATGTTAGAAGTGTATCAAGCGTGTATCCCCGTGAAAAGGAAAACCAATTATTATGCCCCCATACATACGGCATTTAGTTGGCCAACCTACAGTGTAAAATCAAAAAATTTTGAAAGACAATGGAATAATAATAGTAAGGAAAGACTAAACTGCTGCTCTCATACTGTAGTTGTGATTTCTGCTTCTCTCTCTCACTCTTTTCGGCTCTCAAAAAATTTAGGCAAGCGAAGAAGGTTGTGTCCGCGTATTGTATTTTGGCCTTAACGCGAATGTAAGGGTGCTTTTTTTGTATCTAAAAATGGACACAATTTTAAGAAACGTACACTTGAGTGTGTGAATGTATGTGTATTATTGTGTCGCACAATAAATAAATACCAATGGTTACGGCAGTTTTTGTTTTTCTCTGCCGCGGTCGACATTGAGGAATCCGACATCGGCAGAGTTATCATACCATTTTTTGTATGTTATAACACAGTTTACTGTAAGTGTATTTAAACTTCGGTGTGCAAATCTATTTTCTCACACAACTTTTTCTTAACATAAAAGTATGTTTGCCCCAGCAGCTCAAACAGTTATTGTTTAGGACAAGTGTCGTGTAGATGTTCGTCCGATTCTAGCTACAAAAATTACGTTCGGCGAGTGCCGAAGCAAAACGAAATCTAACATTTTCGGATTTTGTTGCTATAGCTGTGCGAATTTTTTAAAATAAAAATCTTCTAAAGCTGGAACCCGGCGACAGTTTGCAAACGTCTACCGCGAAATACGCGTGCATCAAAAAAACCAGGAAAACACGGATAATCCTATCAAAGGAGTTAAAAAATCAGCACAAAATATTCAGCTTATTATTATTTTTTTTTTCTCCATTCGCCGTGCTGCGTTCTTGTGTGTGTTAGTGTTTAAGTGCTAGTTCGTTTCTATTAATTATCAAAGATGATTTGTCCGAAGCGTACCTCCGAGCTTTTGGATTTGCATCTGGCGCCGTTCAAGGATAAAGATCCCGCCTGGGAAATCGGTGTCTCAAAGATAGCAGGTCGTGGCGTCATGGCCACACGCCAGATCAAGCGTGGCGATATCATTTTTCGCGACAGTCCTCTACTGATTGGTCTGGCTGCACTCGAGGAGGACACACTGAACACTTGCTCCGTCTGTTTCAAAGTGCTGCCCGATACACGCTTTATGTGCCGCCAGGGCTGTGGTCTACCAGTCTGTGCACTTTGCGCCAAGAAAGCGCACAAAACCGATTGTGATCTATTTAAATCATGGGCACCCAACGAATCAGATGTGGCCAACTCGGTAATTATACGGTTGTTGTGTGTGGCGCGCGCAATCAATTTGACAAAAAATCAGCGAGATCTTATATATTGCCTGCAGGCAAATCTAGATAATAATCATCGTGTGGAAGTGCGTAATGCAGCCAAATGTTTCAAGAGTTTTCCCAACGACAAGAAAGTCATCGAGATCATGAATCGTACGGTGGCTGTGTTACGTACTAATGGCTTCGACAAGGCCATAGAGCGCACCAATGACAATCAGGAGTTCTTCTATCGTGCACTCTTTCCTCTGTTCGCCATCATGAATCACGACTGCATTCCCAATTCGTATTACACCTTTGAAGATAAGACCAATAATATGATTTTGCGCGCCGCCGTGGATATTTCCGAGGGCGATGAGATAACAACGACCTATTCAAAGCTATTTACCGGAAATATTGCCCGACATTTGTTTCTAAAGATGAAGAAAGGTTTTACATGCAAGTGTGCCCGATGCTCGGATTCGACGGTAAGTTTCTTATATTCTTAAAAGCCATAGAATATATATTTTATAGCGGCTCCATGATACGTTCCAACAATCGATGACATTGACATATTTTCAACGGCATAAAAACAAATCATTAAGGATTTCCTGTACGCGTATCTCGTTCAGAATTTTTACTATCAATAATTAAAATTTGTTTCACATTCATCCGAAAGCAATTAAAAGCATTTTCAGCCAGGAAAAACAATATTGCAAGTTGTTGTTGTTATTTCCATTGGTCATTAATTTAAGGCCAAAAAACAAATGCCCAAGCATTTGCGCCTCCTCCTGACTGACTGCTGACGGACATACGGCAAATGTAGCGGATGATGGCTAAGAGGCCGCATGCTATTAGGAATCGGTCGTGTTGTAGAGGGTGAAGCTTGGTCAAGTGCTGAAAAGGGGTCACGGTCGCTAAACCGCCGCTTCTCATGGTTGACGTGGTTTATTTTTATCAACGCTTAAGAGACATGCTAGAAATGAAAATTTTATTAAATCTAAAATAAATAGATTTCACAAGCTTTTAATTAGATGACCAACGAGCTGACTATTTACTATAGACCCATATAAAAGCAGGCATGTGTGTGTGCTCAATTATTAATAAATTTATCAGTATTTTTGTTTGACGCCAAGTTGAAATTTCAACACAGGTAGGTCATAGGAACCACATGGGACATCGCTCTATATTAGTTCGGTGTTTATTGTTACAAACTACTTCTGGTGCGTGTGGAATGCTACTAGTTCCTTGCATATCGGAAAATTTGTTTAGTTGTATGTGAAATGCTATTATTCGATTGGGTAACTATAAAAATCCAGATTATCCCGCCCATGAATAAAACAAGTACAAAGTGTTCTATTGAAATTAAATTTATAAAATTTTACACAAATTTTATTTATAAAATTTTACCGAAATTTAATTTATAAAATTGATATAGTGATCGAACCGTGCCTGTGGGATTTTTCGTTTTTGACTCGGCGAGCTGCACCAACCCAGATCACGAAAACAATTTGATTTTAGTATATATGCATATATGTATATCTTTTCATTAGGCATAAATAATGTCTGAAAATTTTTTTATTTTATAGATTAATTTTTACTTTTTTGTTTGTATTTGTTTTTATCACTTAGGCGAGATTTTCCAGTGAGAAAGCGAAAAAACCTCACAAAATCTCGCTCTATATTAGAATGCATCGCACCTTTCAGCACTAAACTGTGAGGTACAACACAACACTGAATTGCACTTTACAACACTTAGCACAAAATCTCGTTCGACATTAGAATGAAGTAAGTCGCATAGAGTTGCAGGCGAGATAACTTACGGGCGATATTACCGTGCCATCACACGGTGCGAGATGCAACTCACACGGCCTCACTTGAAAATCTCGAAAATCTCTGAAAAGTCCATAATTCCGAAGCTTTCTGCTATTGTTTCCTAATGTGCGGTACTAACGCTCCGTGTTGGCTTTTTTATGGCCTGCAGGTTATTATTTTCCGGAATGTTTTCAACATTTTGTGAGATGTGTGGCAACACAAAGTTGTTTTTTTTGTCTATTTTATAAACGAACGCAAATGCACTTTCATATTTGAGATATTTTTTTGTTTTTCCCAAAAATATTATACATTGCAGTCACGGTGAAAAAGTTGTGATCAAACTCGAAATTTGGATGTTTGACCAACCATCAATATATCGCCGATGCATCGCGTATAAAAAAAAACAGCTAACATCGATACATCGGATTAAAAAAATATCGTCAATGCTCAAAACATCGAAGTGTTTTTACATCCCAACTGCTGCCTGACCAAATTTGTTTTCATTTTATAAGCACTTAATTTAATTAATATTTAACAATTAAATATAAAACAAGTTTGATGCAGATTGTTAACATAAATAATAAAGTTTCAATGAAGTTAACGATTAATGCATTTCCTAATGCATAAAATTACAAAATCAACCGCTTTGTGCAACCATATTTTTTTTTAATTATACCCTGTACACAAAGTGTACTATTATAGTTGTTTGCAATGACAGAAGAAGGCGTGACAGACCATATGTTCCATGAGCACAAATCAGCAGGAGCAATAGTCGATATAGCCATGTCCGTCTGTCTGTCTGCCCGTGCTGGTCTCTGTTTCTAAGAGACTACAATATTTAGAGGAAACAAATGTTTACCAAAAGAATTATTCGGGAGCAAATCAAATTTGTCGAATCATGTCGATATCTCCGTTCCCACGTGACAGAATTTTGCGGTTTGCACCCACATCGTAAAAACTATCCGATAAAAACTTGCCACAGGGCTGCAAACTGTTAATGTGCAATGTGTGTGTAAAAATTATCAAGATCGGATAGAAACTTTAAAAGATTAAGGTAATTAAGTCTAAAATTGGACCCCTCAGCAAACAAAATTACACTTTTTATTAAAATGTTCATTTTTAAGCTTGAGCCACTAAATTTGTTATATATACTCAAATTAGTCTTATAAACCAAACAATGTTGATCTTTGCGCGCCCTCCTTAACCATTTTTTTCTATCGCACCCAAATTCTTTTTTGAACCTGTCCGCAACTACTTGACTACAACTACAAGTACAACTAGTTGAAACTGGAACTGGTACCCAAATTTCATAGGATTGCGGCTCTCTCGCTATTACAGACTCTCACAAAAATAAACAAGGGTCGTCGGCAGCATGCACGTACCTTTATATGAATACATTGGACACAATATGAATTTCATTGTAATGTATCCGCTTCAGTGCGTTGAAATTGCTTCGCAAACGAACAATGCTTTGTTTATAATATAAATAATAATATTATTACCATTTCTTGGTATTTTTTAGCCTATTAAATTCATGGAACACTTATTTAGGCTTCGCTGATCAGGATTTAAAATATAATTACTTGTTTGTCAAAAAAGCTACTATTTATCCCGTTAATCAAGGAGAATCAGAACATCATACATATACACTCCTCGTCACTTGAATAGTTCCCCTAATTTTTTGTGTTTTTTTTTCCATTTACCCACATATCTTAAACTAATAAAGATAACGTAATGAATTAAATTTTGTACAATAAATAATTTCATTGTTAACGCAACAAAAAATGAATTGACTTTCCATCTGCTTTAGTTTAACAATAACAATTACTTTTCTCGACTAGCAGCAAAAATAGCGCACTTTTAGTTCGTCACTTGAACTTTTGGATTTCGAAAACTTGGACATAAGCTATTCTCTAATTAAACTAATTTTTTCCATTTGAACGTCTAATTTTATTGGACTTCATTTTACATTTTAAAACCAATCTAAAGACATTTACTTATTTTTGAAACCTATTTAATTGATTTTTATTATCTCTATTATTTTATATATATAAGTTTGGAATATAAAGTATTCTTTTCTAATTAAATAAAAAGGGATGTAACATTTATGTATCTAGTATATAAATAGGCTAAAGAAAATTTTTGTATCCCTCTTTCATCAACCATGTGGAATCAAATATGGGTGAAACTTTTATTATTATGAAGGGAATTTACATAAGAAGTGCAGAATATAAATTTTATTCATATATTTTGCCAAATCATAGATAAAATAGATAAAAATAAAAACACACGTCTTTACATGTGTTACACGACCCTTCAGTTCGGTGGACTAACCGCCAACTGGTTGACGGCTACCTATATTTGTAACAGAACTGTAATGCGACTACCTACGTGCGAGTACGTTTAAGCTACCTACATCGACCACGGCTAGCCGACGTAGGTAGTCCATTGTTGTTCGTTCCGCTTGGAACGATGGCAAAGAGACGTGTGCTGTAGAGAGGTGGGAAGGGGAAAGATGCGTACGCTCTGAAACGGCTGAAAGGGAAACAACTATTTGCATGTAGCATCACAAATAAATACACAAAAAATGTTTTTATTATATATGTATGAACATTTATTTTAAATTTTGTTGTTTTGCTTTTACATACTTATTGTTTTAGAGCTCGTTATTTGTTTAGCATGCGCAGCTGCTCGGCGATGTCTTTACTCTCTGTCAATTTGATTGATTGTTAATGTGTTGACTACAATTTAATGCATATATCATACCTAGAGGTGATTTAGGTGTTTTTTTTTTTTGGCATGGGAGGCATCCACATCGCCTGCTGAATGCAAAAATTAATCAATTTAAAAACTTACTTTACATTAGTTTTACTTATTTGAAGTAAACCGAGGATTACTTTTACGCGTTTTTTCAATTGCGCAGTGCGTTAGCACCGCAAGCACCTCGCTTGCCTTTCATTAACACTCTCATGACAACGCTCAAACCAACAACGTAAGCGGCACGCGCCTTCCCTCAAATCTCCTCACCATTATATTACCAACTGTCATTTTAATGTTCGCAAAACGACCAGTATTGCACTACTTATTCAATGACAATTTCCTGTGTTATTGCATATGTGTATGTTTGTGATTTTTCTTTTTTTTGGTTTACATACCCTTGAATTCTAGCAAGCAGGGCAGAATTTTCAGGCCTGAATCACGCCTTCTAAAGACGCCAAGGCCTCAGAAATAATGAAAACCAAACTTGATCCCCTTCTTTTTAGGACAATCTAGATCAATTGATGGAAGCATTGTAAAAAAATATTAAACAAATTTCAGTAATAATAATTGTGCTCGAAATAAAGGTCGAGTTTCCAAAATCACACTTCCTAATAAAATAACTTTTGTCGGCTATAATAAAGTAAAATCACCGAAGCACAGTTCGAGAAATTGCATCAAGTTGGTCAAAACTTTCGGCAAAACAGTTGAACTTGAATGGACGCGCCAGCAAATGAAAAACAAACATTTCTGGGGGAAATTACTCAAATGAGCGTGTAAGTTAAGGATTTATATATTATAGTGCTATCCAAGTGAGGCCTGATTTTTTGCTGGTAGCTTAAAAAAATAACTGTCATTTCCAAACCAATGCAGATGTAAAGTATGTCCTTCTTTTCGTCGCGTGGAAAATTCAATTATTTATCACACAAAATTTATTTCAGTCAGTTTTCTTTATTTTTTTTAAAAAAATATGAGCTTGTAAACACAAAACGAAGAGGTGTGCTATTCAAGTGAGCGGCAGTGTATCTTTCAGCAGCATGGTGCAACACAAAATACTACTGATAAAAGAAAAAAATTGGGTTCTACAAAATGAAAGTAACGTTCTCGATTAATTATCATCAAATTCTGGCATAAGCCCAGTGCTAACTTTCTGTGTAAGCATCCTTTACATTATGCTTGAAAATGAGCCAAAGTGCCCTCTCAGCAATTTCATGTGCAAAACAGAGGAAATTTGCTGCTCGATTACTTTAGATTAGTACCAAAATTTAGTTAATTGAATGAAAAATCAAATCAAATCAAATCGTGCTCAAGAATTAGGGAGGTAATGCCTCTTCATAATGCAAAATATGCTACTGTACGAATTAAAAGTGGGCGACAAGTATTGAAGTGGTACTATATAATTTAAGTTAAAGCAATATTTTGTTAGAATTATAATGACATGTTACATATGAAATAAAAGGTAATTAAACAGCCATTCAGAAAAGTATAAATATCTTAGAGTAGTAATTGTTATGCCAAAAATATTAGCTACTGAAAGTAGCACTATGTGGAAAATTTGATGCAGATATTCGGGACGGTGCCCGACAGTGGGGTACCCTGTACCCTTTTTCTTTATAAACACTAAATACGGTAAAATGGGAATGGAAGTATACACTTTTATGTTTTTTTTTCCATAAGATCGATATGCCTGTAAACATTTTCCTATTGGGAACTTCCAATTGACATGTATTCCTTCCCAATAGGTTGGTTATTATGGGGCAAAAATTACTTTTATGCTCATAACTCCAGTATTCTCAGGCCAATGTCGTTGAATTTTAAAACATAGATAAAAAAACTTTATCAAATATACTATATGTGGGGTGCGGCCGTAATTAAGGTAAATCGATTTCGGGGAAGGGGGGCTTCTATTGAAAAAAAAAGAATACAGTTTTAATGATTTGGCTCACACGAGTCGCCACAACAAATTTTGTAACTCTAACTCACATGTATCCACATCTACATGCAGTGGAATTTTGGAGCGGTTAATCGACGAAGGGGGTGGAATCAGCACATTTTTTAATATAACTTTTGATGTATTTACCCGATATCGATCATATTTATAACGTATGTAGATGCACATAAACACGACGCAAATCCCTCTCGAGATTCGAGTTGATAGATTGAACGGTGCGGCTGTAAACCCGCCCCTTCACGGGGAAGGGGGTAAGATATCAACTTGATTCAATAAACGGACAGAAAGACGGACATGTGTATATCGACTCGACTATTGCTCCCGATCATTTTTGCCCATGGAACATATGGTCTGCCACGCCTCCTTCTGCCTGTTGCAATGTATGTGCATAAATCTATAATAGCCTTTTACACTTTGTGCACAGGGTATAAAAATGCATGGTGTACGAATTAATTGTGGTTCGGGCTTGTACCTTGGGTACAATTTACGTTTTCTCAGATGCTATTGGTATTACTCTCACAAAAAGATTGGGCGACCGCCTGAGCTTGCACTTTTTTCTGACGATTAAACAGTATTAATAAATCTATCAAACAAATATTAAATCGTAAATTGTGTCATTGCATTACCAAAATGATAGCACTCGTTTGAAGTAGAATTAGAGATGTCTGAAAATAAATAAAACAAAAAGTAATGGAATATACATTTATTATACGTGTAAAATGATAGCAATATATTACCTGCTTGAATATGATTTGTGCCATTGTGGAATATCTATAATTTATCTAAAATTATTGAACTAAAGGGAAGTAAATATGTGCATTGTCTTCAATTAATAAATAGTTTTTTTTATTACTTACCTGTTTATAAAAATTTAATTTTTGCACTTCTTCACACTTTTAATTTTCCGCAAAAAAGTATTGCGATTGGCCAAAAAATTAAAATCTCTAATTTTATGTTTTCCGACGATTTAAGCACTCTGACAACTTTTCCGGCGATTTAGCCATGTTTTTGTGTTGGGCATGTCTTCAAAGGGTTTTCAATTGAATTTGACCTCCCTAGACGCTATAGTTGGGTCGCCAGAGGAATAATAAACTAAATAATTTAAAAATTTTTTTTTTCAATAGCTTTAGTAATTTTCCTTTTGGCAAGCTAAATATTTTCTATCTTGTTGTGCATTTCTTCAAAGGGTTTCCTATTGAAATTGAGCACTCTAGTCGCTATAGTTGTCGCCAGAGGAATAATAAGAGTAAATAGTTTTCGAAATTTTTTTTTTAAATTTTTTTGTTGCTCTAATTTCTCCTAGCTAATTTCAGTTGGTTATCAACTGTTTATTTCCATTGAAGTAATGCGATTTCCCCCTAAGAACGAACACATTTAGGGGTACTGCGATATCGGCTTACGAAAGGAGGTATTTAGACTATACTTCGATTTGTACTGGCGAAAGACGTCATTTAGAAGTGCATGTTAAAAGATGAAATTGAGAAATTTATGTTTTGTTTCTCTCTCATTAACATTTTCATTTTTTTATTACTTTAATTGTGACATTATTTTTGTTCATAAGAAGCTATATACTGTTTATCTTTTACGCGATGAAAAGAAGGCCACGCATCCTTGGCAAAGTCATCCATTGAGTATCCCTAGATACTGCAGATTAAGAAATTCAATGATATCTATACATGTATGAATCATTATACAACATGTGCAAATGTTTAAATTTACCATAGAGTGCAAATGTGTAAATTTTTATATTTTAAGAATAGGTGCCACAGTAATTCATTAATTTGGTGCATTCCTTGTCGACCGCCTGTTATATGTATACAAACAGCGCAATATATGAACCTGAGAAAACAAATTGTTTAAATTGCATTTCAATTTTATTTGCTAATTTCATGTACTTATATAGAGTAAAATTTGTATACCCTGTAAACAAAGTGTAAAAGGGTATTATAAATTTGTTTAATATATGTAAAAGGCAGAAGGAGGTGTGGCAGACCATATGTTCCATGAGCAAAAATTATCAATATTCGAGCCGATATAGCCATGTCCGTCTGTCTATCTCTCCGTGTTGGTCTCTGTTTCTCAAAGACTGAGAGTTAGAGCAAAATAATTTTAGCCAAAGGATGCGCATTTTCCCAGAAAAGAGCTAGTGTATCGATTCATGTCGATGTCCGCCGTGACAGACTTTCGAGGTTTACACCCACGCTATAAAAGCGATCCGATTGAAACTTGGCACAGTTGTGCACAATTATACTTAACATTGGTTGTCCATACTGTCATTGATCATGGGACTCACCAACAAACTGCAACAAAACTTCACTTTTCGCGGAAATGTTAATATATGACCTAAAGCTTTCAAACTTGATGTGTAGACTCATGATAGGCTTAAATACCAAATAATATTGACCTTTTGCCGAATTAACACCCCACCCCTCGCAGTATAATTACCTTGATGACGAGCATACCCCCATCATATCTATACAAAAAATGGCACATTATTTTGGTTATTACGGGAAAAATGAGTACAGGGTATCCCAATGTCGGGCACCGTCCCGACTGTCTGCATCATTAATTTTTTTTAATTCTTACAGTATTAGTTTATTTTACAATTTTTAAATACTCCCAGATGCTTTCACTGACACTGCTTTTAATTAGTCTGGAATTTTTCGCGTGTGTGCATTGCTGCAGCCAGTGACGTAGATTCAACCGGTAGCCGGGGTCGCAGCAACTTTCGAAACTTTCCCCCTCCTTCTCTTCTCCTCTAGGTACACCACTGGCTATGAAAAAGCAAACAACCGGCAACTTTGTAGAGACACACCGAGAGAGTGACATAAATCACGTCGCCACAGAACACGACACAACAAAACTACACATGCGTATTTTTTTTAAAGCCAAACGATAGCAACTATATACTTCCGAAAGAAGTATGAAAAGCAGTATGATTATAGAAGGGACAGTAGCATGTACTACCTTGCAAGCTGACTGAGTAAGGAAAAAAGAAGTAGGTGTTTTTTCATAATGGAAAAATTATTCTATCATAATGAAAAAGTAAGATTCTGCTTTTTGTCCTGCTAAAAGAAGTATGAAAGAAGCCTTCTTTTTGGAACATGCTTCTAAAAAGTCCGACCGAGTAGGCACACCGATTGCACACATTTACACAAAATAGGCACACCGACAGCTCACATTTACACAGAGCCTCATCGGCCAACAAACTGCAATAAATGGAAATGTTAATATTAAAGGTAGAGCCACAAAATTTGGTATGTGGCAGACTCGTGTTAGGCTTATAAACCAAACCATGTTAACCCCGTAATACAGTTACCTTTTTTTAGCCAATATCCCCCAAAGCCTCGATTCGAAAATTTAAGAAATGTGTACAGGGTATTCCACTGTCGGGCACCGTACCGATTGTCTGCATCAAATTTTCTTACCCTGTGCACAAAGTGTAAAAAGTTATTAAAGATTGGTGCAATTTATGTAACAGGCAGAAGGAGGCGTGCCAGACTATAAACAAAAATGATCAGGAGCAATGTTATGTTTTAAAAATTGCATTTTAAAAATTATTTCTTAAGTTTTACTTTTTGCTCAGAAAATAAAACTTATTTCTTGAGTTTTATTTTGTGCTCGGCGAGCGCCGTTATTACTTATTCAATATTATTTAATTCGGTATATCGAACCGCTCGGTTTTATTCCTCAATCAATCCTTTTGATTTTCCATACATTAAAGGAATTAAGTTTTGTTCAAACTGTCTGCATCAAATTTTTTGTCAGAATACAAAATGTGAGGGCTGTGTTCGACAGTGGGATACTCTGTACCTGTTTTTCCAAAGAAAAACCAAATTTCCGTGCACATTTTTTTAACGATGCGTTAAGGGGCATGAGGCTATTACATACATTACACAAATCTATAATAGCCTATGTATAAAGGGTATAACAATGACATAATATGTACAAACAAACTCATAAAACATAAAGTGCTTGTAATGCATATGACTTCACACACAATATCATAAAATAGATCAGTTATGTTGCTAATTGTGGAGCATCAAATTATTTAATAATTGAAATCTGTTGAAGAAGATAGCAAGAAAGTTTTTTAATTTTTGTGAAAAAAAAAATGTAAATATAATGAAGTTTTGGGAAGATAAAAAATTCGCGTATCCATTTAAGTACCAATTGGCAAAAGTTTTGCATAGCGTGCCTGCCACACAAGTCAGCGGAGAGAGAGCATTTTCAGCATTGAATTATTATTTAGGGTCCCTGAAAAAAACACCTGCAATATATGTCTGTTTGATGTCTGTTTGGCGCCAGATATTAGGTGTGATACATGTCCAATTGATTCCACGAAGCGCAATTTATCACTGGATTGAGAAGCACACTTGGATGTGGTCGATCGTAGTTTCGAAGTTGATATTGTAGATGGTAAATCCGACATCGAAACAACAATTGTATTTAATTGCTAGCACCAATTCAAAGTGGATGTCTCCGCCGATCGATGAATACGCGCCATGTAAAATCTATCGATTTCGATAACTTTACAATAAAACTCAAATAAAAGCCTTTGTAACTTCTTTGTTTAAGCCTAGTACGCAGCAAGCTATAATATTTTTACACGAAATACGAAATATATTCCTGTTGTGGTGGATTGTAAATAAAAAGGGTGGATAGCTGAAAAAAGGAAAAATCACATGGTAACCCTATTTTGTCAGCTTCTTAGAATGAAAATTTTATTTAAAAATATTTTCAAGACTATTCATACAAATAAAATGATTTTAAGTTGCTTAAACATACCAAAATTGACGAAAAACCCATAAAAAGTGTGCGTTGTCCGATCTGCACCAAATTTTATATTTATTTATTTTATCGAATGCACATACATATGTATATAGTATGTCAATTTTTTCTTGGCCACGGTCACAATTCTCTCGTACCATAGTATAGAATATTTGGAATCTATACATTTCATTGATATATTTATCTGACGCATTTTCTGGTTGGCTTTATAGAAAATGTCATTTTCAAAATGATTTCATTTTATGCGTTAGCATATGTGTATCCAAATATTTAGCAAAGTATTATACATACATACATACATATTTATGTATATTAAATCAACTTAATGCAATTAAGCTATTTTTGGCTACAGCACGATTAAATATGCATATGATTAAAGTTATTCTTGAGGAAAAACAGGAATGCACGAAAAAGGAATCTTCTGTTCGTGCAGACGCATCGTTTTCGGAGGCTATAATAGTTGGAGCAAAGATTCTTTTTACCAAAAGATGCACATTTTCCGGGAAAAGTACGAGTTTGTCGAATTAAGTCTATATCTTACCCCCTTCCCCCGTGAAAAACAATTATTTTCATATTTATTATGGGTAAAGTGGCAGCACAAATATCGAAAAATATAGCCACTTGCAGCGATAACATATCTGCTGCCAGCTGATTTAGAGTCATGTTTGTCAAACAATTGTTTGTTTGTACCTTAAATTACAATTTTAATAAATAATTAAATAAAAAGTAAAACGAAGCCGTTATGTTTTGAAGTGACACGGAAACTAGAACACCAATGCGTGGAATTACTTCGAACGTTCGGAATTTTCCGATTCGGAAACCAGAACAGGCCTGAATATAAGTTGACATGTGTCCGCACTACTTTGCAACTAAAAGAAAAGAGAAAAAAGGGAATTCTTTAACCAAGGAAGGCATTTTTTACGAGTTGAGAAAAAAAACAGGACATTCTAGAACTCTCGATGCTTACTCTCACTATCTTTCCATTCTTATTTTTGTTGTACCTGGCAGCTGAGACGCTGCCGCTCTGATTATGAGTACAAAAAATTGCCACTCGGTTTTCCATTTTTCTGTTGCACCCGAATTTTTATTTCAAAACACTCGCCAAAATGCTCGTGTTCCAGCGTTCAACGAGAATTTGCGAGTGTTTTGCGAGCCAAAAATGTAGCACTAGTTTTTTAATCGCATGCGAGCTCATTTGCGGGGATTTTGTGGGATTTTCGATACACTATCGCATTTTGGTCCGCTGGGTATGTACGTAAAAAGGCATATATGTATGTGAATGGCTTTTGCTACTACTCAGCAGTATGTACCCTTCATTTCTGCTAAGGCCTGAAACAGGCCTGAAACTTCATGATCAGCCCTTCCTTCTGCCTACCAACGACACGCGTTCAGGTCATGAGTTTTGCAAGGGCATTGCCTAGGGATTCACAGCTGAACTCGAATTTTCTTTGCAAAAATTATTGGTGGCCTGATTTCAAAACAAAACAAAAACAATGCTGTTTCAAAATTCTTATTTTTTTTAACAGTTCCTCTCATTTACAGTTCTAGTTAATCTTACTTTTATACATAAACTTAACTGCTTTTTAACTTTTTTTGTGTTGCGTGTTTTTTGCCTTTAAGTAATGCTGGTTTTTTGCCTTAATGCATTGCCTTAGGAATTCGGTATCGTCCAATACAGCGCTATTGGATGCAAATTTTAACTGAAATAAAAAAATGTATACAAGGTTTATTTAAGTTTAATTACATAAAAGAGCTAAATATAAATGCTTATACTTTTCATACTAGTTCTTACCTTTTATTTTCTCTTTTATACTTTTAATACAATTTTTATTGTTACATACTTCGGGCTGCTCAGACTCTGTAAATATTAGCAAAACATTTTTTTATGACCTTTTTTATTATGCTTTGTATTAGCTGCCTTCAGGCCTGAATATTGCTCTAAAAAGAAGCGATTTCAATTTCGTTTTCATAACTTCTGACCCGCTGGCGTCATTTGAAGGCCTGAAAAATTCAGCCCTGCCTGCTAGAACTGAAGGGTAATTTCTTTTACCGACAATGAATAGCTATCTATATTTTTAATTCGCCATTATTCAGGCCTGTTCTGGTTTCCGATAAGCAATAAAACGAATGTTCGAAGTCATTCCGTATCGTGGTGGCCCGGATTCCGTGTCACTTCGAAACATAACGGCTTCATTTACTGTTGATGAGATAACATTTGCAGCAACAGCTGTCTTAAGGTTTGCGCGCGCAGCTATTATTTAAATTTGTTTGGGGAGTTTCAAATTCCAATTGCTATCAAAGCTATGACCAATGTTTTTTGTTTGTGCCTAGGCAAAAAGAAGATGCGTTGTGAATGTTTTCTTCTTGCCAGTGGAATCCTTGCGAATCCGAACGCGCGGCCCTCTTTACTTCGACTGGTAGATTGGCACTTTTGCAAGCTACGTTGCCATTTAGGTGCTTACACACATGAAATGGATATTTGCTTTTTGAAGTTCTTTCTATTGGCCCTTAAACATAAATTATTTATTCAAATAAAAAATTTACAAACAGTCAATTGTTTGACATTGAATCAGCTGGCAGCAGATGCGATCGCTTCAACAGGCTATATTTATCGATATTTGTGCTGCCATTTTACCCACATTAAATATGAAAATAATTTTTTTTTCACTAAACATTCATAGGACTCAAAAATACTTGTTTCATAACAGTAAAATATTTTTATTTTTGCCGTGTGGTGAGTGGGTTAGAGAATACCACCACAGCAGGTCAAAGCTTGTTGTATGAGGCGACTAACAATGACACTGGTTTGTTTCGAGGCCAGTAAAGCCACCCCAGGCCTAAAAGGGTTGTGCGTAGGGTTTGGGACCCACCGCTTAAAACAACAATGCCAATGAAAAGACGTAAAAAAGCATCGGAAATGGATACCTCGAAAGTTGACGGCCCTAATGTCGGACAATTCAGGCTTTACGAGATCACCTCGAAGAAAGGTCTCAGGCTAATTGACTTCACCGCGGCGCGAAACATGGTAGTCTGTAGTACCAGATTTCAGCATCCCGATATTCCCCCGTGTGGTGAGCGGGTTAGAGAATACCACCTCAGCAGGTCAAAGCTTGTCGTATGAGGTGACTAACAATGACACTGGGTTCTTTCGAAACCAGTAGGCCTTAAAAGGGTTGTGCGTAGGGTTTGGGATCCACCACGTAAAACCACAATTCCAATGAAAGAATGTATTTACATCAGGCCGTAACCCGATAACGGGTTGTTATGGCCAGTTAAGAAGAAGAAGAAGATATCCACAAGGCTACATGGCTGTCCTCGGATCAAACTACACGCAATCAGATTGGTCATGCTGTGATTGATGGAAGGCATGCATCCAGTGTGCTTGATGTTCGTACGTTCAGAGGGGTAAACATCAGCTTTGACCATTACCTCGTTGCCGACAAGGTTTGCATGCTGCTTGGCAAAGCAAAGAACGTGCGATCTTGCGCCTATCGAAAGCTAGACACCACAAATCTGCCATCACAGCAGACTGCCAATGCTTTTTCCGCTCAACTCTCTGAGCAGCTCACTCAACCTCTCTCAGAACGTGATTGCGCCGAGGGACTTTGGAAATATATATCCCACTCCTTGCGTACTACCGCGGAGAACATCTTTGGTTTCCAACGCCCACTGCCGAGGAACCAATGTAGATGCCACTACAGTGAAGAATGGCACTTATAGAAGGACTCTGCAGCCGGTCGCAAAGCGATCTGTGCGAGATCACTATCCGGAGATGGACATCTGGTAGTGGATGCACTGGGTGCACTACGGTTATGGAGGGGACACTTCTCTGGCTTGCTATCGGGCGATGACAAGGAGAATGCCGCCCCCAGAGTTAACTCCCCATCGCCTAGCTTTGACAAAGTCAAGGTCGCAGTCAAGCGGCTCAAGGACAACAAAGCAGCTGACGCAGATGACCTGCCTGCTGAGCTGTTTAAGGCTGGCGGCAATGAGTTGGTAAGGTGCACCAGCTCTGTTGCAAAATATGGCTAGAAGAGAGCATGACCGATGATTGGGACCTTGGTGTCCTCTGCCCTGTTCTCAAGAAAGGTGACCCCACGGTGTACGCTAACTGCCGTGGTATCCGTACCGCGTACCGTGTGAAAGACTAAGGCCGTTTGCGAAAGAAGTGATGGGACCGTATCAGTGTGGGTTTAGACCTGGTAAGTCCACCATAGACCTGATATTCGCACTACGCCAAATTCTGGAAAAGACCCACGAATACCAATGAAACACGAGTGTGTTGCGAAAGACCGAAGTTAACAGGAACGGGACTATGTTCTATAAGAGTATCCAGCTTGCATACGCAGATGATATCGATATCTTTGGCCGTACAAAGCGAGCAGTTACTGGAGCCTTTGCAGCTATTGAAAGAGAACTGCCAGGGTGGGTTTGGTTGTTAATGAGAGCAAGACATAGTATATGTTTTCTTCGAGTAGAGAGACACAGCGGTTGGACTCTCAGATTGAAGTTGAAAACTATAATTTTCATGTTTTCAAGGACTTCGTCTACCTTGACACCACCGTCACGATGTAAAACGATGTCAGCATGGAGATCAAGCGCAGAATCACTCTTGCCAATAGATGTTACTTTGGTCTCAGTAGGCAAATGAGTAGTAAAGACCACTCCCGCCAGACGAAACTAGCACTATACAAGACGCTCATCCTTCACCATGCGGTGCAGCATGGGTGATGACGCGGTCTTATGAAAATACCCTTGGAGTGTTTGAGCGGAAAGTACTCCCTTTACGCGTTGGCAGCGAGTACCGCACCAGATGGAACGACGAACTATGTATATGACTTCTACGACGATATTGACATAGTCAAGCGAATTAAGATCCAGCGGCTTCGCTGAATAGGTCATGTTGTGGGTATACATGAAGAAGCTTCTGCGAGAAAGGTCTTCAATGCGGTTGTCGAAGGGAAGCGACGAAAAGGCAGCCCATGTCTGTGTTTGAAGGAGCAGGTAGAGAGTATATTAGTTACCTTGGGTACCTTGGGCATCTTATGGTAAAAAAATGTTTCCTCTAGCTCTTATAGTCTCCGAGAACGGTGTGACAACACGTACAGACATGTCTATATCGACTCGACTATTGCTCCTGACAATTTTTGCCCATGGAACATATAACTGCCACGCCTCCTTCTGCCTGTTACATACATTGCACAAATCTATAATACCTTTTACACTTTCTGTACAGGGTATAAACATGTGACGAAATCGTAGGTACTTTTATGCAAATCATAATATATGTATATGATATGACACAAAAAACTCTTTAAAAACCTAAAACTTTTCCCCGAAAATCTGTCACGGGGTGTGTGCAAGTAAGATGTTTTGTCCAATGCATTTTCGTTTCAATAAACTTAAGCTAAAAAGTAAATGCTTAAGGTTGTCAGAAAATGTGACTTATAAAAATGGGTTAAACACATGTTTGCGGCTTGACTTCTATAAAACTCCAAACGCAATAGCTCAATTCTCTCTTAATTCAATTCTCGCTTTTTCTCAAAATGCGAATAGTACGTCGCTTTTGCTTTCGCATTTAGTTTGGCAGCTGATCTGTGTACTCATCGCTGCGGCGAACACTTTGTTTACAACTTTGTCTAATTTTAATATCTTTGATTTAAACAAATTTCAATATAAAAAAAATAATAATAAATTGGCTTATATTTAAAAAAAAAAAAAAAACATCTTCGAAACATGTGACGAAATCGTAGGTACTTGTGTGCAAATCATAATATATATGATATAATTTATGTGACGATATAAAAACACTGCACATTGCAATATTTTTCATTGATAATGGAATTTAAAAACACATTTTTGAAGGTTCTTGAAAATTATGTATTCAAAAATTTAAAAAAAAAAAAACAAAATAGTCAGCCTTTCGGCAAGTTGGGAAAAGTTTGTAGGACGTCCTATTAGACCACACAGCTTGCCGAAATATTTGGAAGATGTGCTTTTTTTTATATTAGTTCTTTTATAATAGTTTGGGAATAATATTTTCCCTACGTATTTGTAATTAACCCTAATCTCCCCCTTGTGTGAATAATCACACAAATCAATTTTTGACTTTAATTATTGCAACTTATTTTTAAAGCTATATTTATGAAACTTCTTGACAATTCCTAAAACATCCAAGTAACGCAAAAAAAGGTATATTTGATATAATTTTACTTTTCGATATGGATATATTCAAAAACTTACGTTGTTTTCCCTCATGTGTGACTTTTCAGAGAAAAGTTTTCACACATATGAGATTGCTAAGCATTTCGCACTAAAAACATTATTTTTTATATGAACATCTATTTATTTTTACACCAAAAGTTTGTGTACGTACAATAAAAATATATTTGTTATACTCGATTTTCAAAAATACCGTTATAAAAATTATGTGGGGGTGGGTTTTACTTGCCATGATCAGTGTGAAGAGGAAGATTTGAGTAGAGGAAGATTTATATAATATGGTGTTTATAATATAAACTATAAACTTTATATGCACCGAAACCACATAAGTTGTAAGTATACTGACGGTCATGAATATACGCTAACTTGCAGTTCTCTGGTATATTGGTTTTGTCTAAACTATAGATCGATGCCGTTATTGATTGTGGCAGGTTACTGACATATGCATGAGAATTAATCGTTCTTTGCTATTTTGAATACTCGTGCTTACAGAAAAAATTAGTTGGCATTTTATGCGTTGTTACTGTACAATTTAGATATTGATTTTAATTGAAAACACAACATGGCCAGACCGGCGAAGAGCTAGGAGAAATTATGAATGAGTCTTGTGATGAAGATCTTTCCGACGATGATACTGAAAATTATTTTCCCGAAGGAACAGATGAATTGATTGGAACTAAAAGTGATTCTGAACTTGATGAAACGGGACTAATTAAAGAAGATACATCAACAACAATTGAATCAGTTGATGGAATAGTGGACCCATTATTCTTTTCAAAAGATGGTATAATGTAGAGCTCACAACCAGTGCAAGATAGAACTGGTACATTGAGGAATGAAAATGTTATATAGATATGCAACATCACGTGTTGATAACATCAAAGATGCTTTTCTCTTGTTCCTTCCACAACCAATTGAGAATGTTCTTCTGTAGTGCTCCAACGCTTATGCAAATGCAAAATATATTATATAGAAATTGACTCAAATTTGGTGATAAAATTGTTAAAATTGAAACAATTTTAGATTTGTTTGATGGTGATTATGAAGGTCTTATTTTCAAAGCGATAATGTCAAAAAAAAACTTTAATACATGAGCCAAGTCATTGGATTTCGTGATATTATAAGCCGACATCAGCAGAGCTCTACCGACAAAATGCATTGCATATAAGGTTATTTAATGTTGCAACTGATTATAAACAGCATAAATAAATTGATAATCAACTTAAAATAATAACTTTGATTAAAAAAAAAATGTTTCTAGTGCAAAACGCATAGACATCCTATAGGTGTGAAAAGTCACACATAAGGGAAGACAACGTAAAATTTATTGTGGAGGAGATGAAAGTTAAAAAAAATTTCCATAGCAACACTAAATTGAGTTACAACATAACACCTACAAATAGTCCGGGAAACCAATCCCACGGACTCACTTGAAAATCTCGCTTGTATTAGGTGCCTAACGCGTACTACTAAATGTTTGCCAAACGTTTTCACGAATCAACCGAAATTAGCTAGAAGAAATTTAAACAACAAAAAATAATAAAAAAAATTTCGAAAATTATTTACTCTTATTATTCCTCTGGCGACCCAACTATTGCAACTAGAGTGCTCAAATTCAATAGGAAACCCTTTGAAGACATGCCCAACACGATAGAAAATATTTAGCTTGGTAAAGTGGAAATTACTAAAGTTATTTGAATAACACACTACATCGACAACGACTACGACAACGCACGAACACAAAAACATCTCCAAATCGCCGGAAAAGTTGTCAGAGTGCTTAAATAGTCGAAAAACATACAATTAGAGATTTTAGTTTTTTGGCCAATCGCAATACTTTTTTGCGGAAAGGTAAAACCTCTTCGAGGTAAAAAACTAGTTCGGTCGAATGCGCGCAATTCCAGAAGCAAACAGCATATTCAATTTATATTTATCCAATCTGGATCAGAAACTGAATACAGTTTAAAGACAATCGGTCATTGAATATGTTGCTATTACGACGGCAAGAATGTGTTTGTTTATTGCCAAATTATTTTTCCTCGATGTGAACACCTCCAAATTGAATTTCAGACTAAAATGTACACGGAATCCATGTACAGGGTGTCTACGAGATTCTATAATTACCTTGCGAACGGGAACCGCAACATTCAAGTACCGACCCCTACCAGATAAAGTAATGAAAAAATCACGAATGGGACAAAAAGACATGGCTCCAATCCAGTAGGGTATGAATATGTATACATGACCATTTTTAATTCTGCAGTCAACTCAATAAAAAATACCATTGAAACTACCACAGAATCCATGTAAAGTACCGAATCTTATCAGATCAATTATTGCGAAAGGAACTAAAAGACGTGACTTTAATCCATTGTAACTAGCACTGAACAGGGTGTGTATAGAATCCATGTACAGGGTGTCTACGGGATGTTTTAATTATCTGTCGAACATGGAACCGCGAAAAAAATAGAGAATTGAACAGAAAGACATGGCTCTAATAATCCATAGTATCCATGATATCAACTGTTTATCTTATATTCATTTAATTACGTCTTTCTGAAATTTGAAACACAAGTAATACAGAAGATGGTTGGCTCGGATAGCAACCAGCCTTCGTAGGAATGTCCGAAGATGAAATCATTAAACATTCAGGACCTATTTGCTAATGATGAATTACTAATAATGATGAGACAAAAAGGAGGTACATCTTATCCCGACATGTTGGGCCGAATTTGTAAGGGTGTTATTACCAATGGCTCTTACATTATGATATGACATGATATGACATAAAAAAACACGTTAAAAACGCAAAAAACCATGTCGGGTTTTTGGGAAATTGGAAATAGGAGTCCTATAGCTCATCAGGTTTGGCTTTCGTTTCACAAAACAAACAAAGTGTATTTAAACGACACGTTTTGTATTATTTCTTTTTGTTGTAGCAAAAGTGGAGGCCCGACAACGTTTTTTACGTTTTTAATGTGTTTTTTATGTCGTAATAATTTACAAAAACCTATACAAATGTGCTTTAAAACTATATTACCAATGAAAAATAGTGCAATATACAATGTACTTTTCTCATATATCATTAAATTTATGATTTGCACACAAGTATCTACGCTTTCGTCACAAGTTTTTTACCTCGAAGAGTTTTTTTTTCTTCATATCAGTTCTTTTAAAGAGGTCTGAATTTCGGCAACAATTTTTTTTTTCTATATATACATGTGTATGCTTTTTTTTGTATGCATACATGGTTATTCTATATACATATGTCGGAATATCAATAATTTATATGTTAATAGATGGGTAAGCATTTCTCAAGTGGGCCCTTAAAATTCATCATGCCGAAATCTTACTTAAAGTTATATGAGGTGTGTAGTGTACTGAAAAAGAAAATTTTCCTCATACTTTTATTTTCCAAATTCCGATTACTTATCGAGTTATCGATAAATGCATATTTGGGTAGTCCTTTTTTAATTAATTCCTATCTGGTAAACGAATAGAGATAAATGAATATATTTTTTTAAATGATATGAAAAATTGTTAACTTTAAAAATAAATTATTTATAACTTTTTTATTTTTTAAGTATTTTTTTTTTGTCTACAACAATTTATTCTCCAATCAACCATTATTGAGATTTAGCTCAAAGAGTCCTGTGTCGCAACCTGTCATTCCTACGAGTTTCTTAAAGCTAAGCGTTTCCCAGTCTATCTCAAGAAAGGTTGATTGTAGAAAATTTTGTTGTATACGAAATTTGAAGACAATTTTATGCTCTAAAATTTTGTAAAGACACAAAATTATTTGGAAACAGCGGTATCACTCTATCTACAGAAAACGATTTTCGTGACTTTTGACCTTGAACCCCAATCTATTTTATTTCGAGAATGGTTGATTGGAGGAAAAATGGTTGCATGCAAAATTTATTGGAAATTTTGTGCACTACATTTTTGAAAACTCAAAATGATTTAAAAGCACTGAAAACACTCTGTCTATGGAAAACAATCTTCGTGATTTTTGAACTGGACCCCGAATCTATTTTATCTTGAGAATGGTTAATTGTAAAAAATATTAATGTGAATCAAATTTGTGTAGAATTTTATGTTCTATAAATCTATTGAAGACGCAAAATGATTTCAAATAACTTGAAATACAGTATTCACAAAACCCCGATTTTTGTGACCTTTTACCTTGAATATCTTGAGATATGGACATGGGATTCCTTATGGCTGTTAATAATTATCATAATAAGACAAAACAAAAATTGTTTCCAAAATTGGTATGATTACCTTTTGATTCCAAGAAATAAAGTTTATTTTAATACATTGCTAGGTAGTCATCAGTTGGAGGTGTCACCACAAAAACAGTCATAACTTCCATAGCTTTGAGATGACACTTTTTTTTTTCTCTGTGAACCCCCCCGTAAAATGAGTATAGTTCAATTTTTTTTCGGCGTTTAGAACAAGTTTTTTTGTAAATTAAAAAAAAAAATACTTAAAAAATAATAAATTTTATAAAATTTTAAACAATTTATTTTTAAAGGTACACATCTCATATAACTTAGAGTATGATTTGGGCATGACGAATTTTAAGCCCACTTGAGAAATTCCTACCCAATAAGTAGTACTGCTCTTCTGGGTCAATACAAGGCCTTCGTTAACCCTGGAACGTCATCCTTTTTTTTTGTGCGCTAACGTTATTGGTAGTGCGTAGTCATTTTGACGAAGGATGACGTTCTGTGGTTAAAATAAACAGTACTTTTTTAAAAATAGCCACTCAAGGTGGCTCCTTTTGGTGTATATAAGCGAAACGTACATCTTTCACTGAAACCTGTAAAAATTTGTCTACAAGCCGAGATATAGCGCTTAAAGGACATTACTTTTTCAGCATCAGCCAAAAAATTAACATCGAACAAAGAAACGTTTACCGAAGGTCATCAATTTTTGAATCAAGCAGGAGCAAGCTGATGGGAGGGTTACGCGATTGAACTCAACATTTTTTTATGAAACTAGAAAATTCTTCTTTTTTTGGTTCTAGAAAATCGAAAACGGTGGTCAGATTCGAAATCAGCGGCCCAAAATTTAACAGAATGGTACGTTTTGGTGGAGTTTTGTTACAAAGTTTAAATTTTGCACTGTTGTGTCTAAATTTATTGATCTTTGTAAAGCATCACAATCTATTAAAACGATAAGCATTTTGTTGTCTAATGTATTCGTATAGCGAGTTAAAAGTATTTTTAGCCATGCCACCAACGATTTTTAATGATCTATACAAACAATTTGACCGCTGTTCGCGCTATTATATATACATATCTATAGATATTCATAATATATAAGTAGCATATTTATACAAGCAAAATATCTAAAAATTATTATCTCTAATTACTTTGACAGGAAAAGAATGCCTTCATTTCTGGACTGTATTGCCGGGACACCAACTGCACTGGGTTAGTAGTGCCAGAGATAACCGGCCTGCCACACCCTAACTGGAACTGTCTGGCATGCAAGCAAAAGTCCAGTCATGCACAGATGATGAAGTCCCAAGATTTTGCCAGTGGAGCAATTAGCGCCAAGGTCAACTCAAATTCGCTGCGCACACTAATCCAATATCTGAATGAGAAAAGTGACAATTTTATACCCAAAAGCAACTACTTGGTGATTGATGCCAAGCTGGCAGTACTCAAACGCTTGGCCCAAGCCAACGAGGATTGCAACGATGAGCTGGCGAGCAATACACGTTTGAGCTACAGCCGCGATATAATGCACATTATGGATCAGCTCAGCTTGGGGGATTGTATATTGCGCGCTCAAATGGAGGCCCAGGTCCAAAAAGAGGAGGTGAAACGCGCCAAAAAACAGCAGGAAGAGGTCGAAAAGCAGCAGCCAAAGGCCCAAGAGCCATCAGTAATGTCTTTGCCTCAGCCTGAAAAAGAAAACGAGGCCTAATCTACAATACATCATTTCAAGTTGAGATTAGCAGTTGGCTTCGCCCCTTTGTGCTTACGAAGCGTGGATATTTCTTAAAACCTACATATATACTATGCATATTTTGTTCGCTCTGTTTACTAAACTTAATTGTATGTATTTGTATTTATTTATAATAAAGTAAATACTATATGGGGGCTTTAAATGTGCTTTGTCAAATTCTTGCTAAATATTTTCCTCGACGACAGCAGAAGCCAATAATCGAGAGGAATTTTTGTGCGATACTAAAGGTCTATTGGTTTTTTACGTCGCGACTAAAATACATTTTCAGCTCGTGAAAAAATGATCAGAAGCGTCATTTTAACATTTTAAATTACGCTGTGCAAAAACATTTCATTTCACACCAAAGCATATGAGCCCTTCAGTATGTGACACTAATTCTCGTACCAAACTATTACTCGGTAAGTAGGTCGGTAAGTCGTTTTGTGGTAATGCAGCATTGAGTATGAAAGGTGGCGCTGCGCCACCTACATACCCGGTAAGTAGGTCTGTAATGTGTGTTTAATAGGAAGACATGCCCAACACGATAGAAAATATTTAGCTTGGTAAAGTGGAAATTACTAAAGTTATTGGAAAAACAAACTTTTTTAAATTATTTACTCCTATTATTCCTCTGGCGACCCAACTATAGCGACTAGAGAAGAATAACATTAAGCTTGCTATAGTAGTAAATTTTTAAAGCAGTTTGGTACTATACACTGGAATAAAAAGTTATCTTCTTTATGAATTCAGTTGTATTTATTAGATTAATTATAATATTTAGAGTTAAATTATGAGAATGAAATTTACTAATTAACATTTCGAATGAAAAAAAGAGTAAGATTACATTGGTATATTTCAAAGAGTATCAAAGCAATATCAATTAATATGTATTATTTATAACTTATTAAGGAGTAGATTTTTCAACCATTTACAGCAGATCATCAATAATATCGATATCGACAATGTCTGGATCTATATTTTGCACATTTGCATCGTACAGATTTATATATATTTTATGTTTTTGAAACATGGGTCTGCTTTTTTTCCTTTTGACATAATAGGTGTTGTAATTTTTTCTAATTCCAAAAGTGATAGAACTCACACCACGTTTCATGACATACCGCATGAGCCGCTACCTTATCTGGGTCTGTGTGTATACCCAGGTCAGTGATTATGTGACACAGACTCTTTCTTAAAGAACTCGCACTTTTTAACATACTATATGCGCCAATTTGCCGCTTTCAACCTGCGAAAGACCAAATGTTCTTCAAAAGTTCGCATTATGACAATTATGTCATCCAAGTATGCGAACACATGAGGACTCATTTCAGGACCAATCACTTTATCCAGTACCCTCTGAAAGCTGCTGGTGCTGAGTGCAGGCCGAAAGGGATTACTTTCCAATTATATATGCCTCTCCCTGGCACTGTAAAAGTAGTTATCTTGCTTTTCTCTTCCATCGGAATCTGTCAGTAACCATATTTTATTTGAACTTTGCAGCAGCTGATCCAAAATATGGTTTATTTTCGGCAATGGATAGACGGAAGGCACTTACCTTTCATTTAAATCTCTATAGTCACAAAACGGACTCAGTACTTTTTTTTATGCAGTCCATTTGCACTTGCTTGTCTATAATTGCCTGCATAGACGGATTCTTAGGAGCATAAGCCCTTTGATCGGTCGGTTGTCTTTCATAACAATGCTATGCTCAGCAATGTTACAGACTCCCACCATTTTTTCTAAATCAGCTAACTCCACCTTAAGGAATCCCTTGATATCCAACCCAGAACCTGTGTGATAATCACTCGCTCGATCATTAAATTTTCATTTTCAGCGCAGCTCAACTTCATTCCCAATAGCGACCTTGAGCAACATTCGCTGGTTGGTTTTCCACTCAATTCAAGTCTCCAGCAGAATATTATTCTAAGTTTAATGCAAACTTTTGCCCAATGACCAATTTGTCCACACGTACGGCAAGATTCTTTATCCTGCCCTGTAAATGCGGTTGTAGAGGATTCCTCGGTGGCACCGCCAGCGGTAGCTTATACTGCTTGCATACGTTGGATGCCTCCCAACACCGATGACACCCTCTTGTCGTGTTAGGGTTTGGTGGTTGTTCGCCCTGTGCCAAACACATAGCCCCTGGCCGCCTCTGCCGTGCATCTGTTTTCAGCTTTTGCGGGTCTCTCTCCAAATCTTCGAACTCATCTGCTAGTTCCATAAGCTGACTGACAGTCCCGAATCAGCCAGGCCTTTCAAATGCCTACAAGGATGCATCAGAGTCTGCATCTCTACCATACACACCTTAAAAGGCTCTCCCAACTTACTTTCTCCGCAGCTTTGTATAATAGTCAGGGCAGAAAGTAGCCCTCAAAATCCTCTACAAACGCCTTCCATGTGACCCAATTATTATTATTGGACTCATACTACTTAAGAGCCATGTAGTTCAGGCATTGCCCTTGGCACCAAGTCGAGGTCCAGACCATATGCCTCTGCTTGCTCCTGCTTCGCAACCCTTGGGTAGTCGCGCAGCATATTAATTCCGCCTGGCATAACCTTTACGACTGGAATTTGAAACTCCTCTACTTTTCTAAAGTTTCCCGGGTCCCAAGGGGCTGCTCTTGGATGAAAATGAGCCGAGGGAGTGCTGCATACTCCAGCCGGCGTGCTGGATTTTCCGGCACCACCAAGCCACTTTTCTGTATGTTGCTTGTTGACTTACTCTTGCCATGTATTCTGGCCAGCTCAGACAACATGTTTGGTTTATAAGCTTAACCCTGGAATGTCATTATTTTATTACCTATTTCTTTTAAAGCTTCTATCCGATTTTAACAATTTTTAATTGTTTTGCATAACTGCGCCAAGTTTCAATTGGATAACTTATATGGTGTGGGTGTAAACCGCGGTGGAAGGAGGCAAGATATCGACATGGGTTCGTTGTCAGCCTTCCATTGGAGGTTCCTAAAATTGATTTAGCAGAGTCATATAACATAGCGCGCACAAGATTTTTAAATTTGGACCGAAAATTAAATCGTAATCCTGCTCTGAAAGAGCCTTTTACTGAATTTATAGAGGAATACAGAAGGCTAGAGCATTTAGAAGAGGTAGATTCTACTCAGGTGTCTGAAGTTAAATATTATATGCCGCATCATCCGGTGATTCGGCCGGAAAGTTTAACTACTAAACAGCGAGTTGTATTTGACGCTTGATTTACACGAAGCAATGGAATATCGCTTAACGATACCATGCTAGTCGGAACAACTTTACAGCCAGATCTTTTTGAAACGCTAATTAGGTTTCACTTTTATAGATATGCCTTAACAGCGGACATCTCAAAAACGTATAGGCAGATTTTGATTAGCGAGTCCAACTGTAACTGTGGCGCCAAAACAGCAGTGATCCATTTAAGACACTACGCCTCAAAACGGTTATATATGGTACCAGTTCAGCACCGTATTTGGCGTTTCGCTGTTTATACTATTTAGCCGAAAACTATGCAGATCAATATCCTTTAGCAGTAGACGCTGTTAAAAGTAATTTTCATATGGATTGTAGGCTCTGTGGAATTGATTCCAGCCAGAAATAAGTAGAGCTAAAGCAAGAAGTTACAGAATAGTTGCATTTCAGGAAATTTGAACTTCATAAATGGCGCAGCAATCGCGCATGCGTTTTGGGTGACTCAAACCCTGTACAGCCGCTTCCACTAAAAAAAATAGAATCTGCCAAAACTCTAGGGATTTATTGCATGGCGGAGCTGGATAATTCTCAGTTTTCTTATGCTAAATAAGAGTCATCGTCTATTACTAAGCACGTTGTTTTATCAGAGTTACCGCAATTATTTGATCCGTTAGGATTTTTGATTTTGGGTAAGATATTTATGCAAGTGTTATGGTTACTTAATTAGGATTAGGATGTCGAGCTACCTTCAAGCTACGCTATTCAGTGGAAAAAATATCCGAAATATCCGATCAATGTTGTGGAACTTTGTGGGTTTTCAGATGCATCTAATCGCGCTTAGGGCTCGCGCACACATGAACCTGAAAACTGAACTTATTGCTGAACTAAAAGATTTGCTGAACAAGCAGCTTTTTTCGGGAAGCTGCAATTGTTTGGGCTGCGCGCACAGATTGATGAGTTTTGCAGTAATCATGGTATCTGCAAGTATCCGTACTTTACATTTTAGTTATGGTTCATCCTGATCGGGCTTCGGAATCCGGTAACGAGCGAAGTTAATTCTTTTTATTCTATGTTTTTTTCTATAATAATATTTGTAGACTTATGGAGAGGGATTGATCACCCGAAATCCCATCTATCTACGCCACTGGTGCAATATGGTGAAATGTCCAAAAAAAACAAATGGAAAGACTGATAAAAAAAAGAGAAATGGCAATATCGATATCGAATATAAAAGCACAATTTTTAAACCTTGCTAGCTTGTGTGCAAATCATAGCAGCTTATGAAATTCAGTTTGAAACAAATACATCAAAATTTTGCCTCTTCACCCAGAAAGTCAGTAATGATTTGGAGACTACAGACTGCGGAGTTTCTACTGGTGAAGGACGAGATTCTGAAAGTCTGCAACATCATAGGCAAGGGCACGTATTTTAGTGGATCAATGGGTCTTTCTAAAGAAAGCGCAGATGGTTCAGTGCAAATAAATCAATCTGGAAAATGCAATACAGAACCTACCAATCCCAATGCACCAAAGGAATCTGAAGCTGAAGACGAACGTGATAAGCGGCAAACTAAAGAAAAGAAACCCCGTTGCGATAAGTGTGGAAAAAAATTGGGCCTATCAGATGGATTTACTTGTCGATGTGGCAAAACATTTTGTGCTTATCATCGTTACAGCGATCGTCATGAATGCAATTTTAACTACCGGGAATTGGGGGCCACTGAAATAGAGCGCAACAATCCCGTAGTTGTGGCTAACAAGCTAAAGAAGCTTTAGATCGCGATTGCTGCAATTACATATTCTAAATACCATATGCCAAAATTACATTTTAAGCTACTAATAAATCAAACCTATTAAAGCATTGGATCTTCTTCTTGGGTGCCCATAACAACCAGCCGCGGATCTCACGGAGTACTTTCGGCTAACAATACAGAAGTCAGCACTAGAAAAGGGAGACCAGTTCCTTCATACAGGCTCACTTGTTTAACGATCGTTGTGCCATTAAGTAGTAATAGCCCTTCCTAACGCCTAGTAGTACCTCCTAGTCCTCGTCTTTCCCACTTCCACATGGTCTTGGCTAGCGGCCCGCTCTGTTCGCAACCAAAACCATGTGTTATTTTTAGTGGGCCAATTCGTTTTTAATTTTGTCGTAAAGCGATCTTGCGCTGCAGGTTTTTGATGGCCGTTTTGTCTCAAAAATTGTAAAAAACATTTTCAGTATTGTTTTTCCTCCTACGCATTTCGGCTAATTTTCTTCAGGGAGTCTTTAGTTTTATGTTTTTATCAATCATGTACATGTAAAAGAAATATATACATATGTACAAACATTGATTATTTCAATACAAACAATTTTCTTCTTACTCTTTTGCACTTTCATACATATACATATATCATTTTTAGTGTCAAAATGTTTAATCGTTCCTATATCCTCTGTTCCAGATGCATTCGATTTTCCAGTGTCATTCTCGTTTTCTTTTCTATGTCCAAGACCTTTATGTTGACAAAGTCAGCTGTGTGTCCAGTATTAGTCAGGTCAAGGCATATGAATTACAAGGTATGCGCCATCTGCCGACGCTCGCTCATTTTTAGGGCATTATTTTTCATTCGGTTGCAAACGTCATTGAGTGAGGTTGTGCTGCGCATGTTATTTCAACTAACGCGTAAAAAAATATATGTATGCTTGTTCATGTGTATGAGTCCCATGGGACCGCATCTTCAAAAATTTTTGTGGACTTTTGCGTTGTACTAAACGGACAGTCTATATGTTCTATGGTTAGTGGTAATATTCTGAATGTATGGAACACTAACGTATGTAGATTTCTCTTTTTCTGTGTATTGTTCTGTTCCAACTTAGATTTCCGCACTTTACTTATTAGCTGGTCGATCAGTATTATGTTTTCCGCTGTATTTAATTTTTGGTTTTTTGGCTGGTTGGAATTATAGTTTATAATTCGTTCCGAGGCTGTTTCTTTTGTGTACCATTTGAGCCTTAATTTTCCTTTTTCTCTTTCGATTTCCGTGTCTAGGTAAGCAATCTTATTGTTATTTTTCCTTTCTACTGTAAATTGTATCCTCCGATGTTGTCTGTTTAATGTCTTTAGAGTGGGTTTGTCTTTTTTACCTTTAAATTCCAGAATACATCATCAACATATTTTGAAATATATTTTATGTGTATGTTCTCAGTCTTAGGTTCGTCTATTGTCCATTGTCCATTATTTTATCAAGAACTACGTTAGCAATTATTGGTGATATAAAATTAGTTTTTTGGCCAATGCCAATACTTTTTTTTGCCAATACTTTTTTGCGGAAAAGTAAAAACTAAATACACCAGATTAATTATATAATGTAGGTTGTATATCTGATCGAGAAGAACTCTCTAATTTTATTTTTTCTACGATTTAAGCACTCTGACAACATTTCCGATGTTTTTGTGTGCGTGCGTTGTCGATGTAGTGTGTTATTCAAAAAACTTGAAAAATTTCGGCTTTAGCAAGCTAAATGATTTTCTATCGTGTTGGGTATGTCCTCAAAGGGTTTCCTATTTAAATTGAGCACTCTAGTCGCTATAGTTGGGTCGCCAGAGGAATAATAAGAGTAAATAATTTTCCAAATGTTTTTTTTTCATGTTTTGTTTAAATTTGTCCTAGCTAATTTTGGTTGTTTCGATAAACGTGCAGAAAATCATCAGCTGGTTACCAACTGTTACTTTTCCGAACAAAAGTATTACACAAAGGGGAATGAGAAGCAAGAGGAGAAGGAAGAGGAACGGAAAAAATAGAATGATCTACCTCTAGAGAAAGGGGGTAGGCGAGCGGAGCGAATAGGGTGTGGGGGCCCCTTGTATGGTATAAAAATACTCCCATTTTTTCAATAGAAAATTGGAATACGTGAACATTAAACGAATCTGATTTCTATATTTAAAAATTTCCTAAATAATTTGCGTTTGCAATTGTTTGCTTACCAATATACCTCAAATCGTTGATTTATGTTTCTTACGAAACATGCTTTAAAAAATTTGATGTATACAGTCGGGACGGTGCCCGATAGTGGAATACCCTGTTACCCATTTTATCCATGAAAATCAAATTTCTGTGTAAATTTTTGTATCGACCCGTTGAGGGGTATGTGCGTAATAACGACGAGAGGGAGGATGATTAGGAAAAAGATCAACATTGTTTGGTTTATAAGTCTAACGTATCACATTTGGTTAACATAAATGTAAATGTAAAAAGTGAAATTCTGTTGCACTTCATAGGAGAGGGGCCTAAAAGTGGCACATTATTAGCCATATCTTCTAAAGTTCTTATTCGATACAAATCATTTTTACACTACATATGCACAATAACAGTGCGCATAACTGTGCCAAGTTTTAATTGGATAGCTTTTATGGTGTAAGAGGGAATTTTAGATTTGTGCAATGTATGTAACAGGCAGAAGGAGGTGTGGCATACCATATGTTCCATGGACAAAGATGATCAGTGATCCCAACGCAGATCAAGTTTGTCGAATTATGTCGATGTCTCACCTTATTCCCCCGTGACAGAATTTCGCGGCTATGAAATTTGGCACAATTATGCATACTATGAAACTGCATGTGTGGCGTAAAAATGATCAAGATAGAATAAAAACCTTAAAAGATATATGTAAATATGTGTCAATTTTAGACCCCTATTCCTTTAAACCAGAGATTTAAAACGGTAGTATCGGAACTATTGATCCGGTAAAGGTTTTCTTTCTTTAATAATATGGTTTTCGATTTGATTCATCGATACTTGTTTCGGTTTACCGGCTATACCGGTTCCTAAACAAAATCCAAAGAGCATGAAAGTAATAGATCATAGGAATCCTGGACCGTAAAAAAAAGAAAATTTCTGCTGAAAACCAACCATTTTCAAGGCAATGTACGTGTGATGCTGCATGTGTTGCTGTGTCTGTTGAAAAAGAGAAAGAGTAAAAATTAGGCACATATATGCACTGTCTTGGGAATGGTCGCTTTTCAGCAAGTCGACTCAATGCAACGGCCGAGGATTCCACTCTATTACTTTCATGCTCTTTGACAAAAACAGTGCCAAAGGAGTACTACAAAAAAAAGTGGTAGCGAGAAACAGATTGTGTTGTCTAGTGTTTCACTTTTTATGGCAGCAGCAGAAGCCTTTTTATGTGACCCATACAATCGAAGGAACTCTTTGTTAAATGCATTTCAAATTTTATCTGTAACATATATTTTTATAATATCTTTTCTTTAGAAGTTATGAATGTTGCCGTGCGGCTTAGTTTGGCCGATAGACGTATACCCACATAACATGAGCCGTGGCCCTATCGGCATGATGCGATGTGTGGCGGCCGTTGAGATCAACTTCCTGGTTCACAAGGTCGTAGAGTGAGGCAGGCATACTCCTAGGCGGACTCAACTGGCAGAGGCATAAGTGCAGGATTTGAGTGGCACAAAAAAAAAATAAAGTGAGAAGATAACGACTGGTAGCGAGAATTTGAATAGCTGGAAAAACGGGGTGCATATCAGGTGTCCAGTGCCATGTCAGGTAAGTCAGAAGGGAAATCCTGAGCTAATTTTAAGCTAAATTGCCAAAATTGCAGGTCCCTTTCAAAATCAGTAAGGGCCCAATCGCTATGTCAAGGGCAGATAGGAGCAAGAGTAGTGGCCCCTGGAAAAATTTTTTTTGGGCAAATTCTGTCCTTCATGGGGCCATGTATTTTGTGCAGCGCCTGAAAACTAATAGTCTCCCGAACTAGGGTCAGCCGCCAAACGAAAGCCAACAAAATTTGAAAAGCAAAAACCTGATCTTAAAATTATCTTTGAATTAAATGTTTATGATCTATATTATATCTGTATTGATCCTTGCTATATACTATGGACATATATACGATTGATATATAAAGAATAGAACATAATAAATTAAATTATAATACAAAATTATTTATTTTCTATATAGCTATATTTCTAAGCTGAAAGCCTGCTTTCTCACAATACATACAAAAATGGCTCTATACAAATACATAAAATATAATGTCGAGTATTAACTCACACTTAAAAAAAACTGACTTACAAACATAATACATAATTTAAAAATACAGATTTCTTGAATTATTGGAGCATGAATCACGTATAGTAAGCAGCTGCTACAATAAAATATGTTTTCTTTACGTGAAACGAGTAGGAACATTTAAATTTTTTATCCTAGCAATGGATACTCAGTTTCAGCAGTCGTGTTGGCTTCGACCGATTGATTAGTGTCTCGACAACATGGTCCAAGCAGATTTACCAAACGTTTCTTTAGAGATGTTCGCTTTTTGACAAAATTTACAGTATCTTCGCTTTTTTTCTCCTCAACCATGGTAGTTGTTAAACTTAATTGGCTGGTATTGAAGACACGGCTTATATTGTTATTAAATGGCAGTAGTTCAAAGACACGATTATAGTGTTTATCAAAGTAATAAATGCGCTCGCTACGGTTGGCCTCCATTGCCAGTGTAGGAGAAGCAGCAAGGTTTTGTTGCCCATAACGTGATATTGGCACTCTAAGCGGGGAACGTAGCTCAATGCCCTCTACCTCAATGGCCGAGTCATTGCTGCTGGGATGACTTCTGCCAGAGTTATTTGGCACTATTTGATCAGCATTATTAAGCTGGGAGTTACATGTAGTCCTATTGCCTGCAATAAAACGAGCATTTAATTAAAACCAATACAATATTGAAATAAGTATAAACAATAGCTGCTAAACGTACCATTGGCGTTGTGCTCGCTTTCTGCACTGCCATTGCTAAAGTTAAGCGAAATCGGTTTAAGAACAGCAATATTTGTCTTGATCTTGTTTGCATGCACAGTAGCAGGACCTCCACTTGCTAATGCCACTTCAACGGATTCTACGCTGAGACCGCTGCTATCGTATGTAACGTGATTCATATTGGGATTGGGATGACAAGCGGCAGTGCTGGTAATTTCAGACATTCCTTGTAAATGCATTTGTTCTGGAGTATGTTCTACAGGCAACTCCGTTTGGGTGGCGGTTGTTATACCCATGGGAGTGTAAAGAAGCGATTTCAGGTCTGAACGAAAACGATTATTTAGAGCGGCATCACTTATGTCCGTATGTTGCTTTAGTTTTTCCTTATAAAAGTCTAGCTCGCAGCTCAATACATTAAAGTTTTGCATCAATACATTCTTTTCGCTTGTTTTTTTAATCAGCCTTGCCATCAAATAGTTGTATTCATCGTCTGGGTTGGTTGACGTTTGTGGATCATTTTCGCTGCTGTTGCTCGAGGATATGTTAAGCTTGTGCAGTTCTTCGGCACTACAGTGCGCCTCCCTTGGAGCTGCCTTAGGCGTTAATGTGTCTGGCATGGAGCTATGACGCTGAAATTTGCTAGTTCGCTTTTTCCGCTCATTATCTTGGGCGTTTATGGCTTCAATATATAACCTAACCTTGCTGACAACATGTTTATAACGTCGCTTGGTATAAGCAGAGTGCACATCTAGATACGAATTGGACTTGCAGCTTCGATCGGTGTGCATCATTGCCTTGTCGTTTCCTAGAAACATAAATCTTATTAGTGACATCCATTTAAGGGGCTCTTCGTAAATGACGTCACCAAAATTTTGCATATTTTTAACCCCCCCTTCCGCATTATCATAAAAAGTCACAATTTGATGAACCTCTCCACCCACTCGGTGCTGACGTTATTTATGAACAGCCCCTAAGAGTCAAAGTTTGGGATGAGATTGCGTACCATCTTCGTCTGCTTTCTTCACCACGTCTAGACTAACTGGATCACTGGCACAGGTTTTACCGCTGGTATTTTCGGGCTCCATAAATGAATACGGCCTGTTCAAACATGGCGATTTGCGGTTTGCTGAAATGGCATTAGTGGGTGCAGCATTCAAATTGCTTGAATCATTTAGTTCGTCAAATAATTCATCATCTGGAAAAGTTTCATCCTGTAAACTCATCTTTAAACACAAAGCGGACAATTAAATAAACGTAAAACTTGCTGAATAAAAGCAGACACACAAGCGTGTATAATCGCTTTTTGACACTAATGGCAATGGTGCAAAAACCATGACTGGCAGCGCGTATGGGAAAAGCGCCGTTATAATAAGCGTTACCCATATATCAAAGAACTAGTTCCGGCATTGGTTCGAGACGAATCAGTGCTTTTGTATAGGTTCTTGTAAATTTTTTTTTTAATTTTTCGTTTAAAAAAAAAGCCGCATTTCGTTAATATCCTATTAGTAAGATATCCTAAAAGGCTCGCAAATGCTAATTCTTCTTCTTATTTTTAAACCCTCCAAGCAAGGCATATTTTACGTGCCGATCGTGAGTACAACAACAAACACAACATTCGAGAACTCTCGGCGCTTACTCTCACTCTCTTTCATGCGAACTTTTGCTGTACCTGCACGTTGCCAAGGCAACTCAGGAGCTGCCGCGAGTACGATGACAAAAAATTGCCAGTCGTGTGCGAACATTTTGCGCGACTCTCGCTAATATCTTGTGTGACGGGCCGCTGTTCGCATTTCTATCGCAAAATACTCGTTGCTAAGCTCTACACGAGTGTTTTGCGAGCCAACATTGCAACCCTCCAGGCTCATTTGCGAGCATTTTGCGAGATTTTCGCTAATGGCACGTATGTTGGTCCGCTGGGTAGTAACAGCGTCAACTAGTTGTAATTGTAGCTTTTGTCAAGTAGTAGCGGACTGGTTCAAAAAAGAGTTGTAGCGGGACTAGAAAAAAACAGTTACCGAGAGCTTGCTGTATTCGGCGCTCTCACTGTTTATTTGTGTTCGCTCAATTTCTTTGAAAGAGTCTTAGCACTTTGTTTTTCAGCTCTTTGCCTGTTGTTATTTGTGTAAATTGAAGAAATTTGTGTATACAGTCAAACCTCTTGATCCAACAGTTAAGTAGTTCTTTGCATCATGGTCAAACCTGCTTAAGTTAGCCACTCCACGAATTTTCGGCCAACTTATGAGGGTGTAAGTTTTATAGTGATATTATGTTGTTTCTTTATTTTTTTTTGTTTTTAACTTTAATTTGTGGATTATGATAGTTTTTAACATAAAAACTTATTTAGTTATTATGTTTATGTATTTTGACTATTAACTCCACATAATAATAAAATAAACATATTATAATATGTACATACATAAATTAAAGTTTGCTTCAAGAGTACTTGACATTTTTTTTAAAGTCAAAATTGCACTTAAATTCTAATGTATGTATGTAACTTAAGAGAATCTTTTAAATTTGCTTATTTATAAGCTTTTGACTTTCTTTCTGTTGATTTTCAACTAATGAATTCTTCCATCTGGTTTCTAAAAGCAACGAATTTACCACAACCAATTTCGTTCAGTTGTAAATTTTGCCATTGTTTTGGATTATTTTTATGATTCGAAAATGCAACCTTCGTATTTTCTTACATAAAATTGCTGTGGTTTTAAGGTGTACTTTCCAGGTTCAATTACATTGACAAAATTGAATTCTAGCTTTAAATCAAAGTGCCGAGCAAACCGTGATAAGAAAAAATATACATAAATTTTTTTATTAAATTTTAAACAATTAAAGCATAATAATTTTAATAGAACACCGTACTTGTTTTATTCACCGGTAAGAAAGATACTAGGAGCATTCCACACGCACCAGAAGTGGCTTCTAACAAAACACACCGAATTGGTATACATCCATGACCCAATTACTAGCTAAATACCACTCCCAGCCAGTTCCTATGACAGCCCTGTAAACCTCCAGCCCTTAAACATACCACTTAGCTTCAAACAAAATACTAGTATTGAACCATATTTACATCCTCTTTTTCTGGTTAAAAAGTGGTGTGTTATTCAAATAACTTTAGTAATTTCGGCTTTAGCAAGCTAAATATTTTTCTATCGTGTTGGGTATGCCTTCAAAGGGTTTCCTATTGAATTTGAGCACTCTAGTCGCTATAGTTGGTTCGCCAGAGGAATAATAAGAGTAAATAATTTAAAAAAGTTTGTTTTTCCAATAACTTTAGTAATTTCCACTTTACCAAGCTAAATATTTTCTATCATGTTGGGCATGTCTTTAAGGGTTTCCTATTGAATTTGACCACTCTAGTCGCTATAGTTGGGTCGCCAGAGGAATAATAAGAGTAAATAATTTTCAAAACTTTTTTTTTTAATTTTTTGTTGTTTAAATTTGTTCTATATAGTTTTAGTTGTTTCGATAAATGTGCAGAAAAGCCTAAGTTGGTTACCAACTGTTACTTTTCCGCAAAAAAGTATTGCGATTGGCCAAAAAATCTAAAATCTCAAATTTTAATTTTTTCAACGATTTAAGCACTCTGACAACTTTTCCGGCGATTTGGAGATATTTTTGTGAGCGTGCGTTGTCGTAGTCGTTGTCGATGTAGTGTGTTATTCAAATAACTTTAGTAATTTCGGCTTTAGAAAGCTAAATGTTTTTCTATCGTGTTGGACATGTCGTCAAAGGGTTTCCTATTGAATTTGAGCACTCTAGTCGCTATAGTTGGATCACCAGAGGAATAATAAGAGTAAATAATTTTCGAAATTTAATTTTTTCATTTTGTTGTTGGTTAAATTTCTCCTAGCTAATTTCGGTTGTTTTGATAAACGTGCGGAAAAGCCTGAGTTGGTTACCAACTGTTTATTTTTTTGTATTGTTCATATTTTGTTCTGCTTACATCTATTTTTTAATGTGACGATAAAATTATATTAATTATATGCAAAAATCTGAATTAAAGTGCCGGGAAACGCACAGGTTGGTAGTTAGTATAGGTAAAATTAAAAATGTTTAAGTTTGTTCCCAAAACTGGCACCAGATGGCGCTGTAGAAAAAAAAGGAGGGCATATTCGGAATCCTCGTACCCAAAAACCCTTGGGTTGATGTTCAGCTTAAAATAATCAATGAAAAATTGTAAATGTGTATGTATGTTAACTTTATTTATTTTAGATCAACAAAAACAAATTACTTGATTAAAGATATGGAAAATTGAATTCAAGTATATTATAAAGTTAAATTAAAATAAAGTCAGAAGTGCTTATTTCTGTTTCAAATGTACTTTTTTATGTTTCGATGTCGAATGAAAATATAAATAAATATTACAAAATATATAATACTGTTACAGTTTGTGTTTTTATCACAAATGTACTGAATTCAGTTTCTGTTTCAGTTCCTGTTCTTTGTCACAACAAACCTTAATGGGGCCATAAGCTCGTCCATTTTTAGGAGTTGAAAAGTGGTTACGTAATTGTATACTTTGCTGCAGGGCTGTCTGCATCAAATTTTGTATATTATTTTTATTGGACATTTTGTGCAGGCGAATTATTTTTTCATGCTTTCACACTACATTTTAACAAATAAAATCATGAGATAGATAAGCAGAACGAAATTAAACTCGTACCTCATTTGCGTTATCTTGTATTCTGTGTTTAATGTTATAAATGCAATTACTTTATTTTTAAATGTGCTTCTTACATATCGGGTGCGCGGGCTCGTGGTGCGCAATCGCGAGAAATTTTTGTCAGCAGCTCGATAACTATCGGCAGTATATATCTAAAAATTTCACAACACTTGTCGCAGCTTGGCCGTAACCATATGAGCCTTTTTTTGTAAGCTAAGAATGCCAAAAATTCATTTTTGCAGGAGTTGTGTCTTGTGGAATTAGCCTAGAGTTATTTTAACCTTCTTTTATAATTTGGCAATATAACTCGGAGCACTCATGGATGCTGTCGTCACTCGTCACCTATAGGTTGCCATTCCCTGTGAGTGTTCGATTTAAGAAGAAGAAGAAGAACCAGATAAAAGTGGCTTGTGTCGTTTTAATTCATAAAAAACAATTAAGTGCTTTAAATATAAACGAAAAATTCAGTGACATATGTAAGCGCGCCACTCAACATCCTTGTAAATAATGGAAAAGAAGTCAAAAGACACCCTGCGGCGGTATAAAAAGTCGCGCCAGCACACACACACAAGTACCGAAAGTAGCAGCTCTGACACAGACACTAGCTCGTACTCCAGCTCAGACAGCGAGCATCAGCGATCTAATGAGCGTCATAGAAAAAAGAAAAGCTCACGTCGTGCCGCCAGCTCTTCAGGCGATGAGCGCCGCAAGCGAGACAAGCGTGACCACGTACAGAAAAAGTTGGTGGCCAAGCGCAATCATATTAAACGCAAGTTGAAAGAGGCGCGTCTAAAAAAACGTGCCGCTGCTGCAGCAGCTGCTCTCAGCGGCCATACACACCGAGCCCTGTCCCCCGCCACCCAAGCCAAATTAAAGAAATTAGCGGAACGCAAACATTTGCGTGCAGCCAGTAAGGAACAGCGCGAACGCGAGAAGCTACGTGCTGTGCATCGAGATCGGGAACGAGATCATCATCGCCTCAGGGAGCAGCCGTTCACCACCATCTTCATCCACGACCACCACAACCAAAATACGCATACACCAAGACGTGGGAAAACGACAGAAAAGCCCAAGCTTGAGTGGTGCCCCTTCTTCATCCCGTGTGCACCATCAGCTAATGTCGCGCGAGAAAATTATAATACAGACGCGTGCACGCGGTCGCACGCCGTCGATGGAACGAGAACGGGAGAGGGAGCGTGAGAGGGAACACGAACGCCAGCGGCATGAACATAAAATTCAGCGTCATGATGATGTTTCCCTGCGAGATCGCGATCGGCGTGAACGCGAACGTGAGCGTGCTGATCGTGAGGCAGCACGTGATAAGGAGCGTGCTGAGGCTTTAGCGCGCTGTCAGGAGCGGCAACGTGAACGTGAGCGTATGGCGCGTGAGAAAATGCGGCGCGAGGAAGAGGACAAAAAGTATGGAGGTGGCGGTGGCGAGCGTCTAATAGGAGGACGTAGCGTGCCAGATAGAGATTTGGACATGACCCCCTTTGGCAGCAGAGAACGTTCATTGGAAACGGTTGAGCGTGGACCTGTTGGTCGCCATGTGCGTGAGAAACGCGATTTGGATATCTATGATCGCGAACAGGAGTATATGGACCCCGAACGGCATAGCTTGATCGATGATATCTGTCGGTATGATGGTCATCGACGTCGGGAGTTGAGTCCCATGGCTGAGCATTATCCGCCACGTATAAGAGATCCTCGGGATCTCTACTCGGAGGAGGAACGTGAGCGGTAAGCTGCAAAATATATTTTGTTACAGTTTAATTATAAAAATAACATTTCCAACTTGTTATGAGTACCATAAAACCGGACATCATAAACACTGATTTTCTTCTAAAACTCTTTAGGCATAGATGAATATAATTACTCATATTTTTGATTATTTATGATTTTTTTTTTTTTTTCGAAAATTGAGTTAAGTTTACAAAAACTTAAGCTAACAAGACAAAGCCATGCGAACGGAGGCCTTTCGGCTAACTTTTATAAAATCTTTCTTATTGTAAACATTACATTTTTTCAAATATTTTAAAATTGCTATAATATTGTCAGGGGTTTCATAAAGTGGACATTATGGAGTTTTGGAGAAAACATTAACTCTTTTTTTGAGCTAAGGCGAAAAGGTGCTTAATTTACGATCAAGGTTTGTTGTTGACGAACGAATTAATTGTTACCACTATGCAACAATTTTGGAACAATTTACTAGGGGCGGGATGGTTCCACTTCAGGGTGATAGTGCTACGAGAGTATAAAAAAACCTGTAAAGGATTATGAGTTCTCAGGCCAAACTTTTATGTCGTTTTTTATATTTTTCTTATGTAGTCTAATATATAGTTATATATATCGTCATAAAAATATATATTTACCGAATAATCCACATTATATCCTCAGGTGCTTTTTATGTAGGTTTTAGAGGTTAGGTACAATATATTTTTGTGTATAAAATTTTGGAAATTAAAAGCGAAACATCCTGATATATTTGTTGGGTTCGGGATGCCCCTAATTTTTCTGAAAGTACTAGTTAACTATAGTAAACGTTCGGAGTATCCTTATTCGAGGCTTCTTTACATTTTTTCATAAAATTTGGGGTTTTGCGTGGTGAGTCCCAAACCCAACGCACAACCCTTTTAAGGCCTGGGGTGGCTCTACTAGTCTCGAAAGAACCCAGTGTTAGCCTTATACGACAAGCATTGATCTGCTGGGGGGGTATTCTCTAACCCGCACAGGCCACTTAGTTTTCACATACTTAAATACTAAAACCACTAGGCCACAACATTTATGAACCAGAGATACCACTCTACAATTTGGATGTAGTATGTCATAAAAATAAAATGTTTTTCAATAGCATGCCTTTCATTCTAAATTTTTTTCATATTTTTACGATTTTTCAAAAAGTTAATCTTAACTGCATAACATGTCGTCAGCAAGACAATTGCAGAATATTGTAAATGAAAAGTTTTTATTTCATAGTTTAGCTGTTGCTTTTTTAGTTTTGTAACTTTTAAATTTTGTAGTAAAATATTCACTTTTTTTGTGTGGATTAAAATTCGACAAATTACTATTATTACGTAATTTTTGAAGAAATTGACAAATTATTAAGTCTAAATTAAAAAATAGTTAATCCAAATTGTCCAAATAGATTCAATATTTTATTAATTTTAATATTTTTGTATAGCTGTGTTTCCGACTCGGTTGGATCTTGAGTTAAAGCTTCCCAATATTTCCGAGAAGGTTAACACTGCGGCACAAAAACAAAATTTTTTATACACACTCATAAACAGCACTAAACATCAAACACACGTTTATATTGTCATAAGTGCTACAAGCTACCTTATTGAATTTCGCAACAGACTGAAAAATAGTACAAAAAAGAGAGAGTCGGCAGAAGACTCTTACCGTGTTATTATTATGCCATTGTTGACCGACGGAACATTTTGAATGCTTGTGCAGCGTTGTTGTTTGTCTGCAGTTATATTAAATGAAACCAAAATGTTGTCTTTTTATTCTAGTTTACCAGCTATATAGGTATTAAAAAGTGATATGTAAACATATGTAATACTAAACAAAATATGATGACTCAAAATAGGAAGCTACTCTGAGTGATTATACTATATTATATACCCCAATCTTATTCTACCATGGGCCGAAACGGCTATCACTCAGAGCGATAGCTTTGTAGCTGTGACGCACAGCGCGCAGGGCAAGAGACTCCGACGAAGTGCTGTAGCTCACTAGCTATAAATTACAGGTAGTTTCGGAGTATAGAATAGTGCATCTTATCCGGTCGCGCCGTAAACCGTATTAAAGGTATTAAATCGTCGATTAACTTTTTATAGACGGTTTTTTGAGTTGGCTATTGGTTTGGAAGATGTTGGGGTTTAAGTGAAAGTATCCTTTAGCTCTAGTGGGGTCCCGGGAAGATATGGAGCTTATAAACGCGCATGTATAATCTACGCATTAATACAAGTCCAAGAAATATAAATAAAATGAAATAAATGGAAATGAATGTTCAGAAGTTATAGCTTTTTACAAATTTTGGCGAAATCTGAAATGCCAAAAAAATGTTTGTTTGTCGTGACTTTTTTTTATCGTAGCGTTCTGGAATTTTGTACACATATACAAACGCTCCAGCTAAAAGTGCAAAAGTAAGCGTAATTATATAGTTGTGAGCTGCAGCAACCAATAATTGTGGAATCTGCTAATTTCAATAGATCTGTCGATTGATGATATTAATTTTTTGTTTTTTGGAGGCCTTTTCTGTTTAATCATACTTGCAATTTATCCGTGTGGTGTGGTGAGCGGGTTAGAGAATTCCACCTCAGCAGGTCAAAGCTTGTCGTATGAGGCGACTAACAATGACACTGGGTTCTTTCGAAACCAGTAGGCCTTAAAAGGGTTGTGCGTAGGGTTTGGAACCCACCACGTAAAACCACAATTCCAATGAAAGAATGTATTTACATCAGGCCGTAACCCGATAACGGGTTGTTATGGCCAGTTAAGAAGAAGAAGAAGATACTTGCAATAGGAATGTCTATTGAGCTAAGAACGTTTCTGCAAAGTTTCGCAGTTAAATAACTGCGTTTTTGTTCTTTTGTTGGAATGTTTGACCCATAAAGAATGTTATTAATTGTAGTTGATCTGAAAGCTCGTAATGGGAGTCGGATTGCTGCGTTAAATATTGTTTTTATTTTGTTTAATATTGATTGTCTTGAGTATCCGTACATGAATAAAGCGTATTCGATCTTAGATACAATGATAGCTTTTGAGACAGCCAGAAGAGTTTGTGTGTTGCAATTAAATCTTGGACTTGCCAGACATTTTATTATATTGAGTTTCTTTGAAAGTGAAGTTCTTAGTGTAGTTATATGTGAACTCAATGTGTATTTGTTGTTTAGGGTTAATCCTAATATTTTTATAGAAGGGACTGTTCGTATTTGAATGTAGTTGCTTGATATTGAGCAGAAGCAGTTGTGTTTTCTGCATATTTGTAGATGTTGGCATTTCTCCAAGGAAATGGCCGCCCCTGACAATTTTTTTTTATACCCTGTGTTTCCTTTGGTAAATAAATCAATTTGTAATGCAGCCAAAAAAAAAGTAAAGATCTATCTGCTTCAAAAAAATAGCTAACTTTTTTTGGGCCACTTAATTAAGGACACTCGATTTGATTGGCTATAACTTCTAAAATAAAACAGATGGGTTATTGAAATGTTTTTATTCATGTAGGTAAATCAATTCATGATAAAAAGCTATAAAATTGAGAACTCTCACTTCTATGGTTTTCACTTAATAGTTATTTTTCAAAAATAAATTTTTTTAAATTAAATGCATCGTGATTTATCGGATGAGCTATTTCGCAATGATTTTTTGAAAAAAATTTACAAAATGTGAAACCTTTTTTGCCTAAATCCGTTCGACTTAAAAAAGAATTACCCATATATATTGTCCAAGCCGAATTCCCAACCTACCCTCAATTTTTTGATTGAAATCGGGCTACACGTATTCGCAGTTAATGGTGATATCAAAATGTACACTTATTTTTATATATTTAGATTGGTATATTGACAATCGTCGCCCCGGATTGACCTCTTCAAATTCGTTTATTAAACTGTTAATTCTTTGCAGCGCCTACAAACGCGTCTACATGGATGCGCGTTACTCCTCACGTGAACGTGAGGCCTGGCTGGATGCCCGAGAAATACGCGAGCGTGAGTTGCAGGGACGCGACTATCGTGAGCTGGATCCAGAGGATGCACTGTATGTGGAAGAGCGTGATCGCATTCTAAGAGATCGTGAACGGGAACGTGGTCTACCAGTGCCGCCGGCTGCTGGACGCGGCGAGTACCGCAATGAATGGGAACGTGACTGGGATGAGAAGGGTGGTGGTGGGATAGCGACACCAAGCCGTGCCAGTGGATTTGTTGGCGGTCCCAAGCGTCTGGGCATGCCAAAGCCACATCAAACAGCGCAGCAGACGCTACAGCAGCACCATTCCGCCTCGGAGCCCGATTGGGATGCTGATGAACAAGAAGGCAATAGTGTTATTAAGAATGAGCCCGCCTGGCTCGAGCACGATCAGCGCGAGAAACCTCGTGCCTGGCAGCCTGCTAGCGATTGGCGAGACAATGAAGAGACTTGCTTTGGTCGGAGCGGTGGGGGCTCAAATAATGAAGCGTCACATCATCCTCCATCGCCGCATCACCATGTGCATCCACGCAGCGAACGTGGCGGCGGTCGCGGCTTTAGACGTGGTGGAGCACATGGGCATGACCTAGCCGACCGTGGCGGCCCGGTCTCCTATCGTCCGCATCCTCCACCATTAATGACACTGCCCGTTCAGCCCCCGGGTGGTTATCATGGCGGTACTGGACGTGGATTTCCGCATAAACGTTTACCCTACGGCGGCGGAGGAGGTTCATTTCTTAGAAAGCACCTACATGGACCACCCTCGCAAGCACAACTGCATGCTTCGTTAATGCAACAGCATGCGCCTAAGCCTCAGACCGCGGCTGCACAGGCAAGCGCTGTGGCAGCGGCTACAACTGCTGTGGCTGCCGCCAAGGCGGCAGCGCAAAGTGCAGCCAACGCAACAACTAACCCCGGCATTTTGGCACAGGTAAGTAAGCTGCCTTCTAACAGTCATATAAATGCTCTTGAACCTGGCGAGGACTTGTCGGCTGAATCACCTGAAACTGCTGCGGCTGATGATATAGTAGAACAATGCGTGGCTGGTGCGGCGTCCATTAATGCCATCCTTGAGGAAACTGACAAAGCCGCCAACAATGGCGAATTAAGCGAGATTAGCGATAGCGATGATGACATCTTAAACAAGACTGATAAAGTCAAATCCAAGTGCGAAATGCAATTAGAAAACGCCTTGTCGAACGCACAGGAAGTCTCTACGGATGCTTTATCCTCGGATGAGACTAAGGCCGAGTTGGTTCTGGGTGCTTTAAATGTGAATTTAAATATTAACAAAATCGGGGACGATGAGGTGCTTGACTTTGAGGAGATCTCCGACGGTGAGCTAGAAGAAGATGCGCGGCACAAAGGTAAGCTATACATAAAATTTAATATATTTGTTACTGTATTTTTCATGATATAATATATTTACATCCCTCCTACAGGTATTGGCGATGCCTTGGGAGTAGATTGGCAGGGCCTTATAGCTGAGACGCGACAGCAGGCCACGGAGTATACGGCGCAGCAGGGTGCCGATCGAAATACCTCAGCCAAGCAACGCTGGCAGCCTCATCGCGTAATCCTAGACATGGGAATCTCGTTTGGGATGGCGGGCACTGAGTACGCCAAACGCTTAATTGAAGATGCGCGCCATCAGCTGAAGCAAACAGAAGCCACAGCCATGCATCGGAATGGTGAAACAAGTGACGGGTCGCTTTCAACTGCACGCCCGCTTATGAGGATGCCCTCCCATGACTATCGAGAATTCCTGGCCAGCGAAGATGTGGAGCAGCTGACTTGTGTGCAGCTGGGCATAAGAAATACAGCAGCCGAACGCCAGCGTCTGGTGGGAAATGTATGTGGCGTGAGTAGCCGAGCCTTGAGTGCTCGACAGGATTTGCGACTTCGTAGACAATTGTGTGGCCTGCCCGCCAGGGAGTGCGAGTTCCCACGCAATTTACCACTTATAAGCGATAGCCTGAGGTCGTTGGCCATTAAAATTTTTCACCGCTCATTGGATGTAAAATGATTGCGTGCATAAGCATGGAGTTAGATTAAGTGCAGCAGAAGTAGTCTGTCGATTTATAATTATAGATTAAATATACAATTGGATAAGGCGCTGCGTAGTGGATACACAGTATATATATATAACGTATATACGTCTCTTCCTTAGCTTTTCTCATTGTATATTACCAAAAAAAAAAATAAATATATCATTTACCCCAAATTTAAAGTGGCGATTATCGTACTAAGGTCAATCAAAATCTCGTCAAAATCGGTTAAAGGACCTCTAGTCGCTCTTTAACTGCGGTAATATAGAATGAACTCTGGCAATTACGGCTAGAGAAAATCGGAATAGGCCAGCAGGTTAACACAATAGCTATCAAAATCTCAGGGCACATATGGGTAAATCTTTTTTCAAGTCGAACGGATTAGGCAAAATAAAAGTTTCACATTTTTAAAAGTTTTGTCAAAAAATCTTTGCGAAAACTAAGTTTACACGTGTATCGGGATTTTTCAGTGAAAAAATTTGTTTTTGGAGTTATATCAGTTTGAAATTCCCAAAAAAAAAGTGGAAAACTGCCAGTCATATATTTGAAATGCAATATCTCCGATTTAAGTAAGCCAATCTATTAAATTTAAATTTGAGCGATATATGCAAAATATTTTATATAAGCGCTAAACAGTTGCCATCTGCCAGTTTTTTAATTCATAGAGAATGGTCCGATTTTAAATAAGTCGATGCATTTAATTGAATAAAAAGCATTGTAATAAGTTTGCATATAACCGATAACATTTTTACCAACAAGTTATTGATGAAACAGCTGCTCGGTTGCATATATGCAAAAATTGCTAATAAGCGATTTAAATATAAACGACCATTTTTGTATGAAATTTACAAGATGAAAAAAAAACCATGGATTATTTAATACAATTGTAAATAAAAATACAAAAAATTAAATTCAATAAAAAAAAAGTAAAAACAAGTTTTAGAGCTCTTTACTCTTCAAAAGAACAAAATCAATTAAAATTTGCTCCAGATGCATGATGCAAAGAACCATACACTACGCACGTTTATCAAAACAACCGAAATAAGCTAGGAGAAATATAAAAAACAAAAAAATGAAAAAGAAAAATACATATGTTGAAAATGATTTACTATTATTATTATTGCTGTGGCGACCCAACTATAGCGACTAGAGTGCTCAAATTCAATAGGAAACCCTTTGAAGACATGCCCAACACTGTAGAAAAACATTTAGCTTCCTAAAGCCGAAATTACTAAAGTTATTTGAATAACACACCACTTTTTAACCAGAAAAAGGAGATGTAAATATGGTTCAGTACTAGTATTTTGTTTGAAGCTAAGTGGTATGTTTAAGGGCTGGAGGTTTACAGGGCTGTCATAGGAACTGGCTGGGAGTGGTATTTAGCTAGTAATTGGGTCATGGATGTATACCAATTCGGTGTGTTTTTGTTAGAAGCCACTTCTGGTGCGTGTGGAATGCTTCTAGTATCTTTCTTACCGGTGAATAAAACAAGTACGGTGTTCTATTAAAATTATTATGCTTTAATTATTTAAAATTTAATAAAAAAAATTATGTATATTTTTTCTTATCACGGTTTGCTCGGCACTTTGATTTATGGCTAGAATTCAATTTTGTCAATGTAATTGAACCTGGAAAGTACACCTTAAAACCACAGCAATTTTATGTAAGAAAATACGAAGGCTGCATTTTCGAATCATAAAAATAATCCAAAACAATGGCAAAATTTACAACTGAACGAAATTGGTTGCGGTAAATTCGTTGCTTTTAGAAACCAGATGGAAGAATTCATTAGTTGAAAATCAACAGAAAGAAAGTCAAAAGCTTATAAATAAGCAAATTTAAAAGATTCTCTTAAGTTACATACATACATTAGAATGTAAGTGCAATTTTGACTTTAAAAAAAAATGTCAAGTACTCTTGAAGCAAACTTTAATTTATGTATGTACATATTATAATATGTTTATTTTATTATTATGTGGAGTTAATAGTCAAAATACATAAACATAATAACTAAATTAGTTTTTATGTTAAAAACTATCATAATCCACAATATAAAGTTAAAAACAAAAAAATAAAGAAACAACATAATATCACTATAAAACTTACACCCTCATAAGTTGGCCGAAAATTCGTGAACCGTGGAGTGGCTAACTTAAGCAGGTTTGACCATGATGCAAAGAACTACTTAACTGTTGGATCAAGAGGTTTGACTGTATACACAAATTTCTTCAATTTACACAAACAACAACAGGCAAAGAGCTGAAAAACAAAGTGCTAAGACTCTTTCAAAGAAATTGAGAAATTGACACAAATAAACAGTGAGAGCGCCGAGTACAGCAAGCTCTCCGTAACTGTTTTTTTCTAATCCCGCTACAACTCTTTTTTGAACCAGTCCGCTACTACTTGACAAAAGCTACAATTACAACTAGTTGAAGCTGTTACTACCCAGCGGTTGCCTTGGCAACGTGCAGGTACAGCAAAAGTTCGCATGAAAGAGAGTGAGAGTAAGCGCCGAGAGTTCTCGAATGTTGTGTTTGTTGTTGTACTCACGATCGGCACGTAAAATACGCCTTGCTTGGAGGGTTTAAAAATAAGAAGAACAATTAGCATTTGCGAGCCTTTTAGGATATCTTACTAATAGGATATTAACGAAATGCGGCCTTTGTTTTTAACAAAAAATTAAAAAAAAAATTTACAAGAACCTATACAAAAGCACTGATTCGTCTCGAACCAATGCCGGAACTAGTTCTTTGATATATGGGTAACGCTTATTATAACGGCGCTTTTCCCATACGCGCTGCCAGTCATGGTTTTTGCACCATTGCCATTAGTGTCAAAAAGCGATTATACACGCTTGTGTGTCTGCTTTTATTCAGCAAGTTTTACGTTTATTTAATTGTCCGCTTTGTGTTTAAAGATGAGTTTACAGGATGAAACTTTTCCAGATGATGAATTATTTGACGAACTAAATGATTCAAGCAATTTGAATGCTGCACCCACTAATGCCATTTCAGCAAACCGCAAATCGCCATGTTTGAACAGGCCGTATTCATTTATGGAGCCCGAAAATACCAGCGGTAAAACCTGTGCCAGTGATCCAGTTAGTCTAGACGTGGTGAAGAAAGCAGACGAAGATGGTACGCAATCTCATCCCAAACTTTGACTCTTAGGGGCTGTTCATAAATAAAGTTAATCAAATTGTGACTTTTTATGATAATGCGGAAGGGGGGTTAAAAATATGCAAAATTTTGGTGACGTCATTTACGTTCATTTTTAAATGGATGTTACTCATAAGATTTATGTTTCTAGGAAACGGCAAGGCAATGATGCACACCAATCGAAGCTGCAAGTCCAATTCGTATCTAGATGTGCACTCTGCTTATACCAAGCGACGTTATAAACACGTTGTCAGCAAGGTTGCGTTATATATTGAAGCCATAAACGCCCAAGATAATGAGCGGAAAAAGCGATCTAGCAAATTTCAGCGTCATAGCTCCATGCCAGACACATTAACGCCTAAGGCAGCTCCAAGGGAGGCGCACTGTAGTGCCGAAGAACTGCACAACCTTACCATATCCTCGAGCAACAGCAGCGAAAATGATCCACAAACGTCAACCAACCCAGACGATGAATACAACTATTTGATGGCAAGGCTGATTAAAAAAACAAGCGAAAAGAATGTATTGATGCAAAACTTTAATGTATTGAGCTGCGAGCTAGACTTTTATAAGGAAAAACTAAAGCAATATACGGACATAAGTGATGCCGCTCTAAATAATCGTTTTCGTTCAGACCTGAAATCGCTTCTTTACACTCCCATGGATATAACAACCGCCACCCAAACGGAGTTGCCTGTAGAACACTCTCCAGAACAAATGCATTTACCAGGATTGTCTGAAATTACTAGCACTGCCGCTGGTCATCCCAATCCCAATATGAATCAGGTTACATACGATAGCAGCGGTCTCAGCGTAGAATCCGTTGAAGTGGCATTAGCAAGTGGAGGTCCTGCTACTGTGCATACAAACAAGATCAAGACAAATACTGCTGTTCTTAAGCCGATTTTTCTTAACTTTAGCAATGGCAGTGCAGAAAGCGAGCACAACGCCAATGGTACGTTTAGCAGCTATTGTTTATACTTATTTCAATATTGTATTGGTTTTAATTAAATTCTCGTTTTATTGCAGGCAATAGGACTACATGTAACTCCCAACTTAATAATGTTGATCAAATAGTGCCAAATAACTCTGGCAGAAGTCATCCCAGCAGCAATGACTCGGCCATTGAGGTAGAAGGCATTGAGCTACGTTCCCCGCTTAGAGTGCCAATATCACGTTATGGGCAACAAAACCTTGCTGCTTCTCCTACACTGGCAATGGAGGCCAACCGTAGCGAGCGCATTTATTACTTTGATAAACACTATAATCGTGTCTTTGAACTACTGCCATTTAATAACAATATAAGCCGTGTCTTCAATACCAGCCAATTCAGTTTAACAACTACCATGGTTGAGGAGAAAAAAAGCGAAGATACTGTAAATTTTGTCAAAAAGCGAACATCTCTAAAGAAACGTTTGGTAAATCTGCTTGGACCATGTTGTCGAGACACTAATCAATCGGTCGAAGCCAACACGACTGCTGAAACTGAGTATCCATTGCTAGGATAAAAAATTTAAATGTTCCTACTCGTTTCATGTAAAGAAAACATATTTTATTGTAGCAGCTGCTTACTATACGTGATTCATGCTCCAATAATTCAAGAAATCTGTATTTTTAAATTATGTATTATGTTTGTAAGTCAGTTTTTTTTAAGTGTGAGTTAATACTCGACATTATATTTTATGTATTTGTATAGAGCCATTTTTGTATGTATTGTGAGAAAGCAGGCTTTCAGCTTAGAAATATAGCTTATAGAAAATAAATAATTTTGTATTATAATTTAATTTATTATGTTCTATTCTTTATTTATCAATCGTATATATGTCCATAGTATATAGCAAGGATCAATACAGATATAATATAGATCATAAACATTTAATTCAAAGATAATTTTAAGGTCAGGTTTTTGGTTTTCAAATTTTGTTGGTTTTCGTTTGGCGGCTGACCCTGGTTTCGAGCTCATACTCGGGAGACTATTAGTTTTCAGGCGCTGCACAAAATACATGGCCCCCTGAAGGACAGAATTTGGCAAAAAAAAATTTTTCCAGGGGCCACTACTCTTGCTCCTATCTGCCCTTGACATAGCGATTGGGCCCTTACTGAATTTGAAAGGGACCTGCAATTTTGGCAATTTAGCTTAAAATTAGCTCAGGATTTCCCTTCTGACTTACCTGACATGACACTGGACACCTGATATGCACCCCGTTTTTCCAGCTATTCAAAATCTCGCTACCAGTCGTTATCTTCTCACTTTATTTTTTTTTTCTGCCACTCAAATCCTGCACTTATGCCTCTGCCAGTTGAGTCCGCCTAGGAGTATGCCTGCCTCACTCTACGACCTTGTGAACCAGGAAGTTGATCTCAACGGCCGCCACACATCGCATCATGCCGATAGGGCCACGGCTCACACACCGATTACGCTTTTATGTGGGTATACGTCTTTCGGCCAAACTAAGCCGCACGGCAACATTCATAACTTCTAAAGAAAAGATATAAAAATATATGTTACAGATAAAATTTGAAATGCATTTAACAAAGAGTTCCTTCGATTGTATGGGTCACATAAAAAGGCTTCTGCTGCTGCCATAAAAAGTGAAACACTAGACAACACAATCTGTTTCTCGCTACCACTTTTTTTTGTAGTACTCCTTTGGAACTGTTTTTGTCAAAGAGCATGAAAGTAATAGAGTGGAATCCTCGGCCGTTGCATTGAGTCGACTTGCTGAAAAGCGACCATTCCCAAGACAGTGCATATATGTGCCTAATTTTTACTCTTTCTCTTTTTCAACAGACACAGCAACACATGCAGCATCACACGTACATTGCCTTGAAAATGGTTGGTTTTCAGCAGAAATTTTCTTTTTTTTACGGTCCAGGATTCCTATGATCTATTACTTTCATGCTCTTTGGATTTTGTTTAGGAACCGGTATAGCCGGTAAACCGAAACAAGTATCGATGAATCAAATCGAAAACCATATTATTAAAGAAAGAAAACCTTTACCGGATCAATAGTTCCGATACTACCGTTTTAAATCTCTGGTTTAAAGGAATAGGGGTCTAAAATTGACACATTTTTACATATATCTTTTAAGGTTTTTATTCTATCTTGATCATTTTTACGCCACACATGCAGTTTCATAGTATGCATAATTGTGCCAAATTTCATAGCCGCGAAATTCTGTCACGGGGGAATAAGGTGAGACATCGACATAATTCGACAAACTTGATCTGCGTTGGGATCACTGATCATCTTTGTCCATGGAACATATGGTATGCCACACCTCCTTCTGCCTGTTACATACATTGCACAAATCTAAAATTCCCTCTTACACCATAAAAGCTATCCAATTAAAACTTGGCACAGTTATGCGCACTGTTATTGTGCATATGTAGTGTAAAAATGATTTGTATCGAATAAGAACTTTAGAAGATATGGCTAATAATGTGCCACTTTTAGGCCTCTCTCCTATGAAGTGCAACAGAATTTTACTTTTTACATTTACATTTATGTTAACCAAATGTGATACGTTAGACTTATAAACCAAACAATGTTGATCTTTTTCCTAATCATCCTCCCTCCCTCCGTTATTACGCACATACCCCTCAACGGGTCGATACAAAAATTTACACAGAAATTTGATTTTCATGGATAAAATGGGTACAGGGTATTCCACTATCGGGCACCGTCCCGACTGTATACATCAAATTTTTTAAAGCATGTTTCGTAAGAAACATAAATCAACGATTTGAGGTATATTGGTAAGCAAACAATTGCAAACGCAAATTATTTAGGAAATTTTTAAATATAGAAATCAGATTCGTTTAATGTTCACGTATTCCAATTTTCTATTGAAAAAATGGGAGTATTTTTATACCATACAAGGGGCCCCCACACCCTATTCGCTCCGCTCGCCTACCCCCTTTCTCTAGAGGTAGATCATTCTATTTTTTCCGTTCCTCTTCCTTCTCCTCTTGCTTCTCATTCCCCTCTGCGTAATACTTTTTTGCGGAAAAGTAACAGTTGGTAACCAGGTCAGGCTTTTCTGCACGTTTATCAAAACAACCGAAATTCGCTAGGACAAATTTAAACAAAAAAAATGAAAACAAAAAGTTTCTGGCGACCTGACTACACAGCGGTTGGACTCTCAGATTGATGTTGAGAACTATACTTTTGATGTCTGGGATTTCGTCTACCTTGGCACCACCGTCATAATAAAGAACGATGTCAGCATGGCGATCAAGCGGAGAATCACTCTTGCCAATAGGTGTTAGTTTGGTCTTAGTAGGCAAATGACTGTTAGAGACCACTCCCGCCAGACGAAATTAACACTTGATAAGACGCTCATCCTTCCCGTTTTTCTATATGGAGCTGAAGCATACCCTAAGTGTCTTTGAGCGGAAAGTACTCAGCTGACATTGACATAGCTAAGCGCATTAAAATCCAGCGGCTCCGCTGGCTAGGTCATGTTGTGCGTATGGATGAAGAAGCTCCTGCGAGAAAGGTCTTCAATGCGAGTGTCGAAGGGAAGCGACGGAAGGCGGACCATGTCTCCGTTGGAAGGACCAGGTATGTTCCATGGGCACAAATGGTCAGGAGCAATAGGGAAGTCGATATAGACATGTTCGTCTGTCCGTCCTTCCGTATGAACGTCTAGATATCAGACACCATTAGTGGTAGAGGCATATCGGATAAATAAATCAGAAGCTATAGTCAAAAATAGGCTAATTTCACCCCCCCTCGCTTATAAAATGTGCCTAAATTGCACTCTATGTAGATATGGATACGTGTGAGCTTCAGTTTCAAAATTTGGTGTGGAGACTCGTGTGACCCTAATCGTGAAAACTGTCGATTTACCTTAATTGCTGCCACCCCAAGTCCCCCCCACCACTGCCACAGACAAAATTCAACGACATTGGCTCAAGAATACTGGAGTTATGGGCATAAAAGTAATGTTTGCCCCCACTTCCCAATAGGAAAACTATTCAATTGGAACTTCCCGATAGGAATATGCTTACAGTCATATTAAACTTGTAAAAAGAGAAATAAAATACTTTCATTCCCATTTTACCGTATGCTGGATTTAGTGCTTATGGGGAAAAAAGGGTACAGTGTATTCCACAGTCGGGCACCCTCCCGACTGTCTGCATCAAATTTTTTGTACTTAAATAGCAATCTAGATTTTGACTGGTTATAACTTTAAAACTAAAAAGTCTTGTTCATCAATTTTTTCCCGAAATTAAGTGAAAAATTTGTTTCTATTGTCTTTCATAATACCCTGTACAGAAAATGTAAAACGGTATAATAGATTTGTGCAATGTAGACGTGGAAGACCATTAGTTCCATAAACAGTTCTCGGTGCTTAGGCGCCTGTTACACGAAGCCCGATTTTTAAGCGAAGCCGTTTTATTTGTATCTCGCATCGTTTGTAGGCACGGTAGTATCGCCAGTAAGTTGTCTAGCTTGCAACCCTATGAATGCATTCTAATATCGAGCGAGATTTTGTGAGAGCTTTTTTCACTATCTCACTTAAAAACCTCGCTTCGTGTAACAAGTTAGCCGGAAAAGTTGTCAGAGTGCTTAAATCGTCGCAAAACATAAAATTAGAGATTATAGTTTTTTGGCCAATCCCAATACTTTTTTGCGGAAAAGAAAGATATTGCTGTACTTAGCCTATAACTTGGAATGTATGGAGTCAAAGTTGAATTTTTGAATTTTTTTGCACTGTACGCAGAAATATGCGCTACGCTGCTCATACGAGTTAGAAATATCATATCGGAATAGATCATAATATACCATAGTAACGTAAAAAAAGTTTTAAATTATTTACTTTTATTTAAGCGTTGTTAACATTATTTAGCTTTTGGTTTTTTTTTCTTTGTGAATCTATATTTTATTTTTGCTTGTGAAAAGTTGACATCTCTGCTTCTCCTTCGCACAACATTGACATGCTTGCTTCTCGCTCACTTTCCTGTGATAATTTTGTTATTTAAAATTAAATTTGTTCATTTAACGCTGCATACACATGTATATATATATATATATATTTTATTTATTTTTTAGTTGCCTGTTCAAGTTCCTAATTTTTAGTTTTGGGCCTTTGAGCCCCATTCAAAATTGATTTTAGTTTGCAATTGAATAATTTAATACAGTATTAATGTAATGCTATAAGCAATTACAGCGATAGATACAATGGCAAAAAAATATTTTATTTATTATTATTATTTTATTATTTTATGATATTTTTATGCTAGCAGCTGACATGTACTATATGTATGTATATGCATAAGAGCTCTTATGCTGAGTGTTTTTAGCGACGACGCTTGGGGTTAATCGCCCTGAATGAATATTCTACTTTTTAATTTTGTGTGTCTCAAGCTGAAATCCGCATCGGCGCCGCTTGGTAATCCTGTTTAAGTTTTTGGATGTGATCCTGTGCTATTAAGTGTAGCTCTGTGTGTCTTTCGTGTGTGCAGTTGCGGTAGCTTTTTGTTTAGTGGGAAACTGGTGCGCTTGCTTGTGGTTAGTTGATTTCCAGGCCTATATCCAACATAAATTTGTAGTCTTCACTATAGAGCTGAACTTAAATTAAGCTCTTGTAGCGTTACAACAGTTGTAAATCGAAATTGTTAATAGCTGTGTTGTTTTTGAAAAACTAAAAAAATGAATAGAGTGTAAAGTTTTTAAATACAAGTATCCCCAACTCTTCAACGTTCTGCAGATGTTATGTCTTGAATTTATTACCACTGACGCCGTCAATTCAACGACGGCATGTGTGCATCATGCCAATTAATCTCAATGTTCGGCCACTTTGTTTGCAAACAGGTTACCATTGGATTTGAGGTGCAGATGGACTTGAGATCACCCTCCAGCAGTATGGCCGAGCCGCAATAGTAACGCACCTATAAATGATAAGGTATACATATTAAATTATTAATATTATAATAAATAGAGCAGAAAATTAAACTATATAAGCTACGTGAAGTATATTTAGCTACCTTATTGTTCTCATTGGAGCCAGGTATGCCATTGTAGTGCCAGAGTTGAAATGTATCCGGCGTTGAGCGACGCTCCAGTGGAAAAAATTCGTCCATAAAGGCATTTAGCAAGATAATACCCAGGTTCTCCGGATCCAAACGCTTTTGCATTAAACTTACACTGTTGCAAAGCAATTTCAACTATAAAAATTTAATACATCAGAAGTTAATGCACTTACTAAGCTGGCTCGCTGACCAAATTTAATGTGGCTAGCACATCACGCAGCGCAGTGGTTGATATGAAATTGTTGCCCTCGGGATCGTACGACTTGAAGATACGGCGTCCCGTCTCAGACGGTGTTTCCGGGGATACAAGTCTCTTTTCGTTGCTAAAGAGGACTAATTATGGATAATAGTTAAAAACTATCTAAAATTATTTTTGCATTTGTTAGCTACCAGTTAAATGCGTGTCGGAGCCCATTACCCAGACGGGAAAGCGCGGATTCTTGAAAAAAGAACCAACTGTACAGTAGCGCATTTGCTCCATTAACGTTATAAAGCCAATATCACTCTGCTCGCAAATGCCGCGCAGCTTTAGTCCACCAACATCCTGCTCGTTATCCCAGACATGCGCCACCGCACGTCCTGTTAGCATGAGATTAATCAGAGACTGTGCACCATAGCCATAGGTGCTATGTATAAGTGGCTCCGATGTATCCGAAATATCCGCCATAACCTGCTCGGTACCTTTTGTCAGGAAGACAGAATACATAAATATCAGCACACCATATGTATTCGATAATTCACTATAGTTTTCTGTATAGAAGCGGGCCACGGCACCAATATTATCAAAGTGCTCAATCTGCAATCGTCCATGGAACTCCTCGGGCGTTAGCTCTAGCACGAGGGATGCCCTAGCATCGGCCGGATTGGCCGAGGCGCTGTTGCTGGTAATCTGCGTCAGATCAATACCCGTTTCGACGTCTGCTCTGTCTGCATCGCTTATCGCTGTTGCCGCGTTCACATCAACGACTGCATCAGTGGGCGTCTGATCGAGGCTAGCTTCGGCTTCTGAGCTGCGCTCGCCGCCACTGGTTGCTTGTCGACGCAAGAGTGTAACGATGCGAAAATGAGGAGTTCGGCAATTCTTTAAAATATTGCAAAGCGCCTCTATAAGTAGACTCTGACATCTTTCCGGTGTGAGCTGTGCAAGCACAATAAAAAGTTATTGTCGTGCATTATTTAGTAGCTTAGCTGACCCACCTCCGACAATTTTACGCTTGGCGTGTCCATGATAATAATCTTAAGCAAGTACGCCTGTACGGGCGCTATCACAGCACAAGGACCACCCTGTTTTTGCACCAAAGCAGAGGGTTCAACATCGCTAAACTCAAACCCTAGAATCAAAGGGAAACATATGCAAAATAAAAAACCAAAAAAGAACCAGCTGCCAAAATGCTTAATGGCTTACCTTGAGACCAACGCTTGAAGACATCTTCAAGCACATTTTCGCCCCACAGCAGCTGTTTGATCTCATGTAGCTCCCGCATATCGCTCTCGTTAAGTAGCGAAACAACACCCGAGCCAGTAGCAGCAACTTGGGTCGAAGACATAATCGCCGCATCACTGGTTGTTGGCTGCTCCTGCTCTAGGATTACAGGATTGTGCGGTTCGGAGACTGCTGCTGACGCCAGCGTCATATTAGGTTTTGGAGAGCCAGATTTTTCGCTGCGTTCGTAACCGCCGCTCATCTTAGATATTTGTTTTTCCTCAAATAGAACACAAATTTGTATTCGACTTAATAAAAACGCAGTTAACGCAACTATTTAGTTGGCATATTTTGAGCTTGATGTCCCAACAAATTGGCAAGCTCGTTTCACTTATGGCTAAAATGACTGAAATTTGAGACGAATATAAATAAAAATCAAAATATGTGAATTATAACTTTCTGCGGTAAATTATTTTTGCGAGCTAATGCAACAGTGTTGGCCATCGATGCAATGTTGATGTCGATATTTTATGGAGTGTTTATCGAAAATTTTGAAGCGTGCTGCCAGTTTACGGAGAATGAAATGAAATGCTTGCCAGATTGTTCAATGCCATTGAATTTTGTTTTTGTTTTGCAGCTGTAACCAGTAGTGTTTTAATATGCTACCGACCATATCATTCAGTCGCATTAATTTTGGTCAGCATTAGTTTTGTACTACTGATATATTTACAAAAATTAAAGAGGTTTACGCATGCAGCGCCTAGAGCCTAAGCAACCAGGCGTTTTATATGCCACTGAAACCATTGGTGCAAACAAAACAAATCATGCACCTAAACGCGTCTACCGCTGTGGTGCATGCTTTGCCGAATTTTCTCGGCATCCGTATTGCAAGTCACACGAGCTACTATGTGGGCCAAGAAATGAGCGGCTGTATATATGTAAATACTGTTTATCCCTCTATGGGAATCGCCAGCTTTTGGATAATCATATGACACGCCAACATAGTGATAATCGTTGGTTGTGTCTTCAATGCGGCAGCAATGGCAAGCGCTACTGTGCTCCGGCGTTTCTCTACAAACATGTAACCGAATGGCATAGTATACAATCGCTATTCTATTGTGCCATTTGCAGTGACGGTATTAGCGATGCCAGGACGTTCAGCAGCCACACCCAGTTGGTGGCGCATGCCGAAAATGTACACAGCTTGTACGCTTCATCCGCAGCAGGCACTGATGGCAGCGTCCTAGGCGATACCGAAGATCTGGAAATGCTAGAAGAAAATATTGAAGAGTTGTTACCAATTATAGATTGGGATGACGACTTGCAATTCGGTTGGCCTGCAGGCCTCAGCAAGGAGGACTGCATTGCCGATCCCTTCGAAGTGCCTAAACAGTATCCCTATGTATGCATTTGCGGCAACGGCTTTACCGGAAGTCTAGCTTTACTAAATCACATCAAGGAAGCTCACGAATTACGTAACTCACTTCACTGCGTTTTCTGCAGCAAAGTGTATGAATCACGCGAAGCGCTCCGTGGTCACCTGCAACGCATACACGTTCTAGTTCGCTCTAGTGTCTGTGACGTCTGCTCTAGAGATTTTGCCACCGCAGATCATCTGAATAAGCATGTGCGGAGCAAGCATCTAGTTAAAAAACCATTTGAATGTCCACAGTGCGGCAAACCGTTTGCACAGCACAGTCATCTAAAGCAGCACATGGAAACTGACAGAGGACATGTGCAACATATATGTGAGCTCTGTGATGAGCTTTTCTCTCGCCGCAATGATTTGAAAAAACATGTGAACCAGAAGCATCACTAAAATGATGTCCATGGTTTGTTGAATTGGGCATTCATTTAAAATCTTTATAATTTATTAAAGTAGTAAATCGTAGAAAATGTACAGCTGTACATAGGTCATGTTCAGACTCATATGTATGTATAAATAAATGGCTTAGAAGTGCGTAAAAAAAATTTTTTTTGAATATGTATTCAATGTTATTCCAATTCAAAACTTGTAAAAGAAAATAATTTGAGGCAATCACTTATAAAAATTGAATTGGGTATTGAAAGCTTATAAAATTCTGCAAAACATTCCATTTAAATTTGGTGGCGAGCAGAAAATCAATTTTATAAATCTATTTTTCTAAGGAAAATTTTAAGACCCCTTTTTCACCACCTATGTATATGGAAACAAATATGGGTGAAATTTATATCATTGTGTAGGGAATTTTCATAGATTGTGCGACATATAAATTTTATTCATACATTATGCAAAATGATAGGTAAAATTTATATAAAAAAAAACATTTATATTTAATTGTCTTTACATGCCCTGCAGGAAAGTATACCAGTTAGGGACCACCCCGCCCGTGAATAAAACAATTATAGTGTTCTTTTAAAATTATATTTTATCCATTTGTTTTGACTTTATTCAAAACATTTTATGTTTTAATTGTTTAAAATTTTATTGAACATTTTTTTTCTTATCACTTACTGTTTACTCGGCACCTTGACTTGAAGCACTGAAAATAAAAAAACAAGCAAAGGGTCTAGCCGGTTAAGGTACCCAAAAGTGCCGCCAGCGATTTTTAAAAACTAATGATGCAGATCGCAATAATTCAAAAAGTGAATTAACCAATTGTCATTTAATAAGTAGTGCAATACTGGTCGTTTTGCGAACATTGGAATGACAGTTGGTAAAATGATGGCGAGAGGAGATTTGTGGGAAAGCGAGTGCTGCTTACGCTCTGAAATGGGAGAGCGGTATGGAAATGCGCGATCTGCTTACGCTCTGAAATAACTGAAACGAAGTGGAACAATTTGCTTTATGTACCTTGTTTGTGCGTTGTCGTCAGAGAGTTAAGGAAAGGCAAGCGAGGTGCTTGTGGCAATTTAAAAAACGCGTAAGTGTAAACCTCTCTTCTCGGTTTTATTAATATCAAATAAATTTAATAAATAAATTAGTGATACCAAAGGTAGCTAGTGTACTCTCTACCTGGTCCTTCCAACGGAAACATGGTCTGCCCTTTCGTCGCTTCCCTTCGACCAGTAGGAGGACCCTTCTCGCAGAAGCTTCTTCACGCATACGCACAACATGACCTATCCAGCGGAGCCGCTGTATCTTAATTCGCTTGACTATGTCAATGTCGTCGTAGAGCTCATAGAGTTCGTCGTTCCATCGGGTGCGGTAATCGTTGCCAACGAGTAGAGGGCAAAAGATCTTACGGAGTATTTTCCGCTCAAACACGAGGGCATATTCATGAGACTGCGACATCAAGCAAAAAGGGAAGGATAAGCGTCTTATAGAGTGTTAGTTTCGTCTGTTGGGAGTGGTCTCTACTACTCAGTTGTCCACTGAGACCAAAGTAACTTCTATTGGCAAGAATGATTCTTCGCTGATCGCAAACATCACTGGATGCATGCCTTCCATCAATCACAACATGATCAATCTGATTGCGTGTAGTTTGATCAGGGGACAGCCACACCCCCATACTCTCATAGTATAGTTCTTGGTATTTGGTATTTTACACTTGGTTCCAGAATTTTGCGTACAGTGCACAAAAATTACAAAATTCAACTTTGACTCCATGTATTTCCATTTATAGGGTAGGTACAGCAATATTTATACCGTGTAGTATAAATACATCAAAAGTTATAGTCAAAAATATGCTAATTTCATTGGAAAATGTTTACAGGCATATCGATGTTATGTAAAAAGACATAAAAATGGAAACTTCCTTTCCCATTATTTAGTATTTAGTGTTTGTAAAGAAAAAGTGTACAGGGTATTCCACTGTCGGGCACCGTCCTGACTGTCTGCATCAAATTTTTTTATTTTTTATTTTGTAAAGTGGTCCATTTCCTTTTAAAAACTGCTTATTTTAAAACTTAAATCCATCGAGTTTTCTCATAATTACCCTTTTACTATAACTATCTTAAAATATGCACCGCCAAAATTTTGCGTACAGCAATTTAAAATTGTGAAATTTTGGAGATAAAGTTGCGTTTCGAAGTCCCGTTGCACATTTTGTCTTGCCTGTATATTTTCGCTTGCTTGTACATAAAAATTAATGTGTCTTAAGCCATGGATAAGAAAGGAGTAGAAATTTGTGTTGCGGCAAGAAAAATTACTATAAAACTCTATATGGAGGGTAAATCGTACAGAGAAATTGGACAAACGGTAGGCAGAGCCCACTCATAAGTTCAAAGACTAATAAAAACAACTATATATTGTTGTTTTGTTAACTTTTTATTATGCCTGAGAAAAAATCGACTTTAACCAGTAGGAGTGACGCTACCAATACACACATAGTACTACAGTATTCGTAAACTTATTTATATTACTTAATTAAGTCGTCGAATGTCGAACACTAGTATAGTATATATATTTTACAAATCCTATGTCTCGTTAATTTATGATACATACTTTGACTCCATTTATTTCAATTTATTGGGCATGTACGCAATATTTTTTTGAATTTTATGAAAGAAATAAAACTGCTTATTATACAACTCAATTCAATCAAGTTTGCATACTATTAACTATTTACTGAAACTACCTTAAAATATACACCCGGAAAATTCTGCGTACAGTAATTTAAAGTTGTAAAATTCGGAGAATAAAGTACCGTTTCTAAGTCCCGTGGCACATCTTGTCTTGTCTGTATATTTTTTTATTTTGCTTGCTTTTACATAAAAATTTATGTTTATTAAACCATGAATAAGAAAGGATTAGATATTTATGTGACGGAAAAAAAAATTACTATAAAACTCTATCTGGAAAGTAAATCCTGCTGAGAAATTGTGGAAAGCCCCGTACTGGGCGTCCATTCCTACTCACAAAGCAAGAAAAAAAGGGTTGTGGACTTGGTCACGTTAAACCCAAGGATTACCGCCGATCTACTGAGGTTACGGATTGCTCAGCTAAACCAATATCTGATGATAGCATATGAATAATTTTAAAGCAAACTGACTATTATAGCTATGTGGCCCATACCAAGCCTCTTATATCCCCGGCTAATTATCAGAAGCGTAAGGATTTCACATTTATGTACATTTCCAAGCATCCAGTGTTTTTGAACAAAGTTACCTTCCCTAATGGATTGGAATCCTTTCGATTTTTAAATAAAAGGCTGGAAATTAATTTCAACCAAAGTGCACATTAGATGTGCCTAGACGACAATTTCTGGTTCCAAAAAGACAACGACCCGAAGCATACGGGCCATATTTCGATACTGTGGCTGCTGTACAATGTTGGAAAAAGCTAAATTCGGGGTGGTGAATCTACGGATCACTATCCGATAGAGTATTTGTGGGACCTACTCGAACGCAGAATCCGGCAACACACCATTACGTGGGACCTACCTCGAACGCAGAATCCGGCAACACACCATTACGTGCAAAGAAATGCTAAAGGAGAAGAGTTTTGAAGATTGGGCCAAAACTACGTCAGAAGAAACCAAAAAGCTTAGACTTGATTCCAATGCGATGTAATCAGAGGTGTGCCAGATGTCTCTATAGTGTGGAATTCTCGACTTTTACAAATGTTAATGGTAATTTGTATTTTTCGTCGAGTTTTTGAGCCTTGTACTGAGTCTCTCATTCGTTCGCTCTTCATGTGGGAATAGATTTTGATTTCGGGCAGGGCACAAATAAAGGTGCGATAACTCTGCCGACGTTGAATAAGGGTTTCCCAAATTTTAATTTTAGTGCGAGGCATAGTGGAATATGTATAAGGTATTTATACATATTGGTACAACTCCTCTTTTTAAGGTTGCCGCTGTGGTTGCCGTTTAGGTTTAGGCGCGCTTTTGCAGAGAAAAACTGAATTTAAGCTTTTATGTTAATGTATTGTTTTTTTCATTTTAATATTAATTTTATGACTATTTATGACTGATATTATTCAGCTTATATATTTGGAAGTACATTATTGATCTAAAAAAGTTTTTTTTTACTTTAATATGGCAATTTAACTACTCTTGCAAATATTTTTTTGGCATAAGCAGACCTTCTTCATTAACTGTACGGAAACTGTTCTCCGGGTTCTTTATCGGTTGGCTTTCTGACAAACTTTTCATTTTGGCGTAAATATATAGAATTCTTTTTGCCATAGAATTAACTTATAATTCTTTTCTAAGCGAATTAATTTGAGCGTTGAGCTCACTGTCATCAGCTAATGCAAAATCTATGGATTCATCGAGAGACTCACATTGATCTGTCGCCATGAGCTCAGGTTTTTAGGTTCTACAGCTTCGTTGGCTTCATTTCTGCCCACTTCTTTCAAAATGGACTCTACATATTTCGTTCGATTCCTGCATCTCTGGACACGAGGGTCATTAAAGTTTAATTTGAATTATAAAATGATTTGATTTTTAAAATAAATTATGCATTCTTATTATGCTCTGTTAGTGTCTTACACACGACAATTTGATGTGGCTGGCATTCCACAAAACGCTACCCATTTCTTAAATAATTTATGTTTTTGGGACCTTGAAAAAACCCTTTTCGTTTTCCTTGTTGGAACTATACTTATTTCGCAGTTCTTAATACAGCACTTTATTTTAGATCACTTTAATTGCGCCAGTAGGACTTGGCTGTATGAAGTTTGTAGTTCTTTCCACAGGATTTTGGCCTCGAAAATCAGTTTCTGTTGTATGATATGAATTTTTTTTACACTACACATGCACAGTAATAGTGTGCATAACTGTGCCAAGTTTCAATTGGATAGCTTTTATGGTGTGGGCTAAAACAGCGAAAATCTGTCACGGGGAAGGGGGTGAGATATCGACATAATTCAAACAAAACTCGTAGTTTTCCCGGTATATGCGCATCTTTTGGTAAACAAATTTTTGCTCTAGCTCTAGCACGGACAGACGGACATGTCTATATCGACTCGACTATTGCTCCTGACCATTTTTGCCCATGGAACATATAGTCTGCCACGCCTCCTTCTGCCTGTTACATACATTGCACAAATATATAATACCTTTTACACTTTGTCTACAGGGTATAAAAACACGGCCGAGTGCTGCTCGTTTTTGTATTTGTGTATGTGGTAGATATTCCTTGATTTTGCAAGCCAAAATAGTTCAAATTGTTGAAGTAAATGTGGACATCTCAATGTATGCATTTGACTTTTTCTTCCTGCTAGCCGCTTCAAACTATTAAAACAAAGTTTTTCTTCAGTTATTTTCAATGTTTAATTAAAGAAAACCAAATTAATGACTAGTAAACAAAGCGTTACAAAAGTATCAAATCAACAAATTTATTTCGCTGCTGCGCTAAAATGTATTTTAAAGCCTAGTACGCACTTGAGTGGAATCTATTTTGTGGTGCCAAACTTCATATAAAAAAAAGGAGTAGTAATTTTTCATTGCGATATTCCATTCCGCGATACGCTGCACTGTAATTTGCGTTGCCCACTAAACAGTGTTTGTGGAACGTTTGTGGAACTAATAAACAGCTGGTTTCGTGACAAAAGAGCGCCAAGCTTCGTATTTCGTTTATATATATTATTATAGTAACATGATGCGCCAAACAAAAGAAGGGTAGATAATTTTAATCGCGCCTGAATAAAGGCTTGTTGGTCTAACAATATTTTTTATTAGCACTATTGATTAGGAACGCCTATTATAAACATAATTGTGCTTTCATTCACAGCATTATGCTTTATTTTAAATTGTATTTCTGTTGTTTATGTGTTGTGTTTTATGATGTATTAGGCGTGAATGGTTAGGTGCTAGTTAAAATTTAAGGCGAGTGAGTAATTGGATTGGTCAAGCAAAAGAGTATATTGAATCATTTGCCCAAATTCAAGGCGAAATCGGGAAATCCAGCGTACGGCGCAGCAGCAAACGAATACGATGCGCATATGTAAATGCTATGTTTCAACATCCCCGTGAGGTGAGCGGGTTAGAGAATACCACCTCAGCAGGTCAAAGCTTGTCGTATGAGGCGACTAACACCCTAGGCCTTAAAAGGTTTGTGCGTAGGGTCTGGGACCCACCACGTAAAATGAAAGACTGTATTTTCATCAGGCCGTAACACGATAACGGGTTGTTATGGCCAGTTAAGAAGAAGATGTTTCACCAACAATTAGCGCGAGACGCAAATTAACATAACAATCACAATAAACACAACTAAAATAAAACAGCTGACCAAACAGGGTTACCATGTGATTTTTCCTTTTTTTCAGCTATCTGGCCACCCTTTTTTATTTACAATCCACCACAACAGGAATATATTGCGTATTTCATGTGAAAATATTTTAGCCTGCTGCGTACTAGGCTTAAACTGCAAACCATTTTACACAATAAATTTATATCCAAATTCAATTTAAATTAAATTAATTTTTTACCTTTCCTACATTTCAGTGGATAAACAGCTGGTTTCGTTGGATTTTATAACATAGCCGGCAGCTTTCGATGCTTAGAAAGCAAAGTTATGCATAATATTTGTAACATAGAATTAAAAAAAATGATCACCAAGTTGCATTTAGAAAAAAGCAATGGATTTCTTTTCATTGCATATTTTGTTTAGTCTTAGTAAGATTTTATGCTCTAACAGATAAAAAAAAATAACAGAGAAACGAAAACAACAGCTAAATCTAAGCAAAAATTATACTCCACATAATAATAACGATGATAACTAAAGAATTGTTTTGTTTGTAATTAATTTTTTTTTTAATTCGCTGTAATAAACCTAACTAAATTATTTGCATGTAAAGCGTAAAAAAAATTGTATTTGTTTCAATTTTAAATATTATATAAAACGAAATGTCTATTGAAATTGTCTAAAAGTATTTTGTGTTGAATATCTCAGTGGAAAAAATAGAAGATTTTACTTATTGATATACATATACAAAATAAAAAACCATCTACAACAAATATACATATATACTTTTACAACAAATATTTTGTATTTAAGAAGACTTAAAAAGTATACTTTTGTGCGTGACCAATGCCAATAACATTTACAACGCGTTACTGCGTCTGGCATATTTCCCAAAAGAGTGGAAATGTGCTCGCTCAGATCGCAGTGAAAGCCTTGCCAGCCTTCTAAACCATTCAGTCAACAAACTTGCTGAAAGAGTATTTTTGAGCAGAGTATTGGCTACAGGTAATCTGGCTACCAAAATTCCAACACACCAGTTCGGGTTCCGCTCGAAACATGGCCCCCCTGAATACCGAATATTAAAGGCATGCCTGGAAAATTACTCCTACAGAGTTTCGATAAACCTGTCCGACAATCTTGGGTTCCTCAAGAAAGTATTCTCTATTGCCTTCTCACGGCCACTTATACCGACGACACCGCATTGCTGTCCTCAGCTAACAGCTGGCAAGAAGCCGCTGTGGCCCTACAGCTGGAATTTGGCAAAATAGAAAATTGGGCACAATGTTGGAATATCCAAAGAAAGATAAATGTCCTATGCTTAATTTAGACGAGAAGATAATTCCTTTTAAAGCGTCGCACTCCTACCTTGGCATGCACCTTGACGCAAAACTGATCTGACGCCAACATATGAAAATCACTGCAAGATGTAGGGCGAGCTTTCTTTAGGAACTAAGAGAATCCGCTGAAAGACCATAATAATGTCAACCTGGTATTATGGCATCCAAGTCTGAGGACAAATCAAACTTTAAAAAGTCCAGATAATATTTTGAATTAGCATTGAGAAAAATTGCGAATGCGCCGTGGTATGTCCGAAACCACACAAGGATCTCGACATTCCAAGAATTGAATGTAAAATAAATAAACTAAGCGGCCGTTATAAGGACCGTCGACAATTGATCTAACAGTAAGGGTATCTCATATCGCTTACATTTGAAATCTATTTTTTTGTATTTTGTATAGTATATCATGCAAATAAATTTTGTAAATAATCTCTTCATTAATTTGCAAAAAAAAACTACCTTAACAAATAGTGTGTAGCGATTTAATTTTTGTACGTCTATTGGATTATAGCCGCAGTTTTAAGCAGATTGATTCTAATTCTTAACTAGCCATAACAACCCGCAACCGGGTTACGCGATGTAAAGCTCTACTCCATGTGTCTCTTTTTTGCGCGCTCCTTCCAATCGGTGATACCAAAGTTAGCTATTGTGCTCAATACCTGGTCCTTCCAGCGGAGGCATGGTCTGCCCTTTCGACGCCTCCCTTTGACACTCGCATTAAAAATCTTTCTAGCAGGAGCTTCTTTATCCATACGTACAACATGTCCTAGCCAGCGGAGCCGCTGGATCTTAATTCGCTTGACTATGTCAATGTTGTCGTAGAGCTCATAGAGTTCGTCGTTCCATCGTATGCGGAAGTCGTTGCCAACGCCTAAAGTGCCAAAAATCTTAAGGAGTACTTTCCGTTCAAACAGTCCAAGGGCATTTTTTTCAAACCTCCTAGTTACAATTCACAACTGGTTAAAACACTAAATCAGGAAAAGGCTTGAAGCTTAGCTGTTAGCAATATTACATTTTTACTTACAAAATAATTTTTCTTAACATTTATTTATATGCTTTACGCGCTATTTCAAAAAATGGGTAGCTACCCATTTTCTCGTTTACACCGATTAAGTGATTAACAACGTTGTTGTTACAAGTCTTTAAGATAACGGACCCAAGGAAACTTCCTTTGGTAAATAAAATATAAATTAGAAATATTTTTGTGAATTAACAGCAAAACTAGATTTGATTGGCTGTGTGTGGCCGGCAGTGTACTATTCAAAGCACTCTTTGGAGTGCAATCCATTCTAACATCTCAAAGCGAACAGTTACTGGAACATTTGCAGCTATTCGAAGGAAATAGACAAATATATGGTTTCTTCGAGTGGAGAAACAGAGTGGTGGGATTGTTGTCAAGGATTTCGTCTACCTTTCACCACCATCAGGATGGAAAACGATGTCAGCTCATCCTTCCCCTTTTGCTTTATGATGCTGAAGCATTGGTGATGACGCGGTCTGAAGAAAATGCCCTTTTAGTATTTGAGCTGAAAGCACTCCGCAAGATTTGGCTCTTTACGTGTGGGCAACAACTACCGCATTCGATGGAACGACGAGCCCTATGAGCTCTATGGTGACATTTACATAGTCAAGCTTGGTCGTGTAATGCGTATGGATGAAGAAACTCCCACAAGATAAGTCTTCTTGTGGATGTTGAAGGAAGGCGATGAAGTGGTTGGGCGTGTCTCTGTTAGAAGGATCAGGTAAAGAGCACACTAAATACCTTGCTTATCTTCGCTTGATAATACTGTACATCAGACCGTAACCCGGTAACGGGCTATTATGGCCAGTCAAGAAAAAGAAGAAGAAGCTAATGTTAAGGTTATGCCGAATATAATGAAAGCAACCTTGCTAGAACCCAGACTCAACAACCCAGGATTCTTTCCTCCCTTAAAGATCACTTAAGCTGTCAAAATTTTGAACGAGGCTGAAGCAACATCTATTACAGCTATTGGAAATTCAGAGCCAACTATATCAATGAAAACCACCTCAAAAAATAACTTCACGCTAACCACTTTTTCGATGCCTTGCTGAGAATATCGCAAAAATATAAACAACAAACATTACCAGGGTTGTGCCCGAAATCTCTAAATGATGTGCCTAAAGTTTAATTTTCTTTTCTTAAAAAATCGGTCGATCAGATGCCTAATTGTTGGATTTCCCATTTTGATTGAAATTTGGCATAAAACGATATTTGGCGCACCGTAAAATTGCTTTGGGTTGAAATTTGGTTGAAAGAGATTGTTGGCACACCCCTGTACAAGTTAAAGCCAATGTGAAAGAGACATTTCTAAAATTCATTTATAGCATGCTGCGAGTGAAACTTAAATGAAATCGCTCCGTTGACTTCTATGGAATCGGAAAGTATAAACTGGTAAGCGAAACACGAGCGTCCTTTAAGTCAAAGCATGTTTATGTTTGGTATAAATAAGCTGTCTTTATTGATATATCTTTGAGAAATTGTGAGCATAGTATCGAAAGTATTGATTTTTTTTTCGTTAAAACATTGAACAAACTTGTCTATTAGAGAGCTTCTTTCGATAAATAATAATACTGTGTCTATCAAAAAATGTTATATCCATTTGTACGCATATAAACAACAAACATATATTCAGCTTAAAGTAATGTTATGGTGCTTCGGCCCAATAAAGCAAAATCGGAAGGATGAGCGTCTTGTAGAGTGTGAGTTTCGTCTGGCTGGAGTGGTCTTTATTACTCGTTTGCCTACTGAGACCAAAGTAAAATGTATTGGCAAGAGTGATTCTCCGCTTGATCTCCATGCTGACATGGTTTTTCATCGTGACTGTGGTGCCAATTTAGACGAAATCCTTGACAACATCAAAAGTATAGTTTTGAACATCAATCTGAGAATCCAACCGCAGTGCCTCTCGAAGAAAACATATACTTTGTCTTGCTCTTATAAACAACCAAACCCACCCTGGCAGATTCTCTTCCAATAGCCGTAAAGGCTTTATAATCTCTCCATCACAAAGTTGAAGAGGTTGCAGGAGAGAGCATCGCCTTGCCTTGAAGCCTCGCTTGTTATCAAATGGCTCGGAGCAGCTCTTTCCTATTTTGACGAAGCTGCGTGTGTTTCTCAACGTCATTCTGCACAGTCACACGAACTTTGCAGGGATTCCAAACTCAGACAGAGTGGCATATACGCGATCCCTCAACGGGCTATAAAATACTGCTTTATAATCGACAAAGAGATGGGCGGTTTCGATTTGGTATTCGTGGGTCCTCTCCAGGATTTGGAGTAGTGTGAATATCTGGTTTATGATGGAGTTACCAGGCCTAAAACAACACTGATAAGTTTTTTCACACAGAACGCTCGATAGGTCCTTATATGGAATAGAAAGAAGACTGACACCACGGTAGTTAGCGCACACCGTGGGGTCACCCTTCTTGAGAAAAGGGCAGAGGACACTAAGGTCCCAATCATCGGGAATGCTCTTATCAAGCCATATTCTGCAAAAGAGCTGCTGCACGCACCTTACCAACTCTGCAGGCAGGCAATCTGCGCCAGTAGCTTTGTTGTTCATGAGCCGCTAGATTGCGTCCCTGACTTCGGGCTTGCTGATTGCCAATAAATAAAAAAACAAATTGCCAAAAAAGTTAATAATGAACTCACTTAGAAAGCGAAGGGACAACAAGACGCTTATTGTTATCCTTTCATTGAGATCAAATCATATAGTAAGTTTAGCAGAAAATAAGCACTCCACGTTCATGGGATTTTTAACCCAATATTGGCTATCTTTGTTAGGCAATTCGCTTAATTATTCCAAAATTTAATTACTTTCTCACCAAATGCCAATCTACTCTGCCATTCATAAATAATGAGATCATGCAATACATTTGTGTGCAATTTAAATTACAGTTTGTGCATATCATTTATGAGTGCCTCAAATGGATTTTCCATAGCAGATGCAGATTGTGTATTTGAACTTTCAATTGTAGACTATGTTGGTAGAATTGTATAGTTTTCTGTAAAACAACAAATGAATTAGCTTGTTTTTTCTTGTAGGCTCCAAGAAACGTTATCCCTCGGGTCCAAAAATATTGCTGTTGCAAATAAGTCATTTTCAAATAACACTGTGCGACAAAATAATTTACGTTTTTTCTGCGGAACACTCCAATTTTTTGGAGTTGACAAATAACCTTTTTTTTTTGCTTTACACATGAATCTATTTATTTCTCCCCCATTTTTCTATCGATTCTTTTAATATAATACGTTTTAGAAAGGGGAAAAATGTATCTTTTCAAATTTATATGGAGTAAGGCTCATTTTATGAAACTAAGTAGGGATTTTTTCAATTTAGTTTGAAAATTAAAGTAGTCAAAAATATGATAATTTCACCCCCCCCCCCCCTCGCCTATAAACTGCTTCAAAACTCCACCACATGTAGATATGGAGCTAGAGTTACAAAATTTGGTGTGGAGCTTAATCGTTAAAACTGTATCCACCTTTTTTCAATAGAATCCCCCACCCCCCTTCCACACCATGTCCCGCATTCAAAATAGATGTACAAACTTGACGAGGGAGCAGAAAATTTCATTTCGGCAGATTAGTTTAGTTTTATTATTTTTAATATATTAAAATGTTGTAGAAAAAAACCAATGAAGTATTCTATTTTGCCTACGCGACATGGCTTTCGCAACCAAATAAGTTCCAGCACATTAATGTTTCGTTTTTAGCGCGCAAAAAGTACAGCGCTAGCGCCATCTACACGTCAACTCTAAAAAAATGGGCAGCACTTCAGCTGCGTACCACTAGCGAAATTCTGGGCGCTAAGAATTTCGACATTGTTTTTTTATATGAAGTTTTGCTTTCTTTCACGCGGTTTCACACTGCTGCGTGGTATCTATGTATATGTAAAATGTGCTGCTTTGCAAAAAATAAAAAAAAACACAAAAAAAAGCAGTTATAATTTCCTGAGATGCATACGCGTGTGCGGTAATAGCAAACGAAGATCCGCTTAGCAACCTTTCTCTTCGACGGTCGCTTTGAACTAAAAACTCCGCTTCAGTATTTTCATGTTCGATCTCCGCTTCGTGCATCTGTTCTTCAATTGCCCGATACTGCATGCAGCAATGCAAAGCGAGCGTTCAGCAGCAGCACATTTTACATATATGTATGTACATAACACGCATTTAATGCAATTAATAAATAAATAAATGGCAACTGAAACCCATGGTGGAATAAAGAAAGGTATGCTCACTCTCAGTTTTTTAGTTGCCAAAGTTTTTGTGAGCGAAAGCTCGAAAGCTCAGCTATGTGTAAAAGCTGACATGCATACAAATATGTTGACAATGCTTGCATTTATGTGTGTGGCGTAGACTAAATTGGCAACAATTTAAAGAGACGCATACTGAGAGTGAGCACACCTTTCTTTATTCCACCATGACTGAAACCAAATAAATAGCATTTGAGCAAAGCATAAACGATAAAACTCTTTTCTGTCTCTCTTAATTTCCCATTTCCAGCTCTAGGCAAATTTTTGGGAAATTATGTGATGATGAAAGAGCCTTGATTAATACGCCTTGATATAGACTGTCCATTTAGAACAACGCAAAAGCGCACACAAATTTTTGAAGATGCGATCCCAGACACTTCGAACTCTGACTTGTCGTTGCTTGAGGTAGCTGTCGTGATTTTCAGAGCAATCCAATTCATAGAGGCAGCCGGCTATGAAGGTCGTCCTGTATCGGCATGCTAAAAATGTAATGATCGGTCGGTCAAAGGGGTGGGCAGCAGGTGAAGGCACAGTGCAATAAGTATAAGGTGCGACAACTCTTATTTTTACGGTTTCCGCTGTCGTTGAAACGAATTTTGTGAGCGAGAGAGCGTGATAGAAATGTACTTTGTTTACATACTCGCACGTACATATGCATACATACATACATGTCTGTGTTTTGTGTCTTCCATCTAAAAAAGTAATAATAATAAATAAAGCTAAAAAAAACGAATTCCGGTTGGCCAAAAAACTAAAATCTCTTTTATGTTTTTCGATGATTTAACCACTCTGACAACTTTTCCGGCGATTTGGAGTAATTTCGGCTTTAGACGCTATAGTAGGGTCGCCAGAGGAATAAAAAAGTAACTAATCTAAAAATTTTTGTTTTTTTTTGATTTTTTTGTTGTTTGAATTTCTCCTAGATAATTTCGGTTGTTTTGATAAACGTGCGGAAAAGTCTGAGTTGGTGACCAATTGTTTATTTAAAAATTCATTTTAAACAAAAGATACAAATCTAAATTAATCAAATCTTACAACAAAATAACAGACATATAGCTCCCAAAACAGATATGGCATCTAGGCGTGAAAACAAATCCAACAAGACTAAAATGAAGTAAATTGAATGTACCCGTCAATAGCTATAGCCTTTTAAAAACTTTGTCGAAATTAAAATAAAATGTCAAAAAACGTTTGTCTGTTTCTTCCCTTTATCGCAGCGTTCTGAATTTCGGTACACATAAAGTACTGGAGTTTTCTTCTGTGGGATTTGTTTCTCGGACTATTTGTAGGTGTTGATATTTTGCATATTTTATATATACTACGTGGGGTGAAAAGTAACCTCCTTGACCGCCAAAATGAGCTACGATCGCAAAAATGATTATGATGCCTTCTAGTCCATTCATATTGGCACACATGTCAAATTTCAGTTTGATAAATTAATTTGTTTAGTTTTGACAGCCGTTTTTTGTTGGCGTGTTTAGCATCATGTTGAGTATGGAAAAAAACGATTTTCGTTCTCTCATAAAACATTATTTTTTGAGAGACAAAACGGAGATGGAAACAAAAGAAACGTTGGATAAATATTATGGGGCTAGTGCTCCTTCAGATTACACCGTGAAATATTGGTTTCGAGAGTTTCGTGGTGCCCGAAACGCCACTGCCGATGAAGTCCGCAACGGGAGGCCTTCCGATGCGGTTACACAGGAAAATGTAAAAAAAATACGTGAAATGGTGTTGGTCGACCGGAAAGTGAAGGGCGCGAGCTGGCAGATGCCACAAGGATAAGTACTGAGCGCACACGCCATATTTTGGGCGAGATTCTGCATATGAAAAAATTATCTTGCCGCTGGGTGCCGCGCATGCTGACTCCAGAGCAACAAAACGAGCGCGAGCGCACTTCGGAAGCGTGTTTGGCCATGCTGATGGGGAATCGGGTAGATTTTTGGCGTCGATTGGTAATTGTTGATGAAACCTGGTTACATTACTACACGCCGCCGAACAGAATGAGTGCCCGGCAATGGACTGAAGCCGGCACGAGTGCTCCGAAGCGGCCGACATAGGCTCAATAGGTCGGAAAGGTCATGGCGTCTGTTTTCTGGGATTGTCATGGCATACTCTTCGTGGACTACCTTGAAAAAGGAAAAACGATCAACAGCGAGTATTACTGCGCATTCTTGGAGCAACTGAAGGTCGAAATCGCTGCAAAACGGCCTCACATGAAGCGAAAAAAGTTTTGTTTTTGCAAGACAATGCGCTGGCACACAAGACAATGCAACCATGGCTAAAATCAACGCCTTGGGGCTCCAATTGGTTCTCCATCCACCTGATTCGTCCGATTTGGCTCCCTCGGACTATTCCCAAACCTCAAAAGTTGGCTCATCAATAAAATATTCAGCTCGCGCAAGGAGATCATCGACGCCGCGGAAGAGCATTTTGAAGACCTCCCGGAAAATTACTTTTCGGACGGGATCAAAAAGTTGGAAAATCGCTGAAATAAGTGTATCGACCACTCATAAGTTCAAAGACTAATAACAACAACTTAATATTGTTATATTTTGTTAACTTTTTATTATGCCTGAGAAAAAAATCGACTTTAACCAGTAGGAGTGACGCTACCAATACACACATAGTACTACAGTATTCGTAAACTTATTTATATTACTTAATTAAGTCGTCGAATGTCGAACACTAGTATAGTATATATATTTTACAAATCCTATGTCTCGTTAATTTATGATACATACTTTGACTCCATTTATTTCAATTTATAGGGTATGTATAGCAATATTTTTTTGAATTTTATGAAAGAATCAATTCCTCTCTAAAACTGCTTATTATACAACTCAATTCAATCAAGTTTGCATACTATTAACTATTTACTGAAACTACCTTAAAATATACACCCGGAAAATTCTGCGTACAGTAATTTAAAGTTGTAAAATTCTGAGAATAAAGTACCGTTTCTAAGTCCCGTGGCACATCTTGTCTTGTCTGTATATTTTTTTATTTTGCTTGCTTTTACATAAAAATTAATGTTTATTAAGCCATGAATAAGAAAGGATTAGATATTTATGTGACGGAAAGAAAAATTACTATAAAACTCTATCTGGAAAGTAAATCCTGCTGAGAAATTGTGGAAAGCCCCGTACTGGGCGTCCATTCCTACTCACAAAGCAAGAAAAAAAGGGTTGTGGACTTGGTCACGTTAAACCCAAGGATTACCGCCGATCTACTGAGGTTACGGATTGCTCAGCTAAACCAATATCTGATGATAGCATATGAATAATTTTAAAGCAAACTGACTATTATAGCTATGTGGCCCATACCAAGCCTCTTATATCCCCGGCTAATTTTCAGAAGCGTAAGGATTTCACATTTATGTACATTTCCAAGCATCCAGTGTTTTTGAACAAAGTTACTTTCCCTAATGGATTGGAATCCTTTCGATTTTTAAATAAAAGGCTGGAAATTAATTTCAACCAAAGTGCACATTAGATGTGCCTAGACGACAATTTCTGGTTCCAAAAAGACAACGACCCGAAGCATACGGGCCATATTTCGATACTGTGGCTGCTGTACAATGTTGGAAAAAGCTAAATTCGGGGTGGTGAATCTACGGATCACTATCCGATAGAGTATTTGTGGGACCTACTCGAACGCAGAATCCGGCAACACACCATTACGTGGGACCTACCTCGAACGCAGAATCCGGCAACACACCATTACGTGCAAAGAAATGCTAAAGGAGAAGAGTTTTGAAGATTGGGCCAAAACTACGTCAGAAGAAACCAAAAAGCTTAGACTTGATTCCAATGCGATGTAATCAGAGGTGTGCCAGATGTCTCTATAGTGTGGAATTCTCGACTTTTACAAATGTTAATGGTAATTTGTATTTTTCGTCGAGTTTTTGAGCCTTGTACTGAGTCTCTCATTCGTTCGCTCTTCATGTGGGAATAGATTTTGATTTCGGGCAGGGCACAAATAAAGGTGCGATAACTCTGCCGACGTTGAATAAGGGTTTCCCAAATTTTAATTTTAGTGCGAGGCATAGTGGAATATGTATAAGGTATTTATACATATTGGTACAACTCCTCTTTTTAAGGTTGCCGCTGTGGTTGCCGTTTAGGTTTAGGCGCGCTTTTGCAGAGAAAAACTGAATTTAAGCTTTTATGTTAATGTATTGTTTTTTTCATTTTAATATTAATTTTATGACTATTTATGACTGATATTATTCAGCTTATATATTTGGAAGTACATTATTGATCTAAAAAAGTTTTTTTTTACTTTAATATGGCAATTTAACTACTCTTGCAAATATTTTTTTGGCATAAGCAGACCTTCTTCATTAACTGTACGGAAACTGTTCTCCGGGTTCTTTATCGGTTGGCTTTCTGACAAACTTTTCATTTTGGCGTAAATATATAGAATTCTTTTTGCCATAGAATTAACTTATAATTCTTTTCTAAGCGAATTAATTTGAGCGTTGAGCTCACTGTCATCAGCTAATGCAAAATCTATGGATTCATCGAGAGACTCACATTGATCTGTCGCCATGAGCTCAGGTTTTTAGGTTCTACAGCTTCGTTGGCTTCATTACTGCCCACTTCTTTCAAAATGGACTCTACATATTTCGTTCGATTCCTGCATCTCTGGACACGAGGGTCATTAAAGTTTAATTTGAATTATAAAATGATTTGATTTTTAAAATAAATTATGCATTCTTATTATGCTCTGTTAGTGTCTTACACACGACAATTTGATGTGGCTGGCATTCCACAAAACGCTACCCATTTCTTAAATAATTTATGTTTTTGGGACCTTGAAAAAACCCTTTTCGTTTTCCTTGTTGGAACTATACTTATTTCGCAGTTCTTAATACAGCACTTTATTTTAGATCACTTTAATTGCGCCAGTAGGACTTGGCTGTATGAAGTTTGTAGTTCTTTCCACAGGATTTTGGCCTCGAAAATCAGTTTCTGTTGTATGATATGAATTTTTTTTACACTACACATGCACAGTAATAGTGTGCATAACTGTGCCAAGTTTCAATTGGATAGCTTTTATGGTGTGGGCTAAAACAGCGAAAATCTGTCACGGGGAAGGGGGTGAGATATCGACATAATTCAAACAAAACTCGTAGTTTTCCCGGTATATGCGCATCTTTTGGTAAACAAATTTTTGCTCTAGCTCTAGCACGGACAGACGGACATGTCTATATCGACTCGACTATTGCTCCTGACCATTTTTGCCCATGGAACATATAGTCTGCCACGCCTCCTTCTGCCTGTTACATACATTGCACAAATATATAATACCTTTTACACTTTGTCTACAGGGTATAAAAACACGGCCGAGTGCTGCTCGTTTTTGTATTTGTGTATGTGGTAGATATTCCTTGATTTTGCAAGCCAAAATAGTTCAAATTGTTGAAGTAAATGTGGACATCTCAATGTATGCATTTGACTTTTTCTTCCTGCTAGCCGCTTCAAACTATTAAAACAAAGTTTTTCTTCAGTTATTTTCAATGTTTAATTAAAGAAAACCAAATTAATGACTAGTAAACAAAGCGTTACAAAAGTATCAAATCAACAAATTTATTTCGCTGCTGCGCTAAAATGTATTTTAAAGCCTAGTACGCACTTGAGTGGAATCTATTTTGTGGTGCCAAACTTCATATAAAAAAAAGGAGTAGTAATTTTTCATTGCGATATTCCATTCCGCGATACGCTGCACTGTAATTTGCGTTGCCCACTAAACAGTGTTTGTGGAACTAATAAACAGCTGGTTTCGTGACAAAAGAGCGCCAAGCTTCGTATTTCGTTTATATATATTATTATAGTAACATGATGCGCCAAACAAAAGAAGGGTAGATAATTTTAATCGCGCCTGAATAAAGGCTTGTTGGTCTAACAATATTTTTTATTAGCACTATTGATTAGGAACGCCTATTATAAACATAATTGTGCTTTCATTCACAGCATTATGCTTTATTTTAAATTGTATTTCTGTTGTTTATGTGTTGTGTTTTATGATGTATTAGGCGTGAATGGTTAGGTGCTAGTTAAAATTTAAGGCGAGTGAGTAATTGGATTGGTCAAGCAAAAGAGTATATTGAATCATTTGCCCAAATTCAAGGCGAAATCGGGAAATCCAGCGTACGGCGCAGCAGCAAACGAATACGATGCGCATATGTAAATGCTATGTTTCAACATCCCCGTGAGGTGAGCGGGTTAGAGAATACCACCTCAGCAGGTCAAAGCTTGTCGTATGAGGCGACTAACACCCTAGGCCTTAAAAGGTTTGTGCGTAGGGTCTGGGACCCACCACGTAAAATGAAAGACTGTATTTTCATCAGGCCGTAACACGATAACGGGTTGTTATGGCCAGTTAAGAAGAAGATGTTTCACCAACAATTAGCGCGAGACGCAAATTAACATAACAATCACAATAAACACAACTAAAATAAAACAGCTGACCAAACAGGGTTACCATGTGATTTTTCCTTTTTTTCAGCTATCTGGCCACCCTTTTTTATTTACAATCCACCACAACAGGAATATATTGCGTATTTCATGTGAAAATATTTTAGCCTGCTGCGTACTAGGCTTAAACTGCAAACCATTTTACACAATAAATTTATATCCAAATTCAATTTAAATTAAATTAATTTTTTACCTTTCCTACATTTCAGTGGATAAACAGCTGGTTTCGTTGGATTTTATAACATAGCCGGCAGCTTTCGATGCTTAGAAAGCAAAGTTATGCATAATATTTGTAACATAGAATTAAAAAAAATGATCACCAAGTTGCATTTAGAAAAAAGCAATGGATTTCTTTTCATTGCATATTTTGTTTAGTCTTAGTAAGATTTTATGCTCTAACAGATAAAAAAAAATAACAGAGAAACGAAAACAACAGCTAAATCTAAGCAAAAATTATACTCCACATAATAATAACGATGATAACTAAAGAATTGTTTTGTTTGTAATTAATTTTTTTTTTAATTCGCTGTAATAAACCTAACTAAATTATTTGCATGTAAAGCGTAAAAAAAATTGTATTTGTTTCAATTTTAAATATTATATAAAACGAAATGTCTATTGAAATTGTCTAAAAGTATTTTGTGTTGAATATCTCAGTGGAAAAAATAGAAGATTTTACTTATTGATATACATATACAAAATAAAAAACCATCTACAACAAATATACATATATACTTTTACAACAAATATTTTGTATTTAAGAAGACTTAAAAAGTATACTTTTGTGCGTGACCAATGCCAATAACATTTACAACGCGTTACTGCGTCTGGCATATTTCCCAAAAGAGTGGAAATGTGCTCGCTCAGATCGCAGTGAAAGCCTTGCCAGCCTTCTAAACCATTCAGTCAACAAACTTGCTGAAAGAGTATTTTTGAGCAGAGTATTGGCTACAGGTAATCTGGCTACCAAAATTCCAACACACCAGTTCGGGTTCCGCTCGAAACATGGCCCCCCTGAATACCGAATATTAAAGGCATGCCTGGAAAATTACTCCTACAGAGTTTCGATAAACCTGTCCGACAATCTTGGGTTCCTCAAGAAAGTATTCTCTATTGCCTTCTCACGGCCACTTATACCGACGACACCGCATTGCTGTCCTCAGCTAACAGCTGGCAAGAAGCCGCTGTGGCCCTACAGCTGGAATTTGGCAAAATAGAAAATTGGGCACAATGTTGGAATATCCAAAGAAAGATAAATGTCCTATGCTTAATTTAGACGAGAAGATAATTCCTTTTAAAGCGTCGCACTCCTACCTTGGCATGCACCTTGACGCAAAACTGATCTGACGCCAACATATGAAAATCACTGCAAGATGTAGGGCGAGCTTTCTTTAGGAACTAAGAGAATCCGCTGAAAGACCATAATAATGTCAACCTGGTATTATGGCATCCAAGTCTGAGGACAAATCAAACTTTAAAAAGTCCAGATAATATTTTGAATTAGCATTGAGAAAAATTGCGAATGCGCCGTGGTATGTCCGAAACCACACAAGGATCTCGACATTCCAAGAATTGAATGTAAAATAAATAAACTAAGCGGCCGTTATAAGGACCGTCGACAATTGATCTAACAGTAAGGGTATCTCATATCGCTTACATTTGAAATCTATTTTTTTGTATTTTGTATAGTATATCATGCAAATAAATTTTGTAAATAATCTCTTCATTAATCTGCAAAAAAAAAACTACCTTAACAAATAGTGTGTAGCGATTTAATTTTTGGATTATAGCCGCAGTTTTAAGCAGATTGATTCTAATTCTTAACTAGCCATAACAACCCGCAACCGGGTTACGCGATGTAAAGCTCTACTCAATGTGTCTCTGTTTTGCGCGCTCCTTCCAATCGGTGATACCAAAGTTAGCTATTGTGCTCAATACCTGGTCCTTCCAGCGGAGGCATGGTCTGCCCTTTCGACGCCTCCCTTTGACACTCGCATTAAAAATCTTTCTAGCAGGAGCTTCTTTATCCATACGTACAACATGTCCTAGCCAGCGGAGCCGCTGGATCTTAATTCGCTTGACTATGTCAATGTTGTCGTAGAGCTCATAGAGTTCGTCGTTCCATCGTATGCGGAAGTCGTTGCCAACGCCTAAAGTGCCAAAAATCTTAAGGAGTACTTTCCGTTCAAACAGTCCAAGGGCATTTTTTTCAAACCTCCTAGTTACAATTCACAACTGGTTAAAACACTAAATCAGGAAAAGGCTTGAAGCTTAGCTGTTAGCAATATTACATTTTTACTTACAAAATAATTTTTCTTAACATTTATTTATATGCTTTACGCGCTATTTCAAAAAATGGGCAGCTACCCATTTTCTCGTTTACACCGATTAAGTGATTAACAACGTTGTTGTTACAAGTCTATAAGATAACGGACCCAAGGAAACTTCCTTTGGTAAATAAAATATAAATTAGAAATATTTTAGTGAATTAACAGCAAAACTAGATTTGATTGGCTGTGTGTGGCCGGCAGTTTACCATTCAAAGCACTCTTTGGAGTGCAATCCATTCTAACATCTCAAAGCGAACAGTTACTGGAGCATTTGCAGCTATTGGAAGGGAATAGACAAATATATGGTTTCTTCGAGTGGAGAAACAGAGTGGTGGGATTGTTGTCAAGGATTTCGTCTACCTTGGCACCACCATCAGGATGGAAAACGATGTCAGCTCATCCTTCCCCTTTTGCTTTATGATGCTGAAGCATTGGTGATGACGCGGTCTGTGAAAATGCCCTTTTAGTATTTGAGCTGAAAGCACTAATACTAGATTTGGCTCTTTACGTGTGGGCAACAACTACCGCATTCGATGGAACGACGAGCCCTATGAGCTCTATGGTGACATTTACATAGTCAAGCTTGGTCGTGTAATGCGTATGGATGAAGAAACTCCCACAAGATAAGTCTTCTTGTGGATGTTGAAGGAAGGCGATGAAGTGGTTGGGCGTGTCTCTGTTAGAAGGATCAGGTAAAGAGCACACTAAATACCATGCTTATCTTCGCTTGATAATGCTGTACATCAGACCGTAACCCGGTAACGGGCTATTATGGCCAGTCAAGAAAAAGAAGAAGAAGCTAATGTTAAGGTTATGCCAAATATAATGAAAGCAACCTTGCTAGAACCTAGACTCAACAACCCAGGATTCTTTCCTCCCTTAAAGATCACTTAAGCTGTCAAAATTTTGAACGAGGCTGAAGCAACATCTATTACAGCTATTGGAAATTCAGAGCCAACTATATCAATGACAACCCAGGGTCTTCACGCTAACCACTTTTTCGATGCCTTGCTGAGAATATCGCAAAAATATGAACAACAAACATTACCAGGGTTGTGCCCGAAATCTCTAAATGATGTGCCTAAAGTTTAATTTTCTTTTCTTAAAAAATCGGTCGATCAGATGCCTAATTGTTGGATTTCCCATTTTGATTGAAATTTGGCATAAAACGATAATTGGCGCATCGTAAAATTGCTTTGGGTTGAAATTTGGTTAAAAGAGATTGTTGGCACACCCCTGTACAAGTTAAAGCCAATGTGAAAGAGACATTTCTAAAATTCATTTATAGCATGCTGCGAGTGAAACTTAAATGAAATCGCTCCGTTGACTTCTATGGAATCGGAAAGTATAAACTGGTAAGCGAAACACGAGCGTCCTTTAAGTCAAAGCATGTTTATGTTTGGTATAAATAAGCTGTCTTTATTGATATATCTTTGAGAAATTGTGAGCATAGTATCGAAAGTATTGATTTTCTTTTCGTTAAAACATTGAACAAACTTGTCTATTAGAGAGCTTCTTTCGATAAATAATAATACTGTGTCTATCAAAAAATGTTATATCCATTTGTACGCATATAAACAACAAACATATATTCAGCTTAAAGTAATGTTATGGTGCTTCGGCCCAATAAAGCAAAATCGGAAGGATGAGCGTCTTGTAGAGTGTGAGTTTCGTCTGGCTGGAGTGGTCTTTATTACTCGTTTGCCTACTGAGACCAAAGTAAAATGTATTGGCAAGAGTGATTCTCCGCTTGATCTCCATGCTGACATGGTTTTTCATCGTGACTGTGGTGCCAATTTAGACGAAATCCTTGACAACATCAAAAGTATAGTTTCGAACATCAATCTGAGAATCCAACCGCAGTGCCTCTCGAAGAAAACATATACTTTGTCTTGCTCTTATAAACAACCAAACCCACCCTGGCAGATTCTCTTCCAATAGCCGTAAAGGCTTTATAATCTCTCCATCACAAAGTTGAAGAGGTTGCAGGAGAGAGAATCGCCTTGCCTTGAAGCCTCGCTTGTTATCAAATGGCTCGGAGCAGCTCTTTCCTATTTTGACGAAGCTGCGTGTGTTTCTCAACGTCATTCTGCACAGTCACACGAACTTTGCAGGGATTCCAAACTCAGACAGAGTGGCATATACGCGATCCCTCAACGGGCTATAAAATACTGCTTTATAATCGACAAGAGATGGGCGGTTTCGATTTGGTATTCGTGGGTCCTCTCCAGGATTTGGAGTAGTGTGAATATCTGGTTTATGATGGAGTTACCAGGCCTAAAACAACACTGATAAGTTTTTTCACACAGAACGCTCGATAGGTCCTTATATGGAATAGAAAGAAGACTGACACCACGGTAGTTAGCGCACACCGTGGGGTCACCCTTCTTGAGAAAAGGGCAGAGGACACTAAGGTCCCAATCATCGGGAATGCTCTTATCAAGCCATATTCTGCAAAAGAGCTGCTGCACGCACCTTACCAACTCTGCAGGCAGGCAATCTGCGCCAGTAGCTTTGTTGTTCATGAGCCGCTAGATTGCGTCCCTGACTTCGGGCTTGCTGATTGCCAATAAATAAAAAAACAAATTGCCAAAAAAGTTAATAATGAACTCACTTAGAAAGCGAAGGGACAACAAGACGCTTATTGTTATCCTTTCATTGAGATCAAATCATATAGTAAGTTTAGCAGAAAATAAGCACTCCACGTTTACTTGTGTGCATGGGATTTTTAACCCAATATTGGCTATCTTTGTTAGGCAATTCGCTTAATTATTCCAAAATTTAATTACTTTCTCACCAAATGCCAATCTACTCTGCCATTCATAAATAATGAGATCATGCAATACATTTGTGTGCAATTTAAATTACAGTTTGTGCATATCATTTATGAGTGCCTCAAATGGATTTTCCATAGCAGATGCAGATTGTGTATTTGAACTTTCAATTGTAGACTATGTTGGTAGAATTGTATAGTTTTCTGTAAAACAACAAATGAATTAGCTTGTTTTTTCTTGTAGGCTCCAAGAAACGTTATCCCTCGGGTCCAAAAATATTGCTGTTGCAAATAAGTCATTTTCAAATAACACTGTGCGACAAAATAATTTACGTTTTTTCTGCGGAACACTCCAATTTTTTGGAGTTGACAAATAACCTTTTTTTTTTGCTTTACACATGAATCTATTTATTTCTCCCCCATTTTTCTATCGATTCTTTTAATATAATACGTTTTAGAAAGGGGAAAAATGTATCTTTTCAAATTTATATGGAGTAAGGCTCATTTTATGAAACTAAGTAGGGATTTTTTCAATTTAGTTTGAAAATTAAAGTAGTCAAAAATATGATAATTTCACCCCCCCCTCGCCTATAAACTGCTTCAAAACTCCACCACATGTAGATATGGATACATGTGAGCTAACATAGAGTTACAAAATTTGGTGTGGAGCTTAATCGTTAAAACTGTATCCACCTTTTTTCAATAGAATCCCACACCCCCCTTCCACACCATGTCCCGTATTCAAAATAGATGTACAAACTTGACGAGGGAGCAGAAAATTTCATTTCGGCAGATTAGTTTAGTTTTATTATTTTTAATATATTAAAATGTTGTAGAAAAAAACCAATGAAGTATTCTATTTTGCCTACGCGACATGGCTTTCGCAACCAAATAAGTTCCAGCACATTAATGTTTCGTTTTTAGCGCGCAAAAAGTACAGCGCTAGCGCCATCTACACGTCAACTCTAAAAAAATGGGCAGCACTTCAGCTGCGTACCACTAGCGAAATTCTGGGCGCTAAGAATTTCGACATTGTTTTTTTATATGAAGTTTTGCTTTCTTTCACGCGGTTTCACACTGCTGCGTGGTATCTATGTATATGTAAAATGTGCTGCTTTGCAAAAAATAAAAAAAAACACAAAAAAAAGCAGTTATAATTTCCTGAGATGCATACGCGTGTGCGGTAATAGCAAACGAAGATCCGCTTAGCAACCTTTCTCTTCGACGGTCGCTTTGAACTAAAAACTCCGCTTCAGTATTTTCATGTTCGATCTCCGCTTCGTGCATCTGTTCTTCAATTGCCCGATACTGCATGCAGCAATGCAAAGCGAGCGTTCAGCAGCAGCACATTTTACATATATGTATGTACATAACACGCATTTAATGCAATTAATAAATAAATAAATGGCAACTGAAACCCATGGTGGAATAAAGAAAGGTATGCTCACTCTCAGTTTTTTAGTTGCCAAAGTTTTTGTGAGCGAAAGCTCGAAAGCTCAGCTATGTGTAAAAGCTGACATGCATACAAATATGTTGACAATGCTTGCATTTATGTGTGTGGCGTAGACTAAATTGGCAACAATTTAAAGAGACGCATACTGAGAGTGAGCACACCTTTCTTTATTCCACCATGACTGAAACCAAATAAATAGCATTTGAGCAAAGCATAAACGATAAAACTCTTTTCTGTCTCTCTTAATTTCCCATTTCCAGCTCTAGGCAAATTTTTGGGAAATTATGTGATGATGAAAGAGCCTTGATTAATACGCCTTGATATAGACTGTCCATTTAGAACAACGCAAAAGCGCACACAAATTTTTGAAGATGCGATCCCAGACACTTCGAACTCTGACTTGTCGTTGCTTGAGGTAGCTGTCGTGATTTTCAGAGCAATCCAATTCATAGAGGCAGCCGGCTATGAAGGTCGTCCTGTATCGGCATGCTAAAAATGTAATGATCGGTCGGTCAAAGGGGTGGGCAGCAGGTGAAGGCACAGTGCAATAAGTATAAGGTGCGACAACTCTTATTTTTACGGTTTCCGCTGTCGTTGAAACGAATTTTGTGAGCGAGAGAGCGTGATAGAAATGTACTTTGTTTACATACTCGCACGTACATATGCATACATACATACATGTCTGTGTTTTGTGTCTTCCATCTAAAAAAGTAATAATAATAAATAATGCTAAAAAAAACGAATTCCGGTTGGCCAAAAAACTAAAATCTCTTTTTGTTTTTCGATGATTTAACCTCTGACAACTTTTCCGGCGATTTGGAGTAATTTCGGCTTTAGACGCTATAGTTGGGTCGCCCCAGAGGAATAAAAAGAGTAAATAATTTTCGAAATTTTTTTTTTTCAATAACTTTAGTAATTTCTATTTTACCAAGCTGAATGTTTTCTATCGTGTTGGGCATGTCTTCAAAGGGTTTCCTATTGAATTTGAGCACTCTAGACGCTATAGTAGGGTCGCCAGAGGAATAAAAAAGTAACTAATCTAAAAATTTTTGTTTTTTTTTTATTTTTTTGTTGTTTGAATTTCTCCTAGATAATTTCGGTTGTTTTGATAAACGTGCGGAAAAGTCTGAGTTGGTGACCAATTGTTTATTTAAAAATTCATTTTAAACAAAAGATACAAATCTAAATTAATCAAATCTTACAACAAAATAACAGACATATAGCTCCCAAAACAGATATGGCATCTAGGCGTGAAAACAAATCCAACAAGACTAAAATGAAGTAAATTGAATGTACCCGTCAATAGCTATAGCCTTTTAAAAACTTTGTCGAAATTAAAATAAAATGTCAAAAAACGTTTGTCTGTTTCTTCCCTTTATCGCAGCGTTCTGAATTTCGGTACACATAAAGTACTGGAGTTTTCTTCTGTGGGATTTGTTTCTCGGACTATTTGTAGGTGTTGATATTTTGCATATTTTATATATACTACGTGGGGTGAAAAGTAACCTCCTTGACCGCCAAAATGAGCTACGATCGCAAAAATGATTATGATGCCTTCTAGTCCATTCATATTGGCACACATGTCAAATTTCAGTTTGATAAATTAATTTGTTTAGTTTTGACAGCCGTTTTTTGTTGGCGTGTTTAGCATCATGTTGAGTATGGAAAAAAACGATTTTCGTTCTCTCATAAAACATTATTTTTTGAGAGACAAAACGGAGATGGAAACAAAAGAAACGTTGGATAAATATTATGGGGCTAGTGCTCCTTCAGATTACACCGTGAAATATTGGTTTCGAGAGTTTCGTGGTGCCCGAAACGCCACTGCCGATGAAGTCCGCAGCGGGAGGCCTTCCGATGCGGTTACACAGGAAAATGTAAAAAAAATACGTGAAATGGTGTTGGTCGACCGGAAAGTGAAGGGCGCGAGCTGGCAGATGCCACAAGGATAAGTACTGAGCGCACACGCCATATTTTGGGCGAGATTCTGCATATGAAAAAATTATCTTGCCGCTGGGTGCCGCGCATGCTGACTCCAGAGCAACAAAACGAGCGCGAGCGCACTTCGGAAGCGTGTTTGGCCATGCTGATGGGGAATCGGGTAGATTTTTGGCGTCGATTGGTAATTGTTGATGAAACCTGGTTACATTACTACACGCCGCCGAACAGAATGAGTGCCCGGCAATGGACTGAAGCCGGCACGAGTGCTCCGAAGCGGCCGACATAGGCTCAATAGGTCGGAAAGGTCATGGCGTCTGTTTTCTGGGATTGTCATGGCATACTCTTCGTGGACTACCTTGAAAAAGGAAAAACGATCAACAGCGAGTATTACTGCGCATTCTTGGAGCAACTGAAGGTCGAAATCGCTGCAAAACGGCCTCACATGAAGCGAAAAAAATTTTGTTTTTGCAAGACAATGCGCCGGCAGACAAGACAATGCAACCATGGCTAAAATCAACGCCTTGGGGCTCCAATTGGTTCTCCATCCACCTGATTCGTCCGATTTGGCTCCCTCGGACTATTCCCAAACCTCAAAAGTTGGCTCATCAATAAAATATTCAGCTCGCGCAAGGAGATCATCGACGCCGCGGAAGAGCATTTTGAAGACCTCCCGGAAAATTACTTTTCGGACGGGATCAAAAAGTTGGAAAATCGCTGAAATAAGTGTATCGACCACTCATAAGTTCAAAGACTAATAACAACAACTTAATATTGTTATATTTTGTTAACTTTTTATTATGCCTGAGAAAAAAATCGACTTTAATCAGTAGGAGTGACGCTACCAATACACACATAGTACTACAGTATTCGTAAACTTATTATTACTTAATTAAGTCGTCGGATGTCGAACACTAGTATAGTATATATATTTTACAAATCCTATGTCTCGTTAATTTATGATACATACTTTGACTCCATTTATTTCAATTTATAGGGTATGTATAGCAATATTTTTTTGAAAATGATGAAAGAATCAATTCCTCTCTAAAACTGCTTATTATACAACTCAATTCAATCAAGTTTGCATACTATTAACTATTTACTGAAACTACCTTAAAATATACACCCGGAAAATTCTGCGTACAGTAATTTAAAGTTGTAAAATTCGGAGAATAAAGTACCGTTTCTAAGTCCCGTGGCACATCTTGTCTTGTCTGTATATTTTTTTATTTTGCTTGCTTTTACATAAAAATTAATGTTTATTAAGCCATGAATAAGAAAGGATTAGATATTTATGTGACGGAAAGAAAAATTACTATAAAACTCTATCTGGAAAGTAAATCCTGCTGAGAAATTGTGGAAAGCCCCGTACTGGGCGTCCATTCCTACTCACAAAGCAAGAAAAAAAGGGTTGTGGACTTGGTCACGTTAAACCCAAGGATTACCGCCGATCTACTGAGGTTACGGATTGCTCAGCTAAACCAATATCTGATGATAGCATATGAATAATTTTAAAGCAAACTGACTATTATAGCTATGTGGCCCATACCAAGCCTCTTATATCCCCGGCTAATTATCAGAAGCGTAAGGATTTCACATTTATGTACATTTCCAAGCATCCAGTGTTTTTGAACAAAGTTACTTTCCCTAATGGATTGGAATCCTTTCGATTTTTAAATAAAAGGCTGGAAATTAATTTCAACCAAAGTGCACATTAGATGTGCCTAGACGACAATTTCTGGTTCCAAAAAGACAACGACCCGAAGCATACGGGCCATATTTCGATACTGTGGCTGCTGTACAATGTTGGAAAAAGCTAAATTCGGGGAGGTGAATCTACGGATCACTATCCGATAGAGTATTTGTGGGACCTACTCGAACGCAGAATCCGGCAACACACCATTACGTGGGACCTACCTCGAACGCAGAATCCGGCAACACACCATTACGTGCAAAGAAATGCTAAAGGAGAAGATTTTTGAAGATTGGGCCAAAATTACGTCAGAAGAAACCAAAAAGCTTAGACTTGATTCCAATGCGATGTAATCAGAGGTGTGCCAGATGTCTCTATAGTGTGGAATTCTCGACTTTTACAAATGTTAATGGTAATTTGTATTTTTCGTCGAGTTTTTGAGCCTTGTACTGAGTCTCTCATTCGTTCGCTCTTCATGTGGGAATAGATTTTGATTTCGTGCAGGGTACACTAATAAAGGTGCGATAACTCTGCCGACGTTGAATATGGGTTTCCCAAATTTTAATTTTAGTGCGAGGCATAGTGGAATATGTATAAGGTATTTATACATATAGGTACAACTCCTCTTTTTAAGGTTGCCGCTGTGGTAGCCGTTTAGGTTTAGGCGCGAATTTAAGCTTTTATGTTAATGTATTGTTTTATTAATTTTATTACTTTTTTTTGCATTCATATTATTCAGCTTATATATTTGGAAGTACATTCTTGATCTAAAAAAGTTTTTTTTACTTTAATATAGCAATTTATATTTTCCGCTGCGTTGAACTGCTCTTGCAAATATTTTTTTGGCATAAGCAGACCTTCTTCATTAACTGTACGGAAACTGTTCTCCGGGTTCTTTATCGGTTGGCTTTCTGACAAACTTTTCATTTTGGCGTAAATATATAGAATTCTTTTTGCCATAGAATTAACTTATAATTCTTTTCTAAGCGAATTAATTTGAGCGTTGAGCTCACTGTCATCAGCTAATGCAAAATCTATGGATTCATCGAGAGACTCACATTGATCTGTCGCCATGAGCTCAGGTTTTTAGGTTCTACAGCTTCGTTGGCTTCATTGCTGCCCACTTCTTTCAAAATGGACTCTACATATTTCGTTCGATTCCTGCATCTCTGGACACGAGGGTCATTAAAGTTTAATTTGAATTATAAAATGATTTGATTTTTAAAATAAATTATGCATTCTTATTATGCTCTGTTAATGTCTTACACACGACAATTTGTTGTGGCTGGCAGTCCACAAAACGCTACCCATTTCTTAAATAATTTATAAAATTTAATTTTATTTGAAAAAACCCTTTTTGTTTTCCTTGTTGGAACTATACTTATTTCGCAGTTCTTAATACAGCACTTTATTTTAGATCACTTTAATTGCGCCAGTAGGACTTGGCTGTATGAAGTTTGTAGTTCTTTCCACAGGATTTTGGCCTCGAAAATCAGTTTCTGTTGTATGATATGAATTATTTTTACACTACACATGCACAGTAATAGTGTGCATAACTGTGCCAAGTTTCAATTGGATAGCTTTTATGGTGTGGGCTAAAACAGCGAAAATCTGTCACGGGGAAGGGGGTGAGATATCGACATAATTCAAACAAAACTCGTAGTTTTCCCGGTATATGCGCATCTTTTGGTAAACAAATTTTTGCTCTAGCTCTAGCACGGACAGACGGACATGTCTATATCGACTCGACTATTGCTCCTGACCATTTTTGCCCATGGAACATATAGTCTGCCACGCCTCCTTCTGCCTGTTACATACATTGCACAAATATATAATACCTTTTACACTTTGTCTACAGGGTATAAAAATCACGGCCGAGTGCTGCTCGTTTTTGTATTTGTGTATGTGGTAGATATTCCTTGATTTTGCAAGCCAAAATAGTTCAAATTGTTGAAGTAAATGTGGACATCTCAATGTATGCATTTGACTTTTTCTTCCTTCTAGCCGCTTCAAACTATTAAAACAAAGTTTTTCTTCAGTTATTTTCAATGTTTAATTAAAGAAAACCAAATTAATGACTAATAAACAAAGCGTTGCAAAAGTATCAAATCAACAAAATGTATCAAAACTTAATAATATTGACATAATGACAATATATCACTTAAAAATAAAAGCTAAATAGATACTTTATGGAAAGTTATTAAATACTTCATTGACCCTAACTAGCAAAATATGTTCCAACTTGGTTGCTGTCAATTTATTTCGCTGCTGCGCTAAAATGTATTTTAAAGCCTAGTACGCACTTGAGTGGAATCTATTTTGTGGTACCAAACTTCATATAAAAAAAAGGAGTAGTAATTTTTCATTGCGATATTCCATTCTGCGATACGCTGCACTGTAATTTGCGTTGCCAACTAAACAGTGTTTGTGGAACGTTTGTGGAACGTTTGTGGAACTAATAAACAGCTGGTTTCGTGACAAAAGAGCGCCAAGCTTCGTATTTCGTTTATATATATTATTATAGTAACATGATGCGCCAAACAAAAGAAGGGTAGATAATTTTAATCGCGCCTGAATAAAGGCTTGTTGGTCTAACAATATTTTTTATTAGCACTATTGATTAGGAACGCCTATTATAAACATAATTGTGCTTTCATTCACAGCATTATGCTTTATTTTAAATTGTATTTCTGTTGTTTATGTGTTGTGTTTTATGATGTATTAGGCGTGAATGGTTAGGTGCTAGTTAAAATTTAAGGCGAGTGAGTAATTGGATTGGTCAAGCAAAAGAGTATATTGAATCATTTGCCCAAATTCAAGGCGAAATCGGGAAATCCAGCGTACGGCGCAGCAGCAAACGAATACGATGCGCATATGTAAATGCTATGTTTCAACATCCCCGTGAGGTGAGCGGGTTAGAGAATACCACCTCAGCAGGTCAAAGCTTGTCGTATGAGGCGACTAACACCCTAGGCCTTAAAAGGTTTGTGCGTAGGGTCTGGGACCCACCACGTAAAACCACAATTCTAATGAAAGACTGTATTTTCATCAGGCCATAACCCGATAACAGGTTGTTATGGCCAGTTAAGAAGAAGATGTTTCACCAACAATTAGCGCGAGACGCGAATTAACATAACAATCACAATAAACACAACTAAAATAAAACAGCTGACCAAACAGGGTTACCATGTGATTTTTCCTTTTTTTCAGCTATCTGGCCACCCTTTTTTATTTACAATCCACCACAACAGGAATATATTGCGTATTTCATGTGAAAATATTTTAGCCTGCTGCGTACTAGGCTTAAACTGCAAACCATTTTACACAATAAATTTATATCCAAATTCAATTTAAATTAAATTAATTTTTTACCTTTCCTACATTTCAGTGGATAAACAGCTGGTTTCGTTGGATTTTATAACATAGCCGGCAGCTTTCGATGCTTAGAAAGCAAAGTTATGCATAATATTTGTAACATAGAATTAAAAAAAATGATCACCAAGTTGCATTTAGAAAAAAGCAATGGATTTCTTTTCATTGCATATTTTGTTTAGTCTTAGTAAGATTTTATGCTCTAACAGATAAAAAAAAATAACAGAGAAACGAAAACAACAGCTAAATCTAAGCAAAAATTATACTCCACATAATAATAACGATGATAACTAAAGAATTGTTTTGTTTTTAATTAATTTTTTTTTAATTCGCTGTAATAAACCTAACTAAATTATTTGCATGTAAAGCGTAAAAAAAATTGTATTTGTTTCGATTTTAAATATTATATAAAACGAAATGTCTATTGAAATTGTCTAAAAGTATTTTGTGTTGAATATCTCAGTGGAAAAACTGAGAAATAAAAAATAGAAGATTTTACTTATTGATATACATATACAAAATAAAAAACCATCTACAACAAATATACATATATACTTTTACAACAAATATTTTGTATTTAAGAAGACTTAAAAAGTATACTTTTGTGCGTGACCAATGCCAATAACATTTACAACGCGTTACTGCGTCTGGCATATTTCCCAAAAGAGTGGAAATGTGCTCGCTCAGATCGCAGTGAAAGCCTTGCCAGCCTTCTAAACCATTCAGTCAACAAACTTGCTGAAAGAGTATTTTTGAGCAGAGTATTGGCTACAGGTAATCTGGCTACCAAAATTCCAACACACCAGTTCGGGTTCCGCTCGAAACATGGCCCCCCTGAATACCGAATATTAAAGGCATGCCTGGAAAATTACTCCTACAGAGTTTCGATAAACCTGTCCGACAATCTTGGGTTCCTCAAGAAAGTATTCTCTATTGCCTTCTCACGGCCACTTATACCGACGACACCGCATTGCTGTCCTCAGCTAACAGCTGGCAAGAAGCCGCTGTGGCCCTACAGCTGGAATTTGGCAAAATAGAAAATTGGGCACAATGTTGGAATATCCAAAGAAAGATAAATGTCCTATGCTTAATTTAGACGAGAAGATAATTCCTTTTAAAGCGTCGTACTCCTACCTTGGCATGCACCTTGACGCAAAACTGATCTGACGCCAACATATGAAAATCACTGCAAGATGTAGGGCGAGCTTTCTTTAGGAACTAAGAGAATCCGCTAACAGACCATAATAATGTCAACCTGGTATTATGGCATCCAAGTCTGAGGACAAATCAAACTTTAAAAAGTCCAGATAATATTTTGTATTAGCATTGAGAAAAATTGCGAATGCGCCGTGGTATGTCCGAAACCACACAAGGATCTCGACATTCAATTCTTGGGTGGCCTCATAAATAAACTAAGCGGCCGTTATAAGGACCGTCGACAATTGATCTAACAGTAAGGGTATCTCATATCGCTTACATTTGAAATCTATTTTTTTTTAATTTTGTAAATAATCTCTTCATTAATTTGCAAAAAAAAAAACTACCTTAACAAATAGTGTGTAGCGATTTAATTTTTGGATTATAGCCGCAGTTTTAAGCAGATTGATTCTAATTCTTAACTAGCCATAACAACCCGCAACCGGGTTACGCGATGTAAAGCTCTACTCCATGTGTCTCTTTTTTGCGCGCTCCTTCCAATCGGTGATACCAAAGTTAGCTATTGTGCTCAATACCTGGTCCTTCCAGCGGAGGCATGATCTGCCCTTTCGACGCCTCCCTTTGACACTCGCATTCAAAATCTTTCTAGCAGGAGCTTCTTCATCCATACGTACAACATGTCCTAGCCAGCGGAGCCGCTGGATCTTAATTCGCTTGACTATGTCAATGTTGTCGTAGAGCTCATAGAGTTCGTCGTTCCATCGTATGCGGAAGTCGTTGCCAACGCCTAAAGTGCCAAAAATCTTAAGGAGTACTTTCCGTTCAAACAGTCCAAGGGCATTTTTTTCAAACCTCCTAGTTACAATTCACAACTGGTTAAAACACTAAATCAGGAAAAGGCTTGAAGCTTAGCTGTTAGCAATATTACATTTTTACTTACAAAATAATTTTTCTTAACATTTATTTATATGCTTTACGCGCTATTTCAAAAAATGGGTAGCTACCCATTTTCTCGTTTACACCGATTAAGTGATTAACAACGTTGTTGTTACAAGTCTATAAGATAACGGACCCAAGGAAACTTCCTTTGGTAAATAAAATATAAATTAGAAATATTTTAGTGAATTAACAGCAAAACTAGATTTGATTGGCTGTGTGTGGCCGGCAGTTTACCATTCAAAGCACTCTTTGGAGTGCAATCCATTCTAACATCTCAAAGCGAACAGTTACTGGAGCATTTGCAGCTATTGGAAGGGAATAGACAAATATATGGTTTCTTCGAGTGGAGAAACAGAGTGGTGGGATTGTTGTCAAGGATTTCGTCTACCTTGGCACCACCATCAGGATGGAAAACGATGTCAGCTCATCCTTCCCCTTTTGCTTTATGATGCTGAAGCATTGGTGATGACGCGGTCTGTGAAAATGCCCTTTTAGTATTTGAGCTGAAAGCACTAATACTAGATTTGGCTCTTTACGTGTGGGCAACAACTACCGCATTCGATGGAACGACGAGCCCTATGAGCTCTATGGTGACATTTACATAGTCAAGCTTGGTCGTGTAATGCGTATGGATGAAGAAACTCCCACAAGATAAGTCTTCTTGTGGATGTTGAAGGAAGGCGATGAAGTGGTTGGGCGTGTCTCTGTTAGAAGGATCAGGTAAAGAGCACACTAAATACCATGCTTATCTTCGCTTGATAATGCTGTACATCAGACCGTAACCCGGTAACGGGCTATTATGGCCAGTCAAGAAAAAGAAGAAGAAGCTAATGTTAAGGTTATGCCGAATATAATGAAAGCAACCTTGCTAGAACCTAGACTCAACAACCCAGGATTCTTTCCTCCCTTAAAGATCACTTAAGCTGTCAAAATTTTGAACGAGGCTGAAGCAACATCTATTACAGCTATTGGAAATTCAGAGCCAACTATATCAATGACAACCCAGGGTCTTCACGCTAACCACTTTTTCGATGCCTTGCTGAGAATATCGCAAAAATATGAACAACAAACATTACCAGGGTTGTGCCCGAAATCTCTAAATGATGTGCCTAAAGTTTAATTTTCTTTTCTTAAAAAATCGGTCGATCAGATGCCTAATTGTTGGATTTCCCATTTTGATTGAAATTTGGCATAAAACGATATTTGGCGCACCGTAAAATTGCTTTGGGTTGAAATTTGGTTGAAAGAGATTGTTGGCACACCCCTGTACAAGTTAAAGCCAATGTGAAAGAGACATTTCTAAAATTCATTTATAGCATGCTGCGAGTGAAACTTAAATGAAATCGCTCCGTTGACTTCTATGGAATCGGAAAGTATAAACTGGTAAGCGAAACACGAGCGTCCTTTAAGTCAAAGCATGTTTATGTTTGGTATAAATAAGCTGTCTTTATTGATATATCTTTGAGAAATTGTGAGCATAGTATCGAAAGTATTGATTTTTTTGCGTTAAAACATTGAACAAACTTGTCTATTAGAGAGCTTCTTTCGATAAATAATACTACTGTGTCTATCAAAAAATGTTATATGCATTTGTACGCATATAAACAACAAACATATATTCAGCTTAAAGTAATGTTATGGTGCTTCGGCCCAATAAAGCAAAATCGGAAGGATGAGCGTCTAGTAGAGTGTGAGTTTCGTCTGGCTGGAGTGGTCTTTATTACTCGTTTGCCTACTGAGACGAAAGTAAAATCTATTGGCAAGAGTGATTCTCCGCTTGATCTCTATGCTGACATGGTTTTTCATCGTGACTGTGGTGCCAATTTAGACGAAATCCTTGACAACATCAAAAGTATAGTTTTGAACATCAATCTGAGAATCCAACCGCAGTGCCTCTCGAAAAAAACATATACTTTGTCTTGCTCTTATAAACAACCAAACCCACCCTGGCAGATTCTCTTCCAATAGCCGTAAAGGCTTTATAATCTCTCCATCACAAAGTTGAAGAGGTTGCAGGAGAGAGAATCGCCTTGCCTTGAAGCCTCGCTTGTTATCAAATGGCTCGGAGCAGCTCTTTCCTATTTTGACGAAGCTGCGTGTGTTTCTCAACGTCATTCTGCACAGTCGCACGAACTTTGCAGGGATTCCAAACTCAGACAGAGTGGCATATACGCGATCCCTCAACGGGCTATAAAATACTGCTTTATAATCGACAAAGAGATGGGCGGTTTCGATTTGGTATTCGTGGGTCCTCTCCAGGATTTGGAGTAGTGTGAATATCTGGTTTATGATGGAGTTACCAGGCCTAAAACAACACTGATAAGTTTTTTCACACAGAACGCTCGATAGGTCCTTATATGGAATAGAAAGAAGACTGACACCACGGTAGTTAGCGCACACCGTGGGGTCACCCTTCTTGAGAAAAGGGCAGAGGACACTAAGGTCCCAATCATCGGGAATGCTCTTATCAAGCCATATTCTGCAAAAGAGCTGCTGCACGCACCTTACCAACTCTGCAGGCAGGCAATCTGCGCCAGTAGCTTTGTTGTTCATGAGCCGCTAGATTGCGTCCCTGACTTCGGGCTTGCTGATTGCCAATAAATAAAAAAACAAATTGCCAAAAAAGTTAATAATGAACTCACTTAGAAAGCGAAGGGACAACAAGACGCTTATTGTTATCCTTTCATTGAGATCAAATCATATAGTAAGTTTAGCAGAAAATAAGCACTCCACGTTTACTTGTGTGCATGGGATTTTTAACCCAATATTGGCTATCTTTGTTAGGCAATTCGCTTAATTATTCCAAAATTTAATTACTTTCTCACCAAATGCCAATCTACTCTGCCATTCATAAATAATGAGATCATGCAATACATTTGTGTGCAATTTAAATTACAGTTTGTGCATATCATTTATGAGTGCCTCAAATGGATTTTCCATAGCAGATGCAGATTGTGTATTTGAACTTTCAATTGTAGACTATGTTGGTAGAATTGTATAGTTTTCTGTAAAACAACAAATGAATTAGCTTAATGCTGTTGGAAAATCTGATTTTAGTGTGAAAAGCGCATATTCAATTCCAATATGCAATTTTTAGCTCTTGTTTTTTCTTGTAGGCTCCAAGAAACGTTATCCCTCGGGTCCAAAAATATTGCTGTTGCAAATAAGTCATTTTCAAATAACACTGTGCGACAAAATAATTTACGTTTTTTCTGCGGAACACTCCAATTTTTTGGAGTTGACAAATAACCTTTTTTTTTTGCTTTACACATGAATCTATTTATTTCTCCCCCATTTTTCTATCGATTCTTTTAATATAATACGTTTTAGAAAGGGGAAAAATGTATCTTTTCAAATTTATATGGAGTAAGGCTCATTTTATGAAACTAAGTAGGGATTTTTTCAATTTAGTTTGAAAATTAAAGTAGTCAAAAATATGATAATTTCACCCCCCCCTCGCCTATAAACTGCTTCAAAACTCCACCACATGTAGATATAGAGCTAGAGTTACAAAATTTGGTGTGGAGCTTAATCGTTAAAACTGTATCCCCTTTGTTCAATAGAATCCCACACCCCCCTTCCACACCATGTCCCGTATTCAAAATAGATGTACAAACTTGACGAGGGAGCAGAAAATTTCATTTCGGCAGATTAGTTTAGTTTTATTATTTTTAATATATTAAAATGTTGTAGAAAAAAACCAATGAAGTATTCTATTTTGCCTACGCGACATGGCTTTCGCAACCAAATAAGTTCCAGCACATTAATGTTTCGTTTTTAGCGCGCAAAAAGTACAGCTATTTTTTTTGCGCTAGCGCCATCTACACGTCAACTCTAAAAAAATGGGCAGCACTTCAGCTGCGTACCACTAGCGAAATTCTGGGCGCTAAGAATTTCGACATTGTTTTTTTATATGAAGTTTTGCTTTCTTTCACGCGGTTTCACACTGCTGCGTGGTATCTATGTATATGTAAAATGTGCTGCTTTGCAAAAAATAAAAAAAAACACAAAAAAAAGCAGTTATAATTTCCTGAGATGCATACGCGTGTGCGGTAATAGCAAACGAAGATCCGCTTAGCAACCTTTCTCTTCGACGGTCGCTTTGAACTAAAAACTCCGCTTCAGTATTTTCATGTTCGATCTCCGCTTCGTGCATCTGTTCTTCAATTGCCCGATACTGCATGCAGCAATGCAAAGCGAGCGTTCAGCAGCAGCACATTTTACATATATGTATGTACATAACACGCATTTAATGCAATTAATAAATAAATAAATGGCAACTGAAACCCATGGTGGAATAAAGAAAGGTATGCTCACTCTCAGTTTTTTAGTTGCCAAAGTTTTTGTGAGCGAAAGCTCGAAAGCTCAGCTATGTGTAAAAGCTGACATGCATACAAATATGTTGACAATGCTTGCATTTATGTGTGTGGCGTAGACTAAATTGGCAACAATTTAAAGAGACGCATACTGAGAGTGAGCACACCTTTCTTTATTCCACCATGACTGAAACCAAATAAATAGCATTTGAGCAAAGCATAAACGATAAAACTCTTTTCTGTCTCTCTTAATTTCCCATTTCCAGCTCTAGGCAAATTTTTGGGAAATTATGTGATGATGAAAGAGCCTTGATTAATACGCCTTGATATAGACTGTCCATTTAGAACAACGCAAAAGCGCACACAAATTTTTGAAGATGCGATCCCAGACACTTCGAACTCTGACTTGTCGTTGCTTGAGGTAGCTGTCGTGATTTTCAGAGCAATCCAATTCATAGAGGCAGCCGGCTATGAAGGTCGTCCTGTATCGGCATGCTAAAAATGTAATGATCGGTCGGTCAAAGGGGTGGGCAGCAGGTGAAGGCACAGTGCAATAAGTATAAGGTGCGACAACTCTTATTTTTACGGTTTCCGCTGTCGTTGAAACGAATTTTGTGAGCGAGAGAGCGTGATAGAAATGTACTTTGTTTACATACTCGCACGTACATATGCATACATACATACATGTCTGTGTTTTGTTTCTTCCATCTAAAAAAGTAATAATAATAAATAATGCTAAAAAAACGAATTGCGGTTGGCCAAAAAACTAAAATCTCTTTTATGTTTTTCGATGATTTAACCACTCTGACAACTTTTCCGGCGATTTGGAGTAATTTCGGCTTTAGACGCTATAGTAGCTATATATATATATAGTATAGGGTCGCCAGAGGAATAAAAAAGTAACAAATCTAAAAATTTTTTTTTTTTAAATTTTTTTTTGTTCGAATTTCTCCTAGATAATTTCGGTTGTTTTGATAAACGTGCGGAGAAGCCTGAGGTGGTTACCAACTGTTTATTTTTTTTTTCATTTTTTCTTTTAAATTTATCCTAGCTAATTTCGGTTGTTTTGATAAACGTGCGGAAAAGTCTGAGTTGGTGACCAACTGTTTATTTAAAAATTCATTTTAAACAAAAGATACAAATCTAAATTAATCAAATCTTACAACAAAATAACAGACATATGGCTCCCAAGATATGGCATCTAGGCGTGAAAACAAATCCAACAAGACTAAAATGAAGTAAATTGAATGTACCCGTCAATAGCTATAGCCTTTTAAAAACTTTGTGGAAATTAAAATAAAATGTCGAAAAACGTTTGTCTGTTTCTTCCCTTTATCGCAGCGTTCTGAATTTCGGTACACATAAAGTACTGGAGTTTTCTTCTGTGGGATTTGTTTCTCGGACTATTTGTAGGTGTTGATATTTTGCATATTTTATATATACTACGTGGGGTGAAAAGTAACCTCCTTGACCGCCAAAATGAGCTACGATCGCAAAAATGATTATGATGCCTTCTAGTCCATTCATATTGGCACACATGTCAAATTTCAGTTTGATAAATTAATTTGTTTAGTTTTGACAGCCGTTTTTTGTTGGCGTGTTTAGCATCATGTTGAGTATGGAAAAAAACGATTTTCGTTCTCTCATAAAACATTATTTTTTGAGAGACAAAACGGCGATGGAAACAAATGAAACGTTGGATAAATATTATGGGGCTAGTGCTCCTTCAGATTACACCGTGAAATATTGGTTTCGAGAGTTTCCTGGTGGCCGAAACTACACTGCCGATGAAGTCCGCAGCGGCGGGCCTTCCGATGCGGGTACACAGGAAAATGTCAAAAAAATACGTGAAATGGTGTTGGTCGACCGGAAAGTGAAGGTGCGCGAGCTGGCAGATGCCACAAGGATAAGTACTGAGCGCACACGCCATATTTTGGGCGAGATTCTGCATATGAAAAAATTATCTTGCCGCTGGGTGCCGCGCATGCTGACTCCAGAGCAACAAAACGAGCGCGAGCGCACTTCGGAAGCGTGTTTGGCCATGCTGATGGGGAATCGGGTAGATTTTTGGCGTCGATTGGTAATTGTTGATGAAACCTGGTTACATTACTACACGCCGCCGAACAGAATGAGTGCCCGGCAATGGACTGAAGCCGGCACGAGTGCTCCGAAGCGGCCGACATAGGCTCAATAGGTCGGAAAGGTCATGGCGTCTGTTTTCTGGGATTGTCATGGCATACTCTTCGTGGACTACCTTGAAAAAGGAAAAACGATCAACAGCGAGTATTACTGCGCATTCTTGGAGCAACTGAAGGTCGAAATCGCTGCAAAACGGCCTCACATGAAGCGAAAAAAATTTTGTTTTTGCAAGACAATGCGCCGGCACACAAGACAATGCAACCATGGCTAAAATCAACGCCTTGGGGCTCCAATTGGTTCTCCATCCACCTGATTCGTCCGATTTGGCTCCCTCGGACTATTCCCAAACCTCAAAAGTTGGCTCATCAATAAAATATTCAGCTCGCGCAAGGAGATCATCGACGCCGCGGAAGAGCATTTTGAAGACCTCCCGGAAAATTACTTTTCGGACGGGATCAAAAAGTTGGAAAATCGCTGAAATAAGTGTATCGACCACTCATAAGTTCAAAGACTAATAACAACAACTTAATATTGTTATATTTTGTTAACTTTTTATTATGCCTGAGAAAAAAATCGACTTTAATCAGTAGGAGTGACGCTACCAATACACACATAGTACTACAGTATTCGTAAACTTATTTATATTACTTAATTAAGTCGTCGAATGTCGAACACTAGTATAGTATATATATTTTACAAATCCTATGTCTCGTTAATTTATGATACATACTTTGACTCCATTTATTTCAATTTATAGGGTATGTACAGCAATATTTTTTTGAAAAAGTTTATTGAAAGAATCAATTCCTCTCTAAAACTGCTTATTATACAACTCAATTCAATCAAGTTTGCATACTATTAACTATTTACTGAAACTACCTTAAAATATACACCCGGAAAATTCTGCGTACAGTAATTTAAAGTTGTAAAATTCGGAGAATAAAGTACCGTTTCTAAGTCCCGTGGCACATCTTGTCTTGTCTGTATATTTTTTTATTTTGCTTGCTTTTACATAAAAATTAATGTTTATTAAGCCATGAATAAGAAAGGATTAGATATTTATGTGACGGAAAGAAAAATTACTATAAAACTCTATCTGGAAAGTAAATCCTGCTGAGAAATTGTGGAAAGCCCCGTACTGGGCGTCCATTCCTACTCACAAAGCAAGAAAAAAAGGGTTGTGGACTTGGTCACGTTAAACCCAAGGATTACCGCCGATCTACTGAGGTTACGGATTGCTCAGCTAAACCAATATCTGATGATAGCATATGAATAATTTTAAAGCAAACTGACTATTATAGCTATGTGGCCCATACCAAGCCTCTTATATCCCCGGCTAATTATCAGAAGCGTAAGGATTTCACATTTATGTACATTTCCAAGCATCCAGTGTTTTTGAACAAAGTTACTTTCCCTAATGGATTGGAATCCTTTCGATTTTTAAATAAAAGGCTGGAAATTAATTTCAACCAAAGTGCACATTAGATGTGCCTAGACGACAATTTCTGGTTCCAAAAAGACAACGACCCGAAGCATACGGGCCATATTTCGATACTGTGGCTGCTGTACAATGTTGGAAAAAGCTAAATTCGGGGAGGTGAATCTACGGATCACTATCCGATAGAGTATTTGTGGGACCTACTCGAACGCAGAATCCGGCAACACACCATTACGTGGGACCTACCTCGAACGCAGAATCCGGCAACACACCATTACGTGCAAAGAAATGCTAAAGGAGAAGATTTTTGAAGATTGGGCCAAAATTACGTCAGAAGAAACCAAAAAGCTTAGACTTGATTCCAATGCGATGTAATCAGAGGTGTGCCAGATGTCTCTATAGTGTGGAATTCTCGACTTTTACAAATGTTAATGGTAATTTGTATTTTTCGTCGAGTTTTTGAGCCTTGTACTGAGTCACTCATTCGTTCGCTCTTCATGTGGGAATAGATTTTGATTTCGTGCAGGGTACACTAATAAAGGTGCGATAACTCTGCCGACGTTGAATATGGGTTTCCCAAATTTTTATTTTAGTGCGAGGCATAGTGGAATATGTATAAGGTATTTATACATATAGGTACAACTCCTCTTTTTAAGGTTGCCGCTGTGGTAGCCGTTTAGGTTTAGGCGCGAATTTAAGCTTTTATGTTAATGTATTGTTTTATTAATTTTATTACTTTTTTTTGCATTCATATTATTCAGCTTATATATTTGGAAGTACATTCTTGATCTAAAAAAGTTTTTTTTACTTTAATATAGCAATTTATATTTTCCGCTGCGTTGAACTGCTCTTGCAAATATTTTTTTGGCATAAGCAGACCTTCTTCATTAACTGTACGGAAACTGTTCTCCGGGTTCTTTATCGGTTGGCTTTCTGACAAACTTTTCATTTTGGCGTAAATATATAGAATTCTTTTTGCCATAGAATTAACTTATAATTCTTTTCTAAGCGAATTAATTTGAGCGTTGAGCTCACTGTCATCAGCTAATGCAAAATCTATGGATTCATCGAGAGACTCACATTGATCTGTCGCCATGAGCTCAGGTTTTTAGGTTCTACAGCTTCGTTGGCTTCATTGCTGCCCACTTCTTTCAAAATGGACTCTACATATTTCGTTCGATTCCTGCATCTCTGGACACGAGGGTCATTAAAGTTTAATTTGAATTATAAAATGATTTGATTTTTAAAATAAATTATGCATTCTTATTATGCTCTGTTAATGTCTTACACACGACAATTTGTTGTGGCTGGCAGTCCACAAAACGCTACCCATTTCTTAAATAATTTATAAAATTTAATTTTATTTGAAAAAACCCTTTTTGTTTTCCTTGTTGGAACTATACTTATTTCGCAGTTCTT